>JAYKKI010000021.1:23255000-23755000 GCA_039881145.1 Druceiella hillmani | reverse complement strand
CTTTGAAACCCCACCTGTTATCTTAAACACTGCAGTGAAATTGGAAACTTTGAACATCATATTGCCTGCACCTTTCAGTGACAATTCGATTATTATAATCCTAAGTAAAAAATAATCTTCTTAAATCGAAATCGCTGGCAGTGACGGTCTCTAAGTATAGATGCCCTTGCCTCTATCGTTGATATAGTAGCACCCATCATTACCACCGAATTTAATACTTTCAGATTAACCTCTACGTTCCCTAGTGAACGAAAGAAGGCGTGTATTATTCCTTTACCCAAAACATTTACCTATATCTGTATTACCACTATTATCAAACATTTTTGAACTGATTGTATATTCTCAACTGGTTAGTTTTTAAATTTCCCTAATTTAATTGACTCCCTGCAATCTGGCTTTAAGGCAGGGCATAGCACTTCAACTACACTGTTGAAAGTAATTGATAATGTGCACCTGGCCATATACTTCTTTTTTCTATTATTATTGATCCTGTAGTTTAACAACTGTCATTTATATGCCGATGATTTTCAAATATTCTCTCAATGTAAAGTCGACAAAATTTCTTCATATATTGGCATATTAAATGCAGACCTACATTTCATCAGTCAGTGTGCTAGTAGGCAAGGTCTTCTGATTAACTCAATTAAATTGCAGGCTATCATTATTGGTAGTCAGAAACTTCTGTTAAAAATATATATATCTAATTCACCACAGCTATTGATTAACTGTTGTGTTATTCGTTTTACTTAAATTGTAAAAGATTTTGGACTACGAATTTACGAACATCTCACATGGTATTCTCAAGTAAATGATATTATTCGTACGATTTTCTTCAAAATGCACTCTCTCAAATGGCTTCAAAATTTATTAAACTTTATTACTGCCTATTCTTGGTTATAGAAATGTGCGTCATTTTAATCTAAATAAACAATTACTCAATGAATTAGAACATCTTCAAAACCTGTGTATTCAACATATTTTCGGCCTTAACAATTTTCATCATGTTCATGACTTAAATGGTTAAATTTTCGTAACCGAAAAGATAGAGATCTTTTATGTTTTGTACATAATATCCTAAATAGTCCCGTTACACCTTCATACCATAAATCTAAATTCCAATACCTGTCATCCCACAACCTCGAACTACGATCAAAAATCAAAGTACACTCTATTAATTTCTAAACACAGGTCGGAATTTTATGGAGATTCTTTCGCTGTATATTCTACTCGATTGTGGAATGAACTAAATACAAATATGTAAAGTGCGCCCTCGTTGTCTGTGTTCAAAAGTCGTCTACAACAATGTATTTTGTGTCATAATCGGCAAATGCTTCCATTATAATCCATCCTTATCCCTCCTTCCTCCTAAAGTGTCGTTTTGGTTTAGTTTTTAATTAATATTATTTTATATACATTATTATATATTTTGATTAATGCTTAAAATCACTTACAGTCTGTCACCGCCCTTAATGTTTTTACTTAAATCATTGTGGTTGGCTGTAAGAGATTGCTCCTGTAGCTATAAGTCTACCACTATATACTTATTTTTCTAAGCTTGTAGAAAACAAAATAAACAAATAAATAAAATTCGAATAAAAGACTGAGATGATATCGAATAAAAGAAATCACATTTCTGACACAATCCTACGCGCACATAAGGAAATATTCGATCGCGTTGAAATTAGCATTATTTTTACGTTATGATGCAGGTGTTTTGTTGAAGTGGAACGTGGTCAACAAAGACTATTAATATAAGTCTTAAATGTAATCTTTGAATTTTCCACATAAAATACAACGATATTAATTTGATAAGTCAACATGCGTTTCACTAATCGTGAAGACCGGAGCGTGCGTGATAAATATGTAGAACGTAACTCAACTTTCTGTTATCTTAATGATAATTGAAATCCTCTTAAATTTACTTTCTAACAAATGTATTTTTATTTATCATGGAAAACTCAACTAATTACTAAGAGTTGAGTAGTTGCTAAATAGTCCGAAAATGTTAATCGCAGCTTACAGATGCCTGATTCTCAATTTTGTGTACCGAAAACAACCTGACAGTAGGTCAGCGTACCATTCATTCCCTTGCAAGCACTTTGCGAAGTGTAGAGATCGTGTTAATAATTTTTACACGGTACTTTCTATCAACTTATAAAATGCTATTTAAGAGTTTACCAGTATCAGTCATTATTATTAGTTGGTGTTATTTATTAATTTTAACACGAAAAAAAATAAATACAGGTTACTGAAAGTATTCTATAAACATTAAATTAAATACAAATTATGTACTGACATTTCCGCAAAGAAGAAAAAACAATTTGTTCTGAAAATATTCCAGGTATTGAATATATTTGGCGTTAATTTTGTAGAAATTCATTATTCACAATTAAATAAAACTACGTTATGTAGTATTATTTCAATTATTATCTATTATTATTTTTTGCTAATTTATTATTTATTGCTAATAACCCACCTGAAGATGTTGTAATACAACGAAACCTAGGTCGTGGTAAAGAACTTAAAGAACATAGAAGTAATACTACATCACGTAGTTTCATTTAATTGTGAATATATCAGGTGTAAAATAAAATTATTATGTCCATACAATATATAATTAATTAATCACATAGATTTTACAAATACAGGATTAAATGTGTTCGCCCTGCATGCATTTAATAAAGTCTGCTCTTCACGCCTGTGCGAAATATCGCCAACTTGCTTAAACATCGAGAGAGATCATCTCTTTATTATAATAATGCCACGCATATCTCGAAATGGCGCTCCAACACCGGAATTTGTTCGCTCGTTATGAACGTAGAATAAGTAACCATTACGAGTTGTAAGTCTACGTGTGCAAATTATTATTTGACTCGGTAAAACGGACTGACGGTGAGGCTGATGTTACAAAGAAATATTAAATCTAATAATGAAGACTTACGATCAAGGTTATCAAATATACATTTATCAAGAAAGGTACTATAAGATAATATAGAATAGACGGTAGGGTAATGTAAAACTCTTTTAAATATAATAATGTAAAACCATATTTTGTATAGTATCAATACTGCCCGAATAAAAGAGTATAGAGGAATCCAGGTAACTAAGTGTTTCCGATTTGTAATAGGCCATTGTATAAAATAAGATGTGTTGAAGTGTTTTTGAATATCTTATTTGTCCTTAATACAAACATTACGTAAACCCTAGCTACCAGCCACTGAATGTGAAGATCGAAATGTAGTCTTCTGTGAAATGTAACGCCAATGTCACGTATGATGTCAATTTGCCTAACCAGTTGCTTTTTTCTTTCTAAACATAATTTGCTTGCACTCAGAAAAGCTTAAATTCAGTTTATGTTTATTGGAGTATGCGTTATCGAGCTTGACGAAATAATATTCAAACAGTCGTGTATGGTTATTGCGGGTGTAAATAGTTTGGGATTATCGGCATGCATTAAAAATTTACTGTGTTTGAAACATGTATCAATATTATAGATAAATAAAGTAAACAAGAATAGTCCGAAAATAATTCTTGCGGTACACCACAAGACCTTTGAACATATGTGAAAAAAATCGCTTATTTTGTCAGATTATTGCATATTACATTTAATATGAACAATTAAGCATATTGCCCTTGATCCATGCTAACTTTCAAATTGATGTAGCAAATGAATTATTTTACCATTTTTTTAAGTTTGCCTGTATCGCGTAAGTCAGAATCCAATGATTCACTAAGTAAGTGGTTAGTGGTGGTAGATCAACCGTGAACAATGCCATGTTGCTCTAGTACGATATTTGAGTGAACGAACTAACCTATCTTAAATAATTGGAATGATAGAAGAATAGAAATTGGACTAAAATTTTCAATTTTATTTTCGATCTTTTATATATACAAATGTTATGTGTAATTCTCCAAAATTTGGAGAGTATTCCCTCTACAATACGATTAATAAACCATATTGTTTAAAAGAGACCAGCTGTATATTTTAGAAAAATATCATATTAAAATAAACTGAAGTGAAAAATCAATCCTATGTTTGAAGAAAATAGCTTTGGTCAGTAGGATCTCAACATCTCAAGTTTGTAATATTCTCCAACCAATAGTTTGCATCTCACTAGGTTACTGAAAGAACTTAATGAGACACAGGAAATGACTTCAACAATTTCGATTGATCTCCTTTAAAACTTTGGATATGTTTATATCATGTAAAACAAAATAACAAATACTACCATATACCTAATTGGCACTAGTATGGTGAAAATGACGTAATTTAATCATAGTTATAAATTCTATTATTTATTACAAGGATTAGTATTATTATTTTATGAATAATGATATATTTAATAGTATCCTGTTTTTACAGCAATTCTTCAAAAATATGCCGATTTTTTTTCATCATAATATAATAAATTGTTAATAAATTTGAAGGTATGTGAACTGGTTTTTAAATTTAACAATTGTATTGTATTATACGTTTTACATATCGTTTTTAAAAGGAAAACCCCAATTTTACAGAATTTAGTAGATCGAAAAGTTTTAATTAATTTTAATATTGGGCTTTGTAATAATGGGCTCAATCACCTGCAAACCTCGGCCTTACAAGGTTTTTTTATTATTTTGCCTAGGTTATCAGTTTATTTGGCAGTCATTTTGCAAAGATCTTCTTTGAACTTAGTATGTAATATTTAATTAAACCTAAGCTAGCTTTGTGCAATGTGATAATAAAATTATGTAACGTTTATATTTCGTTAATTTTAAGATCACTTTTAATTTTTTATTCGCAGATCCTGATTTTTGAAGATACTGTATTATCTCGACCTAAATAGTATCATCAATGTTGTCAAGGATCGAACGATTAAAGTGAGATAGGTAAATTTACTTCTAGAGATAAATTTAGTGTGGCCAGAAATTTTATGCAATTACCAATGTATTTCAATTTATAGTTTAGCCACGAACTCCGGTGTTCAAATTGATTGGTGATCGTGAAAAAATTGTTAGAGAGTAATATAAAAGTTAAGTATTCGCATTATTTGAGATCGCGTTTAAAGTATATAATAGTAGATTTGGCCGCAATTCACCTTTTCTCCTTGTAATTTTACCTTTTATTAAAAAAACATGTAAACATAATTAAATGGCACCGTATAATGACAGAATTAAATGGCACATAATAATAAAGATATTTTCCAACAGTTTAAATTCAAAAATATTCATATGAAAATTTTGATTTTGTATTAGTGTAATATCACATTGTAGTGTGAAAATAATATTACTGATAATTAAAAAGTAAGCTCATCAACATGTAGCAATCTAATGAAAGAATACAAAAATTTGGCGCAATAGCAAGCGTTTTATTAAAACAGTAACGAGTAATATTAATAAAAGTTTTGTACATAGTGAGGAAACTCCATTCGTTGCAAGTTTACTTACAGTAAATATATTGAAAAGTATTGTTTGTAAAAAGTCCGAAGAAAGTCATACTGCTTTTGCGTGATTGGTCTATGTACACCAAAAAACCATTTTATTAAAATTAACTTGCCGTGTGTTGTTCAGTACTGATGTCATTCTAAACATGTGTCAATGTTCTTTCTCACAAACAACTTATGCCACCAGCCACAAAACTATATCTGACGTCACTAACAATTTAAAACCCTAAAAAGATTTACATTATATACTGCTTATCTGTATGATAAAAAAATGAACATCATTATCTATTTATTAATTAGTATATATCATTAGACTATAAGCGAACTATCACTATCAAAGTCTCGCTTCACGTCAAATTCCTCGAAATATGCAAGATTTTGTCAAAATTGTTAGTAGTTTAAGAAGGAAATATATATATATATATATATATATTTGTATATATATATATATATATACGCATATATATATATATATATATATATATATATATATATATATATATGTAAACATACATACATACGTACATACGTACATGCATATAAACAAATAGGTACTGATGTACCCTATGGACGGAAGGACAAGTATTTGTGTTTTGAACTGACCCTTAAAACACTGGATAAATCATAAATGTGCATTCACGTGAAAAATTTACAGTTTGTGAACTTACTATTTCCCATTTCCAAATTCACTTCTAATGGTTAAAAAACTTATTTTAATGTGCTTAAGATGTCAAAAAATTATTCTATACTGAAACAGATAAATTTATACAGGTACTGAAAAAGGTCGCACTTGGAGTTTCGGGAGTGACTCTGAAGACTCATCACAATGAGGTCAGTTTATTAAAGTATCTAATGAAAACAGCGAAGCAGGCATTTTATTCGAATTTTGTATGTAAATTCTATACAGATGTGTCTCCCAAAGCTTTAAGAGAAGTTTGGGCACAAAGAGAGCATTTGAAAGTTTAAACTCTCCCGAAGTATTCGTGTGATAAATATTTAATTAAATGTGACATCCAATTAAATGTTAGTTATCAAACAAAATGTGGACGAAAGACTGACGAAGGCGGAATACTGATGTTGAAACATTATTATATTTTAATACCTTGAAATTAGTCAAGAAATTTAGGAACAATAACCTGGTATCGTAGCTCAATTTCAATGTAAAGTGTATAAATAATTTATTATAAAATAAGCAGAACAATTTTTTCCTTCTACTAAATAAAGTTTTTTATCTACGCATTTACGACCTTTTCAACTTTCGTGAGGTAAGTTACTTGGATGACGTAATGTCATAATGTGTTTTGTTCCAATATCATCATTGATTAGTTATCATAATGTGTTTTGTTCCAATATCATTATTGATTAGTATTAATATCATTAGTGATTAGTTTCACCGACAACTTTTAAACTAATTTTATTTCCATAGAAAATGTATATTATTATACTGCACTAATAAATATTAAATTTGACATATAGATTTTTACGATTATTTATTCGTTTCATACCTCACTAAGGTATTTTTAATCGAGCTAGACTAAACTACCTATAGAATGTTCTCGTTGAATCCTATCTAAGCAACTTTTTCGGCAGAACACTACACTAAATATGATATTGTGCAACAAGTGCATAAATCTATACATGTAATAAAAAGTTAACGAATCTTCGATTGTTCACACTTCCCGCGAAAGCAACGAGACGGATTTTTTTGACAGTTACTACTTCTACTTTTGAGGGCTTGAGGAGTATATTAAATATATATAATTACGACGTTACTCATTGGGGTATTACAAATAATTAATAGATTGCTAATTGACCCTCAAGAGAAGTTTTGTGTTAACCTCGCCCGATACCTAAATTCTAATTTTAGTCCATTCTAGTGAACTATGATCTGGCATATTAATTGTAAATAGGGTTATAAATAAGAGTTTTTCGCGCCCAGAGCTTCTTTGGTGTAATTATTTTCATCAGTAATCCGAAAATTTATTTCAGGAAAACCGAGTTATATGTAATTAACGTAATTAGTCTTGCTTTATCAAGTTAAAATTAAGTGGAAATGTTATTTTGTTGTTTATTCACGATATTCAATATATCATCATAATAATTAAGTAATTTCTAACAGTTCGTTTAAAAATAAAAATTAAATACTATAATTTGATTATGGGTCTGCCTAGAATCATGTTTGATTTTTATAAAAATGAGACTATACTAACTATTAATTTGTAATGAAACTATGCCTTGCTAAATAAATATCGTTTTAAAACGATACATAAATTTTAATATTTTTCCTTCCATGTTGGATGAGTCTTTTTAACAGACCGTTAGGTAAATGCTGTTATATTTATTCTGAGAAAAGCAGAGAATTAAAAAAAATGCGTTTTCTAAATTGATTTATTACCATCTACTACGAGCACTCCTTCAATTCACGTGCAGCTAAATTTGAGATGAAACTGATGCCGACATTCGAAACGCATCGTCAATTTATATTTTAAAGTCATTAAAAATGGTATACTTATGTGGAAAACAACACAAGTATACCATTTTTAATGACTTTTCATCACAACTTTTTTCCTTTTATGAATCGACTTCAGAAAGGGACGGCTTTTAATTTGATTGTATTTGTTACTGTACGTTACCTCATATCTCCGGCTTTTCTCAACTAATGGGATTCTTCTTGAACTTCTACTTGTATTACTAATTACATTTCTCAACTAACTAGATGGTGACAACCGGACAATCTTACATGAGTCTTCCTTTTGAGGAAAAAGCAAAAATAAAATAATTGTGTTAAATATAATTGAGATTTACATACAAAACAAATAATTTCTAAAACTTCATGCTGAAAAATTTGAAACTGTAGACACTGAGGCAGTAATATAGGTGATGAGCGGACCGATGGAAATAACTATAATATAACTATGTAATGTTTAACTACGAAACCATAACTTAAACCATAACTTAACCTCAACAATAATTATTTTGAAAATATTATTAAGTAATCGTTTTTTATCGAATACATAAACTTAAGTTATTAAATATTATAAGCGTGTAATTTGATGTACGATTGACGATTAATAACATAATTGTAACATCATATACATAGCCCAGGTATATGATGTTACTTTTATTTTATTAATCATGTATACAAATTTAGACCGTTAAAAATTTTACGAAATTGATTTCTCTCCTGTTAGCTATTTTATTACAATATTGTAAACGTCACTTACGATTTGCTGTCATGACTAATATTTTATTTACGTCATAATTTATATTAATTAAAAAAGCAAGCAAATTAAAATAAAAAAATAAATAAATACATTTAAGCAATTCTTTCTTTTCTCAAACTAAATTAATTTTACACTGGAACAATATTTCTTCAACCAACTTATCAAAGAAATGTTTTATTTCTTATTGTCTTCGTTACATTTTTGCAGAATTGTTTTTGGAATATTATACAAATATCACTTTACCAATCGCATCATTTTATACACTATTTTATACAAACATCCCATTTTTAGTCTAAGAATTTTAACCTGTATAAATATATTATAACTAGGTCTCACAAAATACTTATATTTTTTCGTCGGGGCGCTGGATGTGAAAATTTTCAACAAAGATCCCATATTTCCGGTCTATTTATGTTATACACTTCTATATATAATCCTTATTCACACGAGAGAAATCTATTTTATTTTGAAGATTATATCGAAATCAATTTACCAGTCGCAAATAAGTCCTCGTTTCCTATAACAGATGACATTTTAATATATTCAGAGCGGTCGTTGTTCGTGATATCGCGTTAGTTGGCATTGTCAATTCCCGTAATCGACATTTCCATTTAAATTATACCTGATTTTGTGTAGAGGAAAGAAAGTACGAGAACTTTGAAAAGTTTTGGATAAATCAAATAAGCTTAGTGAATATTCTAGCCTATTTGCAATTTGGTTTATCTATTTTGTCACACTATCTTTAGAAAATGTTATTATATACTTACGTAAACTCTATTTATATCGTAGTGTGGTTCTTGTTGGCCACTTATTTATATTGCGACAATATCTCTGTATATAACAATCTATATTTATGTTATATAATTACGAGACCGAATCTGTGCGTCCATCATACAAATACCAGCGAAGGAAAGTAGAAATTCTTTGCAATTTTATTAGCAATGTCCAATAAAATTCCCTGTAATTGTTTGAGTGACTAACCTGTGACAGTTAATTTTTAAACCGTTGCTTACAGAATCAAGACATTTGTTACAATTTTCAATGTTCTGACCAAATACGTAATATTATTATTAGATATCTACAATATAATGGAAAATATTATTAGATCTCTTCGCATGGACAAATAATATTTGAAAAGTGTTAATAAAGGCACGCACGTTAGGTGTAGTTCGTTTAACGTAGAACCGTTTAGATCTGAACGTTACTCTATTATCATATTACCAAGAAAAAGTTATTAAGTTACTTGGCATAGATTTTATCAGTAGTTGATTAGTAGTTAATTTTATCAGTTCATAGCTAGTATTATTGTTGAATAATACTGTGAATTAGACTAATATATTTAAATTCAAAATTATTTGAGCACACCATAATAAAATATGTTAATGGTTTCCATAATTTTAGAATAGTCACCCAATACTTTCTAAGTTTTTTATCGGAAGGAAATATATTAAAACTTACACTGTCCTTTTCATAACTATTGAAATTAGTATGAGTCTCCTCTTTTTTATTTTTGTTTGAGTTAATGGTAATACAAATAAAGCGTGATTTACGTAAAATAAATTTCAATAATAATATTCAGTTCTACAAAATGATATTTGTTATAAACATTCAATTATCTAACATACTTTAGTTCCGAAATACGCTGCTAGGGAATCTACTCGTTGCCAATTGACTTCAGACTTGGTCAACATCTGCCATAATAAAACCATCGAGGTTAATATTTAACATTGCTTTTAATTAAGAGCAGTATCTGTTATTTATAGTCGACTACTACAAAAATGCAATTTTATAATTCTCTACTAGAAATTTAATAACTATTTTTGATTTAATAAAGCATTTACATATTGGTGACAACAGTCCCGTGTGTGTCCCAAAGGAAGAAAATTTTAAGGTTTAGAAATACACGTAAGCGTAACTTTCCCAGCTAGAATTATTTAAGCTATTTCACCTGTTTAAGTTACTTATTCCAGATTTAATCTTTTAATTTTATAATGCACAAGTATATCTGATTTTTTTTAACAAACATGGTTTCGAATAAGATATATATTATAAATAAATTAAAATTACAAAACTAAAAAGAAATTCGAACTCTTTATTTACATCCTCTAATATTATAATATGTTTTTGTAATAAAATTCCAATTTATTTGAATATAAATATCTATTACATTTTCCAGCGTTAATTACAAATATTCAAGTGCAGTGGGTTAATATGACCTTTTACTGTAAATGTTTAAATATAATCCTTTGCGAAATTAGGATATAATAAATTTGAAAACTTCTAAAAAATAATGTCCAATTATACAAATAAAACTTGCCAATTATAAAGTTCAACTTTAAATTCCGTGGGCCTTACTGAAGTATTAAATACTAATGTTAATTTTATAAAAGAATCTATTAAATAAATAATGTAAAAAAGCGACAAAATAAGTAAAAATTACTGTAGTTTATCGATTAAAATTATAAAGTGTAGTCCTTCCCGCATTCCGAAGATGAATGCAGCGCCATCGGCAAGATTGTAGTGAAAGTGACATACATTTTACTACCATTATGTTGTCCCATTTATTATGAGGGTGAAGTATAAAACGAGCAGGCTATTTAATAGATTTTCTATCCCTTAGGTTTTATTTCTTAACTTATCTCTTTCGCCGCAGGTATTTTGTTTTATGGGGTTTCGGATTCTATATCAGTTTTCAGTAAAAATGATATTAAAACGTATTTTGTAGCGATAGTTTATTTTTATGTATCGATTCTAAAATTATTATAAACTAAAGGTTAGAGATAGTTTTAAACAATTAAGGTACAAGAAATTATAGTTAATAAACCATGATTTTGACATTCCAAATGTAATCAAGATAACATTATGATCAAAATAATTATAATAATATCACATCAATTCTAGATTAAACGGTTTCATAATTATTTCATGATAGTCGTGATAAAGCTTTTACCTATCATTATTTAAAAACATATTTTAACTTTTCTGTTGTATATTAACATAAAATTAGTACTCTGACACGATTACGTTTAGTTGAATTTAAATTAGAACTAGTTATATGTATTTGAGAAAAATATCGATTAAAATAATTCCCTATCCATAATTTTTCTGTGTATATTCTTTTCATGAACATATTTTCATAAATTTGGCCTGAAAACTGACCTATGTCTATTGTACTCTATTGAAATATTTTCTTGTACTTCAATCCGGCTTGGATAAACATTTATTAAACATACTCCATTTTTTTAACTCTGGAAACACTACAAGCTTGGCGGCAGGGTAATAAAGAAAAGCTAATATCATGTAAAGCCTTGCCAATGCTCAAACCGTGGCTTTTGTGAACAGTGAGAACGTGAGCCAAACGTATTTGAAATTGTACCCGGTAAACACATATTCCACATAGTCTTTCAAATTTTGTTTTTGCTGTCTAACTCATAAATTAATCATGATTAAATATAATTTTAGGCATCTTTACATCTATGATCAATCGTTTAGAAAATAGTGCTGCCACGAAGTAGCTTGGAAATAATTCATGACATGTTTTCGCCATTTCCATTGTAGTGGTAAACAAAACTCTTCATACAGACATCACTCACATATCTCCGTGTCATTTGAAAGAGCTAGTTATAGGGCCCTCGAAAATATTTTTATTAATTTTAGACATTATATCTTCAGACAAATATTCAAAAATATGTAAGAAAATATTCCTCCCTTCTTATTTCCAAAATTATTCAACCTGAAATTAAGAAAAAATGTGAAGTTTTAAAAGTTCACTCAAAGGCTGTGGGAAAACTACGGTGATAATTGATTTTCGATGTCATAAGTTTTAAATATTTTCCATGTTTTTACCAAACCTACGAAAGTTATAGTAGGTAATATATTTACATTTGTCTATATAAAAAGACGTTTTTTTCAGAAATCAAACGACGTAAAAACCTGTAGTGTACTCGTAGTAATGCATCTTCTTAACTCATGTAATTTACGTATATATTAACTCACCATTTTTAAAATATTCGCATAACCATAAAATCGGAGTCTTTTAAAATATTTTTTTCTCATTTTATAGCGTCATTTGAAAAGGTTTCTTATGAGGAGTATATGTTATTTAAAGAGAGATTCCAAAAAATATGCAAAAATACAGCATACGTTACTTATTATCGTAACTATTGTGCCAAACATTATTGGGTTGGTAAAATCTGACCAGAAGATTACAGGAAAACTTTAGTGATTGTACTAGTTCTCTTAAGTTTTGAAATATTCACCATGTTTATATACCTGTGAAAAGTATAATATATAGTACGTTGCAATATATTTACTTTGCAAAAAAATTAATATTTGTAAATATGTTGATAGAAATACTATGTATGTTAAAATGTTTATATGTAATAAGCGTTGAAATATACACGGAACTGTCGTTTACGTGCTTTACAGTGTTTTTTATATTAATTAAATTAAATTATTATATCATACAAATTATATAATAAAGAGATTCTAAAGCAATATTAAAGTTTAAAAATATGAAAATAATAAAAAAAAGTTTGTGAGTATACCCATCATAAAACTTTGTTCATAAATCGCTGAACTGATATTGATGAAATTGATAAATGGGTGTTCTTCATAAACATTTTTAGATTTCTATTTGAAATTTCCGACAATTGCCGTAAACAATATGAAAAATGTATTTTCTTAAAAACAGTTGGAATGAAATTTTTTCATAATATGCTTTAACCTATTTTTCTAGCAAATTTTAACAGTACCTCTTATACAAAACCTAAGTAAAATCATGTACCTTCGTAAAGCCGATCAACAAGCTCGCGAGAAAGTAACTGCTGCGAGGCTGTGGCGCTTTCAATAGATATAATTTTTTATCTATAGAAATATTCCATCAGTAAAAAATATGTAACGCGTTAGTTATTTAAGATTGTCTTCATTTGCACCTATTTTACGTTGGCATAGTTAGTTAAAACAAAACGACTAAATAAGTCACCTTTGTTTCATGGCGATCGTAACGTGTAGGTTTATTAAAACCCATTATTTTATAATGAATATAGGTTTCTTTCATATTTGTTAAAACTATTTTTACTATTTTGGTAATATTAAATGTTTGAAGATCCATAATGTAAAATTATCATTTTCTAAATCTAGTAATTATGAAAATGGTCTTTTAGTTTACACTAACTGTACAGTCTATTCAAATTGACGATGATTTAACTTGAATGCTTTATTTAACTGAACTTACGAGACGAGGTTTTCTGTTTATAAATTTTAATACGTAATATAATTAGCATATTTAAAATGTCTAATATTATTTACGTACGTATTAATGAGGTTTTATGTGTGAATAGTGTTAGACAAAAGAAAAATCGTATCCCTATAAAAACAAAAAATGAGGGTTATTGACCTGGAAACGTATGATGTAAAATTTAATTAAAATGCAACAATATATGAAAAAAGTTAATGTTTTTCCATATATATGTAAAGTGGTGTCGATTTTTTTTCGTTATCACCTAATATATAATAACTCATCAATGGATGGATATTTTAAAATAAACTTCATTCACCTCTTCATTTTCGTCCACCGTTTTCGAAATATTGGCCTTCAAACTGATGGACACTGTGCGCCGCACGGTCTAATTTTTTAATCATAGTTTCGATAATTCTGAAAAGGTTTGTTTACTAGCTTTTTATTAAAATTTTGAAATTTAATTATTTCACTTCCATCAGCAATTCCTCGAGACGTAGACGATTATACGTTGTTGACGACATACAATCAAATTATACATCATTCGTTTTCCTACACAAACCTGATGGTTTTTATTTTATGTTAATTTAGGAAATAAGGAAAAATAGACTAAATAAGATCAAAAAAATGAACCATCGCTATAAACGCCGCTGACACTAGTTTTTGGAAACGAGCTTAGTTCCAAAAACTAATATAAACATACAATGTTTTAATTTCTATAATGCGAAATCGAAACGGTTTTAACGAGAATTCATATTTTCAGAAAGATTGAGAAATTTTCCAAATCATAGATTATTGGCTGGAAGATCTTCCTGAATTATTTCCTAAAATAGTCGCTGAGGAGATATTAACGAGCTACTGCGGCCCCAAGAAGTCCAGATTTAACTCGTGAATTTTTTTTCTTGCAGGAGCTCTGTAATGAGTAAAGGTTTCATCCTATCACCATGAAACTTAAGCCAAATAAATGGAAAAATAACAATTAAAATTAACGATGCTGTATCGAATGACTAAAAACTTAAGTTCGAGATTAAACGACTGTGGAGAATTTAACGCCGTTCACTTGAAAATTAAATTATTCATAACAAAACAGTTACCTCAGGAATTATTACTTTGCAGTGTAATTTACACTACAAAGTTAAATGTGGGTACTCAACAAATAGAAATATTTCCTTAATAAATATTTAAAACTAGCTATACACGCGACTTTATTCGACAGACAGCCCTTTAGAAATGCAATTACGTTAACTATACACCGAATATGCTTTACCCCACCTGTTATAATTATCATAAAGAAAGATTTGTTTTCAATTTGGCAGTTATTTACCATGTACTGACATTTTAAAAGGTCTTTTTCGTTTTTTTATTTGATCGATTGTACTAGAACATATTTATATATTACTTCGAACCCAACAGAACCATTAGTGAAACCTTTCAAGAAGCTCAGACTGCAAAGAAATGTAAACTGTCAACTCGCGTGAGCCTACTTAGCCGTCTGTATAGGACAAATCTTGCTGAATCCCAAAATTTAGAAGACTACGTCAACAGAATTATGACTACCGCACGTAAACTACGAAACAAGAATAAAAATAAGTAGATATTGTGTTAAAGTAAATTTTTTCTAACCGAGCAAAAGTTCTGATGTTCTGCCGTAATTTCAAATAAATGTTTCTAACCGATCTGGACTTACGGCGTTCAAATTTGTAGCAAGGAAACAAATATTTAGTAAATAGAAATTGAAAAAAAATTTGTCGGCATCTGCTCAATAATTTTTGAAAAGGCAAGGTAGAAAAATCGACTGTTGTAATGTGTTCAAAAGTAAGGATTACCGTATAGTGTGTTGTTTATGAAAAAAGGGTAATTTTTATTTTAATGTAGATATTGCGATTGTCACATATCAAAGCAATTTTTTCAGAACTTAGCTTCATTTTTACAAGAAATTGTTGCTTTTATAGAGGAAGACATATTTTAGAGAAAAATTTTTAATAAAAAAATTGTTTCTCAATAATATATCCAAACGCGTATATATTAGCAAGCCATTATGAAATATGGATTTTGCAGAAATGGTGCTTTGAAAAAAAACTGGGCCAGAGCGTGTCAGAC
Organism: Druceiella hillmani; assembly: GCA_039881145.1. Classification (NCBI taxonomy): domain Eukaryota; kingdom Metazoa; phylum Arthropoda; class Insecta; order Lepidoptera; family Hepialidae; genus Druceiella; species Druceiella hillmani. Next base: position 23,739,014 of record JAYKKI010000021.1, on the reverse strand, counting down.
TTAAAGACCATAAAGAATTCCATAGCTTTAGATATATAGATATTAGATGTGGAACATAAACAGTTCTAAAATAATGCCCAAATAGAAAGATGTCAACTATTCACCTTGAAAAAAATTCATATTTACATGAAATAATTTTCGGAAAAAAAACCAAAAGTCTAAATATTGCACTACCTCTTATATTTTTTATAAAAAGTATTTGTTAAAAGCTACATTTTAGTATACTTTCAGATATTCTGAAACATATTTCACAAGTTAAGAAATAGGGGGTAATATGGCTCAATGCTAACTTTGAAAAAATATCTTCAACCGAAGCATTTAAATTCCGTAGTTCCAAAATGAACTTTGTAGCTTTAAGTTTTTTAAAACTACAAAGTTTGTTTTGAACCAATGACAGCTTACGGGGATGATTATTTTTTTTATAATTTTTTCTTTCAGAGCTGGGTGGCCGTTTTTTGAAATAATATATTTTTTTTAAATTTTACTTCATTTTTTGTTTTCATTTTTTAACTTAGGTCTATGCGCCTAATTCCACCTACTTCCTCTTAATAGCTACCGAAACGAAAATGTAATTAATATTCAGACGGACAGACATGAGAAAACTGTAAGTATTCCTATCTGAGACTACAGAACCCTAAAGATGCAATAACGGTCATGTGTCTTTTAATGATTCTACTAAGTGTTATTACATCTGATAGTCATATTGTCTTCGAAGTGTTAGTTACTGCAATGTGCTACCTCTACCCTGCAATACTATGTTCTTCAAAATACCTTACGTCATTATGACAAAAAGGTGGGCAATTATTTTCTATTACAATTGTCCTTGTTAACAACGCACTATAGCATTTCTTCATAGCTTATAATTAATTTCTTTTAATTATAAGCTATGAAGAATAAATTTTAAGCAAATAAACTCTAAGCTTTGAACATATCTTACTTTCGATACTTTATTTTTCAGAAACGTACACATATTACCTGTTTAAAAAAATCCTACACTTAAATAAGCTATAATCCAAATTTTTATTAATTTTTTTCAAAAATAGAATAGTTACCATCATCTTGGGTGAGCTTCTCTCCCGAGGAGCCACTGTTTGACGAAGAGTAGAACCTCGACACCAGTGAAAATCAACAAAAGGATTAACGTGAACATATAAGTATATAGATAGTTCAATGAAACGATACCATATACAGGTATGTATATATTCATATAAATAGTTTTATAAAGCGTTAACTCGTGATGGCATTAACTTCATTGTGTGTTTACCTTCATCGTGAAAAAAATTATATTTTTTCAGCTTATAACTTTCAAGTATCATAAATTGTACGCAAGATTTGTTAAATCATAATACGTTTTTATGAGATGACTAAAGTCAAAGAATTTTAAAAATGTTGAAAGCAAATATCAGTTGCTTCATATACAATTTGAAATTGATTTGTGGTAATACAAACAAAAATCTGAAATATATTGTATGTGTAACGTATATTGGCATGTGGCCGACATAAAGAATTTACTTTTTGTAACTATTATCAACCATTTATATCGATAAATTGTAAACACTTTGTAGCAAAGCGTTTACAAGATATTATTTCCGAAAATTTGTCTAGACATGGAAAATAGTTAAAAGTAAATCAAATAAAGGTCATTAGAAGAAATTAAATTCCAATAAGTTTATTTCTCATAAATATCGATGTGACGTAGTACAGGGTGTCCAGTGGCAGATTTCAAACTTTGAACAAACATAGTTTCTGAACGCAACACATAAGAGGGGCGCGGGGGGCGTCGTTAAAAGCGCAAGCGGTGCGGATGTTTTAGTAACCATGGAACAGTGGAGTGGAGAGCACCGCGCTTTTGCCGTCGAGGAGTACATTTTGAGTGGTTTTCGCTGTCTGTAGCACGCCGTCTATTTAATAATCGTTACAGTATTCGTCGATTTCGTGATGGACCATCGATCAACCTCATTCAGTTATGGGTAGCAAGGTTCAGAGCTACAGGATTAACATTAAATATGCCCAGGCCAGGACTTATACCATCGGTAGCCACGGATGAAAATGTCGAGCATCATATAACCAAAATCACGAGCTATTCAGACATTTCTAATAATGTATCCTTTTGATGTAATACATATAAGGGCGCATTTGGATGGGAATTAAAACGATCTGATGGCGAGTTGCGACGTGCCATTCTGCTAACTTCGCGTCTTGTCGGCTCTTTCCGACTTAATTCGGTCAGCTTCGTGTATTGTCGGCTAAGAGTATTATAAAATTAAATGAATATTTGATTATTAGCAACTACATGAATTTTGTTTTTTAAATAAAAATATAAAACAAAATTGATTTTCCACATCTACCAGGCGTCCCATGACGGGTCATAATTGTTTTCACGATAGAATTTTACATATAATTACGCAATATGGTGTGTATCATTTTATATAATTTGGTAATAATCAACGCGTTATTTAAAAAGCTATTCAGGAACATATAACAAACACTTACATTTACGATACTAGTAGGAGTGATTCTACAGCTGTATTCTTTCTTTCTTCAAAAATATTTTATTATTTAACTCTTTTTAGGGTTCCGTACCTCAAAAGGAAAAACGAAACCCTTATAAGATCAATAAGTGTCTATCTCTTTGACACGATCGTATTACTGGATACAAAAATGTGAAATTTGACATATCAATAAAAAAATTAACTCGAAAATATTAGGAAGGGCAAATTAAATAAATGATTTTTTAAATCTAACGATAAGACCCTCAACAATATTTTTTTATAATTTTAGGAGGAATATCTTACAGATATATTTACTTCAAAAATAAATCAACTTAAAATGATAAAATATAGGACTTTTCAAGTTCACGCAAAGCTTCTAGGAAAATTATAGAGATTATCCTATATCATATCATGTTTAAATATTGTCGAACCATGATTTAAGCCGGTAAAAGATATAGTAGGCAATATGTTTATGTTACAAAAAATTAATATTTGCAAATAGATTATTAGAAATACTCTGTACGCTTAAATATTTATACTTTCCTAAATGAGTGCACGACTTGCGTAATGCTTATTCTACTCGTGCTTCATTGGTTTTTTATGCATGTCATAATAAATACAAATTTTCTGCTTTTGTTGAATTTATTAATACTCGTATTGACATAATAATTTAAAATCAATTTAAACAAAATAAAATGTGTTTAAAATTTCAATATTTATAAATATTGATGATAAGTAGGTAAACAAAGTTTCAAAGCTGAATGAAGTATTTTAGATGTACCTCAGTTGAAAAAGAAAATATTCACACAAGGCAAAATATAAAGCAATTATTACTCAGTCGCTGGTTTAATAAGAGTTTAATTATTAACTTGATTAATTATAATTTATCACTTAAATTTTCTTATCGTTTTTTAATATCAATGAGGTATTCATATCAAAAAACTTTGTAATCAAATGTCCTTACATTAAACAGTAAAACCAAAAACTCTGAAGATTAAAAATATTTTAAATAAATTTATTTCATTGAATATAGAAATTTATTTAAAAAAATTTACTCAAAATGACAATTTAATTTTCTATTTCTTAAATATTTTTTGCTACTTTCATTTTAAATTTATAATTTCTTACTGTATACTCAACAAAAACCAAAATTAAAATATTAATGAATAAAGATAAACAAAAGAAAAACAAGAATTTACTAAATATTAAAAATGATACTAATTAGGACTAAACGTGTAGTTGTAAAAAATTGTACTCATTTTTTAAAAATATTTATTCATGTTTGTATAAACAACCCTTTTTATTAAATTTAAATTTTATTTTTTATTACTTAATTAAAAACGAAACTTTTATGTTTGATAAAGTGCATTTTTGTCAGTTATTTTTCATTAAAAAAAATTGTAAACTCCAATTTTAAATTAAATTTCCAAGAATCTTCGTATTGAATATTTTTGTTAATATTCACTAAGACAGCCCTAAAATGTTTAATGTCTTTTAAGTTCTTATTTTTATCTTATTTCATTTTTATTGTTACCGTTGATATTTGTATGTTAAATGTAAATTTTTGTAATCAATTAAATTATTTCTACTAAAATAACCGCAACCGAGCGTTATTTTTTTAAATACATTGTTTTTTCTATAAAATCATTTCATTTAAAACATCGATGAGGTCCGCAATATGGCTATACTTAACTGACTTCAAAAATAAAAATGACACTATGCGTAAGTCAATTACATTATCGATGACAATATTTGCCAAGAGGCCTTCGATCGTCGCCACAGCCAATGCTGCGATGGATTTCGGTACCCCCACTTAGTAGTGTACACCAGTTATATAACATTTTTATAATAAACAACATAAACGATTATATAATAACTCCGGTAGGCAGCGTAACAACTCCACGCGCTGATTTTATCAAGGATCGACGGTTTAAACGAGATACGTAAACTTTGAACTTGGAAGGCCAGAAGTGTCTTGCAGTGATTATAAGTTGTAATTTAGCCACAAACTTCGGTGATTAAATTGATAAATGGCATAAAGAATTATAAGAGAGTAAGATTAACGTTAAATATTGTTATTACCAGCAACTGAGTCTCAAGTTTAAAATCATGAGGTTTCCCACAAGTTGTTCGGTATGTAAGTTTTACGAAGTTTAAGGCAGCGTCTGTTTATTAAGTCGAAAATATTATTAGGTTGTGCATGTATTTTCGTTATTAATAGATCAATATTTTTGTCTTTCCTTATTTTTATATATTATTAAAAAATATTTAATCAATGGCGTCGTATTAAAGCCATACGATAGCGTAAGTGTAATATTGCAGAATATTAAAAGAAAGACGAAAAAATTGTGTAGATTGAATAAAAGAATACAAAAAATTGGCGAAGAATCAAGTATTCGAAGAATCAATCATGGCGAAGAATCAATCATACGATACGTATCTTATGATTCGAGATTTCGAGCATATACATTGCTAAATAGAGTTTTGCTCTAAATAGAAAAATGAAAATAAAATTCATATCTATATTTATTTTAAACACTTAATATTTTCATCTTTTACTGACTTTGTTATATATATATATATATATATATATATATATATATATACATATATATATATATATATATATATATATATATATATATATATATATATATATATATATATATATATATATATATATATGTACATACATATATAAGTATATATAATTATTTTAATGACATAAGTTCTCCAAAAAAAGTGTTTCTTTTTGGAGAACTTATGTCATTAAAAATATGGATATGGACAAATTTCTCCACATTCCATATTTTAGCTTAGTTAAATACATAGGTTTTAAGTTATTTCAGAGACGAAAGAACATGTGGTCCAATAATCAGGTTTGTATTTTTAAATAACCTTTGAGACTCTGGAGAGGATTTAGACATATGCACATAACGGAAATTTACAAATTTTTGAACCTACTATATATAGTGATTAGAAAACTAGTTTTAATGTCTTTGAAATTACGCAAAATTATTCTATGAAGAAATGAGAACTATTAATTACAAGAGCATAAATTTAAGAGCAGTTTGGGCTCGAACACTGAAATTTGGAAGTTTACATTCAAAGTTTGCATGTGATTAAAATGTCATTATATATAATGAAAAACATAACAAGTTTACGCGTTTATACTGTTTTTTAGAGTACTGAAAGTTTACGTAAAGTTTACCGATAAAGTATAACGATGATTTTAAATTTCACGGAGTTCGAAATATATACGATATTTATAGGCATATGAGAATTTTACTAGCCAATATATTAACATAGTGGAAAATAATACTAATTTTTCAAAATAGTTTAAAAGAAATAACATATGGAATTTATACCGAAGTGTATGCGGAACCATCTTGGTATGAGTTCCAGGTGTCCTTAACAGATTTTATTTTATTTTATTTGTATTCTTACAAATATAGCGGATCCTAAATTATTTCTCGCGCATTCTATCGATTGATGTATCGTTGGAGAGGTGTTTTTAAATTAGATTGAGGTATAATTTACAATTTGATTTAAGCCCTATTGGAAAATCCACCTCTTCTAATTTTTTAACCATGAGTTATAAAATCAGAAAAAAATTCTTGTACTACCATTTAATAAGAACCTTTAAATAAAATTACCTCAGTTATCATGGATAAACCGTTTAATAGCATTTAACAACAACTCCATTTAAGGCGTATGTCAATGGCTAGCTTTCTAATTCTAAGTGCATTCGAATAAGCGTAAATTTGAAACTGTGAAACCAATTGAAATAGTCTTATTTAGCGACATTATCTAAGAAAATGTTGAACATAATCGTCATCATACAATGCACTTTTTTAATTAATGTAATGGCCATATATTTTACAAATTAACCCTAAAATCAAGTCTCGAATACGGTATTTTCTAAAAACTTCAATCGATTGGTCATGATTTGCTGTATAGTACCATCAAATATTTACACTAATTTGGCATACAATAATTAGCATTAAAGTAAAACACAAAATTGCTTAATTTATATGAAATACAAACTGAGAAAAATAATTATCTTTTTCGGAATGAAATGGATAATAATAAATACACTTTTATTTTAAAATCGTTAAAACTTTGCTCTAGGTTTTATGTATGGTCATATAAACTGTATATTGTTTAAGAACATAAATTAAATCTTTCTTGTTTGTAAAATGTTTAAACATTCGTTGTATATTTATTCCAAAAAATATTTTCAATTTGATCTTTTCATCGACGATCAAATTTTGTTTCAAAAATAAGTGAAATGAACAGAAAAGAAATGAACATGAACTAGCTGACCCGACAAATGTTTTCTTGCATTGAATTTTTTTTAGTGTATTTGTTTCTTTACATCCAAAATCTTTAAGGCGTTGCGCTTATTTAATTTGAGAAAACTGGTGCAGATATCGCAGCAAATTAATTTAATGAGAAAAGAAACGCTATATACAAAGTCTAAATGTCATATGCATGTTTGTAAAATAAAAGTTGATTTTTGAGTTTTGGTAAAGAAAAGTTGATTTTTATTTCACGCGCGGATAGAACTAAATTAAAACGTGAGTATACAAATTAATATTTAATATTTGTGACAGAGTTTGTTAATATTGTGTTTTGTAAATATTATAAATATTTAATAATATTTATAAATGTGACAGCAATTGAAGAGAAACATGAAATAGATATGATTTTGCATTTCTTGAGCAACATTATTCGATATTGGAGAAAAAAGTTTGTGTTTAATAAACACAACAAATTGTATTTTAATGAAATATTATTTATTTGATTCATACATGCATTTCACCACAATATTGACATGAAAGTGGTTACTTTATTAATCCATTTTAGCAATGTTATGAAGCATGACAATGGCAAATTTTATGGTCCGGTTGCTTATTATAGGCATTGCGATGCTGATTATTAGAATTTTTTTGGGAATGAAACAAATGGAAGAAGATAGAAATTTCTAGCATCTTTTCACAAAATTGTTTCCTTTGAAAGCAAACTTTTGTTATGAATTTATAAATTGTACTCTAATTACCTATTTTGAGTTTAGATCAATCTGTTAGGTATAAATAGAAGTCGCACGATGATGTTCAACATACACTTAAATATATATGTATGAGCAATTAAAAGTAGACAGTATTTCTATTAAACTGTTTATAAATATTTATATTGTTTTCCGTCATGTTAATATATTTCACGCTTATGAAAGATATACAGGCGTGAAAATATGTTCAATATTTTAAAAAATTTGAAATTTGGAATCAACTCTGTAGTTTTCTGCTAAAATGTAAGATAATTTCTAATAAAGCTGTTTTTTTCATAATTTTTACCTAAAATTATCGAAGAAAGAAGGTAAAAATATTTTGTATGAACGTGACATATTACCTATTACAAGTTACTCCTTTAGTTAACTTACTGGCAATCTCTTAATGAAACTTAATGCTGACATTATAAACACGTCGTTAGTTTATGTTTTTAGTCCAATCCAGTTATTATTTTCATCTATTTTTTACAGAAATTACTTACATTATTATGTTATCAATTTAAATTTATTTTGAAAATTATACACGTTTATAACTACTTAAGCAGTTTGCCGCAATCTTTCACATTACTACTAGGTGTTCAACGTATAAGGTTTAGGTTGACGAGAAGATATCGCTCGTGTAGCTATAAGTTGGTCTAACATATGATTATGAACATTGAAATCTAAGTATTTTTCTATCTTACTAGAATTAATTTTAACTTACTAGAAATTACTAGAAAACAGAATGCACGATCAAGCGCACAATAAAGTAAAGAGCAACGCACTTAACATTTAAAATAAAATAGCTATCATCATTACTTTTTAATACGATCCAAAAATTGATTATCCTTTATATGTAAAACTAATTACTGGCGGTATGGATAAAGTATGACAATTTTCTCAGGTATTGAAATTTAAAAATGAAGTAGCTGGTACATGTTGCGTTTCGGGAAAAATATATTGTCTAAATTAAATACAACACTTGAACCATTGGATTCATTAGTATTGCGTTAGAGGGCTGAAACAATATTACTTTTGAAAAAGCACGCAAATTCAATTCAGGCTTCCAAGTTACATCCTTTGGTATTAAACAGATAGTAAAAAATAATGGTGACCGCCACTTCGAGACAATATTTAAAATCAGGGGAAGTGTATCATTAAATCGGTTCTTTTCTACCTATCGCCTGACTAACATCATACGTTTTAACAAATTGACTTCAAGGGATATAAAGAAGAAAAAGTTGACATGCGTTATCATTACAATCTCATATAAGATTATATAATGTAGAAACAGAAACTAATTTACATGATGTTTTTGATTATTTACAAGTTTTACTACTTAAAAGCTGTATTAATTATTACGTATCTAGTTTGATGATAAATGGTGATACAGAAAATGGTGTTGGAATATCGTAAATTATTCCATTGATACATTCTTGAGATGTACGCAAACTTTGACAGCAAACGTTTGCTATACATTTGATCTAATTAAACCAAATTACGTTCGGAAAAACATATATATTTACGTGATGAAACATATATAACGATGATGGCAATTTCAACATCAGTGAGATAGAAAATATTTATATTTTACCATCTTCACATGCAGTCAGTAGTCACTCATATATAAAAATATTTACTGGATGTAATGACTCATGTTCCTGTTTGTGGTCGACCACATTGGATTATAACATTTATTTGCAATCCATAATGAGACGAAATTCAAAAACTATTACTGGGAGGTCAAAAAATTTAAAGCTCATATTGTTTTTATTATTAGGCATAATGTTTTTGACGAAACGCGGTATTCGACATACTCTGTAGAATATCGGAAACGAGAATTACATCATGCACAAATTTAAATAAAATTAATTGAAAAAATTAGACTAGAAGAAATTGATACAAATATATCATTTGAAATACCCAAGGGAAATCCAGATCTAGAGTTAATTGGCATCCTGAAAAATATAAGATTCATGGTCAATGCAGTTTAATGAACATTCATTCTCGGTATTTATGTTTTTGCATATTTATTAGAATGTTTTTATGAATATGCAGTTTAAAATTGTGAAAGAAATATTTTTATATTCCTAATAACAAACGTTTTCAAATAAAACTCCACATAATTTATAAAATAAAAATAATTGAATTTACGTTCTCTTTAATTGTTAGCCGAATATTTTAAAAAAAGGTAGGTGTTATAAAATATGTGGATTAACAACATGTATTACAATGGAAACTTTGAAATTTCTGCATCGCATTGTTTCTGAGAAAATTGCTATGAAAAATAGAATGACGTAAATGTATTGCCTATTATAACTTACGTAAGCATAAAAACATGCGACAAACATGATTCCAGATATCCTATTAAAAAATAATTACATTTAGAATCATCGCTTATAGTTTTCCTACGACCTTTGTATGTGCTTCTAAAAACCCATGTTTTTCATAATTTTAATTTTAGTAGTTCCGGAGGGGCACATATATTTTTCCAAAACTCAAAAATCAACTTTTATTTTACAAACATGCATATGACATTTAGACTTTGTATATAGCGTTTCTTTTCTCATTAAATTAATTTGCTGCGATATCTGCAACAGTTTTCTCAAATTAAATAAGCGCAACGCCTTAAAGATTTTGGATGTAAAGAAACAAATACACTAAAAAAAATTCAATGCAAGAAAACATTTGTCGGGTCAGCTAGTTCATGTTCATTTCTTTTCTGTTCATTTCACTTATTTTTGAAACAAAATTTGATCGTCGATGAAAAGATCAAATTGAAAATATTTTTTGGAATAAATATACAACGAATGTTTAAACATTTTACAAACAAGAAAGATTTAATTTATGTTCTTAAACAATATACAGTTTATATGACCATATATAAAACCTAGAGCAAAGTTTTAACGATTTTAAAATAAAAGTGTATTTATTATTATCCATTTCATTCCGAAAAAGATAATTATTTTTCTCAGTTTGTATTTCATATAAATTAAGCAATTTTGTGTTTTACTTTAATGCTAATTATTGTATGCCAAATTAGTGTAAATATTTGATGGTACTATACAGCAAATCATGACCAATCGATTGAAGTTTTTAGAAAATACCGTATTCGAGACTTGATTTTAGGGTTAATTTGTAAAATATATGGCCATTACATTAATTAAAAAAGTGCATTGTATGATGACGATTATGTTCAACATTTTCTTAGATAATGTCGCTAAATAAGACTATTTCAATTGGTTTCACAGTTTCAAATTTACGCTTATTCGAATGCACTTAGAATTAGAAAGCTAGCCATTGACATACGCCTTAAATGGAGTTGTTGTTAAATGCTATTAAACGGTTTATCCATGATAACTGAGGTAATTTTATTTAAAGGTTCTTATTAAATGGTAGTACAAGAATTTTTTTCTGATTTTATAACTCATGGTTAAAAAATTAGAAGAAGTGGATTTTCCAATAGGGCTTAAAACAAATTGTAAATTATACCTCAATCTAATTTAAAAACACCTCTCCAACGATACATCAATCGATAGAACGCGCGAGAAATAATTTAGGATCCGCTATATTTGTAAGAATGGAAATAAAATAAAATAAAATCTGTTAAGGACACCTGGAACTCATACCAAGATGGTTCCGCATACACTTCGGCATAAATTCCATATATGTTATTTCTTTTAAACTATTTTGAAACTTTAGTATTATTTTCCACTATGTTAATATATTGCCTAGTAAAATTCTCATATGCCTATAAATATCGCATATATTTCGAACTCCGTGAAATTTAAAATCATCGTTATACTTTATCGGTAAACTTTACGTAAACTTTCAGTACTCTAAAAAACAGTATAAACGCGTAAACTTTTTATGTTTCTTAAACACTAAGAAACAGAGTAATTGTATTATTTCATAAATTTGACTGGACGGGTTATCTTTTTGATATTTACAGCAATATTTATGAAACTATCAGAACATAATTTCTGAAAAACAGACGAGACGATTTAAGATTAATAAACTTAACACAAATTAAATATTCATGAAGACAAAAAGTTGTTATTGATATTTATTATATTCTAAAAAAATATCAAACAAATGAAAAATAAAATCACGTGCAATTAATGTTCAAATTACATAAAATAAAAAATCTATAATAATTAAATGAAACTAAGTGATGTAGTATTATTTCTACTTTCTTTAATTTGTTTACCACGACCTAGGTTTTGTTGTATTACAACATCTTCAGGTGGGCTATTAGCAAAGATAGGTCGTGGTCGTGGTAAAGAAATTAAAGAAAGTAGAAATAATACTACATCACGTAGTTTCATTTAACTATGAATAATGAATTTCTACAAAATTAAAGCCAAATATAATTAATATAAAAAATCTGCTTTTTGCCAATATTTTGCTATAAATATTTTTATTGAAGTTTCTCTGAGGGGCTCTTAATTAAATATAGAACACTTACCTACATTATTTTCTTTTTTCTTTTCCGTCCGTCCGTGAGTCGGTCTGTCACTGCCTTAATTTCTGTCACTGTGGGTATGATGTTTTAAAATTATTTACTTCATATGAGTGTCTAAATTATTTATAACAATATTACCTTTAGTTTTGTTTCCTCTTCGATGCAAAAAAACGGAACCCTTATGAGATCAATGACGTGTCCGTCCATTTGTCACAGCCATTTTATTTCATACGCATTTGAAAGAAGCCAAAAAGTACTCACTTTTTTAATCCATGTATTTTGTTAGATATAAATTGAAAGAATAAATTATAAGGATTCTAAGACAGTTTTTCAGAAATTATATTCTGATAGTTTCATAAATATTGCTGTAAATATCAAAAAGATACCCCGTCCAGTCAAATTTATGAAATAATACAATTACTCTGTTTCTTAGTAGTTATAGTGTTTAAGAAACATAACAAGTTTACGCGTTAATACTGTTTTTTAGAGTTTTTGAAAGTTTACGTAAAGTTTACCGATAAAGTATAACGATGATTTTAAATTTCATGGAGTTCGAAATATATACATTTATAGGCATATGAGAATTTTACTAGCCAATATATTAACATAGTGGAAAATAATACTAATTTTTCAAAATAGTTTAAAAGAAATAACATATATGGAATTTATGCCGAAGTGTGTGCGGAACCATCTTGGTATGAGTTCCACGTGTCCTTAACAGATTTCATTTTATTTTATTTCCATTCTTACAAATATAGCGGATCCTAAATTATTTCAAAACATATTAACTCGAATTAATCGCAAAATGTAAAACTATTCACTGGGAAGTGTTAGGGGGTAGGGGGCAAATTAATTATTGGAAATTTGTTCCTTAAATTCCGCATATAGTGCGGGGTATTGTTTAAAACGTTTAGCTACAAGGGTTTAAAATATTATCCCCATAATCTTAAGCGTTACATCCTTAGAAATATGTTGAAAAATCCGCGAAAAATATATGTGCCCCTTATTTCCGGAACTACTAAAATTACAATTATGAAAAACAGGGGTTTTTAGAAGCACATACAAAGGTCGTAGGAAAACTATAAGCGATGATTCTAAATGTAATTATTTTTTAAATAGGACATCAGGAATCATCGCCGTTTGCCGCATGTTTTTATGCTTACGTAAGTATAATAAGCAATACATTTACGTCATTCTATTTTTCATAGCAATTTTCTCAGAAACAATGCGATGCAGAAATTTCAAAGTTTCCATTGTAATACATGTTGTTAATCCACATATTTTATAACACCTACCTTTTTTTAAAATATTCGGCTAACAATTAAAGAGAATGTAAATTCAATTATTTTAATTTTATAAATTATGTAGAGTTTTATTTGAAAACGTTTGTTATTAGGAATATAAAAATATTTCTTTCACAATTTTAAACTGCATATTCATAAAAACATTCTAATAAATATGCAAAAACATAAATACCGAGAATTAATATTCATTAAACTGCATTGACCATGAATCTTATATTTTTCAGGATGCCAATTAACTCTAGATCTGGATTTTCCTTGGGTATTTCAAATGATATATTTGTATCAATTTCTTCTAGTCAATTTTTTTCAATTAATTTTATTTAAATTTGTGCATAATGTAATTCTTGTTTCCGATATTCTACAGAGTATTCGATAAAACTATTTTTACAAAATGTGTTTATCAAAATTCTGTTCATGATGGTAACTCGGATTTTGAAGTTTTCTTCTTGCATTATTGCGTTATTTGAATGAATTATTTTCGTTAATAAAGGTAAGTGGAGGATTCCAACGCTGAAAGTATCAAACATCTATAAGCGGACAAATAATTTGTATGAATTTTATAATAATTTGTACTTATCGTAAATTTATTATGAAGCATAAAATAAAAATATACGCGCGCGCACGCATATTGTTATTTTCTGCTTCATGACACACAAAAACGAGCGCGCGTGCTTTTGTGTGTATCTGTGTGTGTGTGTGTGTGTGTGTTGGCGTGTATTAATAAATTCGAATTTGTAACTACGTTTCAATTGCTATTTTTTGGACTACCTGTAGTGATTTTTATCGATTTATTTATAGATACTAGCAATACAAGTAATCCCGGTTAACTTCACTAGTTTTATAAGAGTATTCCAATTTTTTACATGAATAAAATATTTGTTAACGACAAATGTGTGTAAAATATTTGTCACATATTTTTTTTTATGTATGTCCGTATATTGATTTGGAAAATGGAATGAAGTTACTATAGTATCTAAATTACCCTTGCCCTTTGTACATTTACATTTAATGGGTTTTGAAGGAAGTTTTTTCCGAACGTTTCTCGAAAGTTTGTCGAGGGCTCCTGAATATTTTATTACAAAATATAAATATGACGAAATGTGCTCGGTTAATGATGATGTTACAATTTCAAGTGTTTTACTTGAAAGGTTGACACCGTCATTAGTTAATAGGATTGAATTTATTAATAAGATAGAATTTACTTTTGTTATTGCAAAATGCATGTATCAATATTAGAGGAGTCGGTATGAGTTCTACTAGTATGTCCACCTTATTTATCGGGCATTCTTCGATCTTATTATCATCTTTTCCGACCTCGAAAAAAATTACAGAATGAAAAATGCGACATTGTGGAATAACAAATGTGAAAAATGAATTAAAGCAAATAAAGAGAAAATTACAATAAAGACATTTCGCAGTCATTTTTATGATATTCCTCTTTAGCTATTAACCACCTATAAGCCTGTCCGCGTGAAAGTTGATTTATTACTGAATTTTACATTCCATAAATATTTTGCAATTATCAGAATGTTTCCTGAATATACCAATTCGGAAATTCGGCTCGTTGTAAATTTTCGGGAAGTGCGAATGACCGCGAACGATGTGTGCCCTCGCTTATATGCCCGTTTGGGTAGGCGTAGCTATCACAGCATAGCAATGTTGCACATTGATATGATGTGATAGCAGTGTTACGAAACATAAAAGCAGAAAGAAATGTGACCTTAACAGCACTATTTAACAAAATTACCTTAACAGCACTATTTAACACAATTTTAACAAAATTACGCACTATTTTTAACCGACTTCAGATTAGGAGAAGGACCCACATCTCCGACGCTCATCTACCGATTTACAGTACAATATAGCACTAATAAGAATAAATAGGAATAAAGAATAGTATAGCACCAATGCAGCCTCAAGAAAATTTGATTTATAGGTTAGAATCTAGTCATTTAGGTTAGAATTTGGTCGTGAAATTTGAAGGCACATCACAAACTTCCCACAGCCCAGATGTCTCTTATGAGTTTAATGATATAGGTGTAATGATGATCTAATAAGAAACGACTGACGTGAGAAAAATTTGTTCTTTAGTAAATGAAAAATAAAATGGTAGAGGCAAAAGGCGATGGTAGGAACTTTTCACTGACGAAGAATGAACTAATTGAATTATGAATCGTTTGAATTATCTTGACATAAATAAGAAAGTAAAAAGGAAATAAACAGGTAAGCATATACGGGTACATACATATGCATAAAGCAGTTAGGACATTAGTAGCTACGTATATAGGTGAGTATATGCATATAGGTATATACAGCCTTGAAGAACTGATTAGGGTAAAGTGAAGAGAGAAAATGTGATTTATAAATCCACATGTAAGTAGATATTTAGATTAGATTTAAGTTCATTGAACGCCCCAAAACGTCTGTTCCGTTCTCAACAAATGAATTTTTATTGATAAATATTCATAGTAAAATCCTGACATTCTGGGTAACATATGATATCATAGGCTCTAAAAAGGGACAATTTTTTTTACAAATATCTTAACCGACTTCAACTAAACACCAAATGGAAATTGCACAGAACCGTAGATAATGATGATGAAAATACGATTACCGACTTGGTAGTTTGCAGTAAAGTAACGCTTTCGAATATAAAAGAATTTGTGACATACTGCTATTGCTGAAGATTTTTGGGGTCGATACCAAGTAATATGTAGCACTCATCTTTGTGTGCTGCTATGTATATACGTGAGAAAAAGAGAAGCGTCGACTTGACACCGATTCCAAAAATCTCTACCTTATTCTTATATCTCTAAATTTTATACATTTGTTTCTGTTCGAAGACGATACAAATGGAGAAACGAATGGTTTATTGGTTATTTATAAACAGGAGACCAAACAAGACTAAACAATGTTAGTAAAAATACTCTTGTTCCAATTTAATATTTATATTTGATTTAAAATTTAAGACTTCTTGAGCACCTGGCTCGACCTCGTATATCAATTACATAAAATCTTGAATGTTATAAATCACCTGTAAAATCCCTTGTAATAATAAAACTTGACGGTTATTTTGATTTCAATTTTTTTTCAGCTAACGTAATAATCTCAAAAAGATCACCCAATTTTTCACATTTACGTTTTTACTTTTTTGATGGAATTTAAAATTTTTTTTTTGTTTTAAATACGATAAATTTTCGTAATTTATACCCAAAACCTAAAAAATTCTAGTACATGAAAACGCACTCGAAAATTAAAAACGAAATCATTATCCTCGTAATATAATATAAACAAAGTTTCCATTAATTTTTAAAAATATATTCAGTATCAAAACATTATAAATTCAGAGAAAGAAGGAGCGGTGCGCCGTGCTGATGCACTTTGCAATTTTTGAGAGAGAGAAAAACATTACTGCCATTTAAAATACAAATCACGTTATGAATTACACTAAGACGACATACATATACATTTAATTAATTACAAAATATTTGTTCATTTATGTAACGCTTAGAGCTGTAAATTTTTTGAACTCTAACAGCGACGTGTTAATTACATTGGGTCGTATAAGGGTTGATAAATGGTAATTACTTGTAAGTATGTTTCACTGTGGGTAGATTAGAACGACTTCTCAGTTACAACACTTCTCCATAAATAATATTATGAAGTATTCTAGAGGTTGGCATCAAAATAACCCACTTGCGGCATGAGTTTTAAGGTGAGTATATGACGTAAAATTGACGCTGGGCGAAAGTTCAGCTTCCAGGTATAACAGATGCGGTCAAATGGCGGCCTTAGCTTTATTCCAATGTGGACCTTTCACTTTCAGCCTAGTGAAATTGTAAACTTTACAAACTTTACAATTTGTGGGTCGTATCAGAGATATGTACGGAATCCACATACTTTTATGGTACGGAAGACCAAGCAAAACCACGAAGTATTTGTTTATTCCTAATTTTTAATTACCCTTCCATTTAAAACTATAAAACATATACAGCCAAATTTAATATTTTCCCTTATTTTAAATTGAAAAAATGCAAATTCTAAACATCCACTCTCATCATAAACGCCGATGGATAAAACACGATTTTTTAGTATTTTATATGAGTATATATGATCTTAAAGTAATCATAAAATTTGGCAAATACCTATATTCGTAGGTATTGTGAGTCACCTTATATACCGTTTCCATTACTTTAAACATTATGATATAAATCGTTATCACTTTAAACGGTGATGGATCTCGAATTCCACAGAAAAGCATAAGAATATTCTGTGAATAAATAGAAGAAATATTTATAACATTTGTCTGCTGTGACGAAAATTTTAGTGACCACATGCTTTAATATTTTAACCACGTGTATGTACATGTGGCGTACGTGCAGTGCATACAAAGAATTAATAAAAATTAAGTTTTTTGTCAGTGTACTCAAATAGCCCTTATTAAATGATATATAACACATTATTATTCTGTGTATGGCTGAAACCTGGACAAGATTCTGGATCAACATTATACATTGTGGTCGTATCATCTGGGTCATTAGTTGAATGGATATACAACTAGATCTGACAATAAGTTGCAAACGATTGTTTTATTATGGTTCGAATATAAGGAATATTACGTGGTGCTTCAGGAAAATAGCGCAATTTTTATTAGGGTTTAAATATTGAGCTCGCTATATATTGAAAAAGTTGTTTCAGAAGTTATCTTAAGTTTTTTCACAATAAGTATTATTTTCATAGAAGAAATGAAAACACCTTTTAGAAAAACGCATATATGTGAGCAAACAATTATGAAATATGCATTTTCCAGAAACGGTGCTTTGAAAAAAAAACCGACTCTGACATGCCCATGAAAAATACCATAACCGTAGATTTATAGATGTTAGAAGTTTAAAAATATGTAGTAGCGCCCAAATAGAACGATGTAAACTCTTCACCTTGACAAAATTTCGTCATTATATGATTTTTTTACGAAAAAAAGAGAAAATATAAAGATTGAGCTATCTCTTATATTTTTGATTGAAAGTGTTTACTAAGAGTTAAATTTCAGTATACTTTCAGATTTTCTGAAATAATATTTCACAAGTTAAGGAGAGGCGATAGCACAACTTGATGCCAAATTGAAAGAAGATATCTTCAAACCGAAGCATAAAATTTCTTTAGTGCCAAAATAAAATTTGTAGCTTTAAGTTTTTTAAAGCTACAAAGTATATTTTGAATCGATGAAAATTTTCTAGGGGAATTAAAAAATGTATTTTTACTTTTATTCTGTCAGAGCATGGGAGGCTATCTTAAAAATAAAATATTTTTAAAATTTGATTTCATATTTCATTTCAATTTTTAAACTCAGGTCTGTGTCTCATCTAATTTTCTCGCAATAGATACAGAAACGGGAATGTAATTGACGTATAGACGAGCAGATATTAGAAAAATATAAGTATTTCTAGCTCAGATTAGAGAACTCTGAAGATGCAAATATCATGCTGTTTCAAGTTGCGTTTCAAATGCAAATAGTGTTTATTAACGATTCCACTACGTGTTTTTGGACCTGTTCATGCAGTTGTCTTTGGAGTGTTAACTACTCTAATGTGCTACTTCATTCTAATTGCATGGGGGGCAATAATATGTTTTTGATAATACATTACTAAATTATGACAAAAAGGCGAGCAATTATTTTTATTACAATTGTCCTTGTTAACGATACACAAACTTTCATCATACATAAATCATTTCTTTAAAAAAATGTTTTTGAATATAATCAAGTCTAGCGTAGCAATCAAACCGACTAATTTAATTATAATTATTTATTTGTGCAAACATAATATTCTTGGATTTTTAGAATAATTAATTATAAAGACGAGAAACATTTTTGTTAGTGACTAAATTATAATTTCATAAAGAAAATACCTATTAAATAAAAAAGTTCCTTTAAGGACGCATATACATATAAAATACCTTATATATATATACATACACACACACACACACACACACACACACATATATATATATATATATATATATATATATATATATCTATATATATTTGGCAGGTCAATTATTTTAACTAGATATAGTTATCTGTTTTTGTTTGGTATTAAAGTAATTAAATTTTTCCTTTAGCTTGAATTAACAAGCACTAAGCGAAGAAATTCCTTTGGAGAACCATTTTGAACCGTAAACGAATTAAAATTGAACTTTCTTAAATAAGTGTTGAAGTAAAGTTACGCTTAAGTATAAAAGAAACTCTTCTTTCCTATAAAATAATAGCAACATTTTGTTGACTTTAAGTAGAATATCTTCATATACATTTATTAATTAAAATACTCAGTTTAAAATTACAAAAAATAGAACTTTTTGAAGTACACGAAAAGCTTGTAAAAAAGTTATAGAGATTATCTTAGATCATATAATTTTTAAATGTGCACCATGATTTAGTCCGGTAAAAGTTATAGTAGAAATATGTTTATGTTGCAAAACAGTGATATTTTATATTTATATAATTTATAAAATCATTTCGATCAATTCAATTCAATGTCGTAGCACTTAGGGCGGTGTTAATGAGATGACAAATGAAAAAAAATGTACGGCTAAACAAATCGCTAACGTGTTAAACCCTCTGCTACAAATCTTACTTCAGCAACAAATGGGTGATTCAAATGAACCGCGCCGGTAAAACCGCAGCCTAAAAAGGTAATTTTGACATTTTCAACATTATTGATATTGGGATACTATTTGAGTATTCAATTATTACTTTTGCCATTCGAAATATCACACTTGTAAACTACGTTTACCTAAGCTGACCTAACATAACCGAGATAGGTAAAAACGACATGGATTTCGTAACGAATTTGCTCATATATTGAATCATAGAAAGAGCGTAAACGATGGGTCCAACCATCGTAATAAGTAGAACGTAGTTATTTTATAACATTGGTATGTGTATCGACTGCTAATTACAGATAGTAGTCTTTTAATAACAATATAATTGTTAGTAAGCTTAAACTCATCTTAAGTCATATACGAGGAAATATTATTCCGACTGATCATTAATTTTATTTTAACATACGACATATGCAGTATCTAGTATGGTTTTACTTATGTTTATTTTATTTAATTATTGAGTAATTATTTGACAATATCAGGCAAATTTTAAAATAAGCATGTTTTAATTATAATTGTATGAAATATAGTGTACAATTTTTATCGAAATATGTCTAATTAAGTAAACTTTTCTTGTTGGGGAGTCGTTCTTGTTAGCGAGTAGACTTATCTACGAAACTTAATATTTTGTCTTACTATTAATAAAATTCGTTAAAAGAAATTTCTTTTTCCCGTACAAAGTGGCAAACTAAGTGGTTCGTTTACACACGTAAAAATCTTAAAACAAAATTTACTCGGTTTCGACCGTATTCCTCTACTAACGAGAACACTTTAGTTACCATAAATACAATATATCTTATTTGGAGCTCTCAAAATAAACAAAATCTTGTTTTTTCTTTAGTAGATCTTCATCAAAATAATTAAATTAGTTTCATACATGGATTCGTAGATTTCAAGCTTTTCGGATGTAATATGGATTGAAACTTAATATTTTTAATGAGTTTAATTTGTTGTAAATACCTAAATAATCGATGTTATTTAATTTTAGTTAACTATAACTATATGGAATTTTTTAATTAACACTTTTCATATCCATATATATTTTTGCTAGCTTGACCATTAAAAATATTTACACATTTTAATTTCGTTGAATGTGTTTTCAATTTATAAATTAGAAAACTAATTACATAACTAATCAATTAAATACACTATATCCTGGTATGGCTCATCTGTTGCGTCAAGTTTGTTCATTACTTTAACTAAGTATCCACTATTGTATGGTTTTATATATGATAAGCACGGCGGTCAATATAAAAGCTTATGGAAAATTTTAATGTCCTTACAAAGTACAATAGAACTGTTTTTTAGTCACCTATAACTACCAGAAAATAACGACAAACAAGACGGATGAAGCGAAGATGACAAGGGTTCAAAAAGAGTTTGATTATCTATAGGCTTCTGAGTATAACAATACCATACCGTACGTGGGAAACAAGCACCGTATAAGGTTTATGGAAGATAATAAAGTAACCGAAAAGCTGTCAGGCGTACATTACAATATATTGGATACAATTATTTCATTTGGACTAAGTAAAATTGATCACATTGAAAAGTGTATTATTTCTGATTATTCAATTTAAAACCTCAAATATTACATGAAAAAGGGAAGACTGATTCCATATTCGTAAAATATATTTGACTACTAGTTATAGTGAAAAAAGTCGAATGATTGGGAAAAAAAAGAAGGTATAAGATGTGAGGTTGTTTTCTAGTATATTTGACTATAAAATATCAGATATAGATAAAATTTTGCAAGAGAGTCTCGCTGTGTAAACCATTTGATCTAACGAGATAAACAGAGATTAAGAGGTTGATTTAATTAACAGTTACAGAGGTTGAGTTAATTAACAATTTAATTAACAGTGGTTGATTTAATTTGTCAGCAGTCTTGCTGACAAAAAACTTAACATTGTTTTATCTTACTAAAATTACCTCAACAAAATTTATGCAGCCACATCCTTCATAAATTAAAACATTTGAGAAAGTATTAAAAGCATTATTGGGTGTATTTTGTATTCTTGAAATTCTTATAATACTACAATTTGGTAATGATGAAGAGATCACAATATGAATTATCTAATTTGGTCCGAATGTTGCCTGAGTATGGTATATATTAATTCTAGTCATGACCAATCACAAGTTGGTTTTGAATACGCCAATCAAGATGGTTAAATAATATTGTTTGAAGGACCAAGGGTTACCTTACTTATGAAATTATATACTTATCGTCACGGCTTTCAATGCTTAACCTATTCAGTTTAATTCCATTAAAATAAGTATAAAATAACCTATTAAAATTTTTCGCAGCAACAGAAAATGAAAAGAACATGGAAATAATTCTGAAAAATGTAGAAGATTACCTAAAAAATGAGAGAGAAATATAATATGATGTATAAATGAATATTTAAAATATATAAAAGTTATGAAAGTCTCACTAAGACTACGAGCAATCAAGGTAAAAGCTTTTACCAGTTAAAAAAATTCCGACGCCCAATATGAGCGATTCTTTCGTGTTAAGTTTCTCACATCGACAGAAATAATCTTCATAACAGTATTCGACTATTCTCATTGATGTATTGTAAGTTTTCCTGAACTGTCTTATGAAACAAGTCACTGTATGCCAAATTTTCTAGAGAAAACTGACTGCATATCCACATCCAACCTCAAGAGTTGATGTTAATAAATGCTACTTTTAGGATGTACTCAACCGGGATTTAAGTTCAAAAAATGTTACATATCATCCAAACCCTAAGCACTAGGCACTTCAACGTTGGCATCCGTATACCTTTTATGAAATAAGTAAATACGTATATCCGTGTTTTATCAAATTTTCCGGAGGAAAACTTGTGGCGATTTTTAATTTTTTTTGAACATCGATACACAGTAAGCTTAAATGAAATTTATTTATTATCGTTTCTTTGTGATGTAGCCCAGGGTATATAAATATAATAACAATTTGTCCCTAAATGGAACAAAAAGGGTTGAAGTTTTTTTGAAATAATTACATACCGAAGAGTAGACAATAGATCTTCAAAATTAGAGGCTCTTTTTAACAACAGGCATGTGTATGTCAAAATTAGAAGCTTTTTTTAACAACAGACATATATAACTATTGTATATTAAAAATTAATATACTATTGTATATGCCTAAACATACATATTTAATATACTATTGTATATGCCTAAATTGTAAATTCCACTAAAATTAAATTTGTACGAAGTCTTCTTTTTATTAAGAATTATCTAAAACAAGAATCGTAGAAATCACTATATAATGGGTCAAAAGAGGGTAGATTTTTTATAAGTGAATATATTGATTTACAAAAAACCCGATGTGATGCTCAAGTCGCAAGGGTGAAGAAATGAGATGAAAGTCTACAGACTAAATGGTTAGTATTGACGGCACAATGAACTATCCAGTACAGTTCCTTAACAGTATTCTACCATCGACACTTATTATTAAAGCGGATGCTCCAGTGATATTGCTGCGAAACTACTCCTCCAAAAGCAGTGCAATAATACAAGGCCGCGAGCAAAGTCGTGAATTGCAATGTTATCGAGGGCAAAATATTGAAGAGATGTACTTGAAAGGGTTCAATATTTATATCAGGCATTCCATCAATTCTATCAGACTTTCCCTTCTAGTTTCAGAAATTTCAGTTTTCTCGCTAGGTTTGTTTTGCCACGGCAGTAAAAAAGATTCAAAGGTTAAGGTTGAAACTCACAGTGTTAGGTTATATTAGATAAGGTCATTTTCATTGTCTTTAAAAGAGCATTTTAGTGCGTTTTACTCATTACATTTATCAACTACTCTGTATTAATTTATCGAGAATAAACTATAGCGCTTCCAAACATCGAGAAGATTGGAAAGAACGTATCTTCAAGCAAGCAGCTTCACACTTCAAAAAATTAGCACGAAGTCAGGTGACCTGATATTTCGGTATGTATGATAACTTTAACCGGTGATCATTTAAATTATAATATATGTCTATTCATAGAATAATATCTATATCTACTTGTAAGGTCCAATTTTATCCATGTACGTTTCCATGCGGACGTTTTTCCATGTAGAAAAGCTGGCAATGAAATTAACCAAAGAGTCAGTGCTAGTCAGTGCTCAGTTGGGAATTCACTATCACTCGTTTGCACTCGCGATTTTTCTACTAAGCAAACACTTCGATCTTTAAAAGGTGACGAAAAATACTTTGGTTCATTTTACTTATACCAAATGTTTATGGCAACAATATAATTTAATTGTCGGTAACCTCACTTAATAACTGAATAATCACAAACGTCGTATGTGTGATTATTCAGTTACTAACTGAGATTCGGCTAGTAAAGAACAAACATATCATAGAAATTTCACGAAGAAAACTAAAACTGGAATATTCTTGATTTATTAATTCCATTTAGAATGAACAGCGAGGGAAGCAAGACGTAATATATGCATAACTATGATTAAAACATATTCATCTAACATACATTCAATCATTGGTTTTAAAGGCTGAAGGAAAAAAAATGTAACCAACCGCAATTTAAAATGGAAAAATAATTTTCTGGTCTTTTTAAACTGATCCTAAGTTATGTTTACGTTATTCGGTAGAACTACTCTACGTTTAAGAAAAACTTTAACATTCTACGTTTAAGAAAAACTTTAACCTTTGAGGAAGAAGTGAAAATATTCTGCTATCTGAGATATCATTGATGAATGGTGTTTTCTTTAGTTGTCCTAATATATTTAATTTTTCTTCACCATGTAGAGATATAAAGAAAAAATTAAAATTTCGTAATTCAAAGAACGTTTAATTTTACCTGTTTTAATCGGAAATTATTTTCATTTTACTTTTACTTCTACCCGAGTCACTTCTACACATAAAATAAACAAATATAGTCAATACATTTCCATAATTATTATTTTGTTATTGTGCATGAAACATGAAAAAAAAATTTTTTTGAAGTTATTTTGTCCTCATCAATTTTCGGCAAAATTAAAATGGGTTATTATGACAGACATATTTTTTCTCCTAGTGTGTTATGCTCATTTTTATGTGGCATATAAAAATTATATATTTTCTTAGCGAATTCTATAAAAAGACAAATAATATTTAAAATATATAGGATCGACACTGTCAATGAAATGAAAACTATCGGACAGATGTCGGTGTCTCGAAATAACATAAACATATGGTAAAAGAAATAAAGGCTGTGTCGTAGTTTTAATACGATAATTTACAAATTCTCAAAAAACGTCGGCCACTAAGAATAGTACAAAGTAGTAAGTAGCAGGCACCGTAAAAAAGAGATTATCGTACAACGTGTGGGCATTAAACAATTAAAACAGCTTTTATAAAATTCAAAGCCTAAGTTGAAATGTGAATATAAGTTTAGCTTTGTATCATACGTATATAGGTCTAAAATTGCCTACAGTAAGGCAACATAATTTCTTTCTCGTAACTTAACACCTGCTATACAAATTTGAAGCTTTGTGTATCAGTAAAATTGGTCTGTCTGTACATTGAAAATATGTATGAAAAAATGATTTGTGAAAACACAATAACATCGTTTTTGAAATTATTGTTAATCTATTCCTTTGTTTGAACAAGCATCGCTGAAAAATGACGACTCGATTCAGATGGAGTTTTTTTTCGAAAAACACGTTGATTGGCTTGAAGTATTTTTTATATATTTTTTTTGTGTACATATAGTTTTTATTTTATTGAAATCGGTTCCTCAATCAGAAGACATGCTCTTATAATATTTTCAAAAATTAATTTACTTTAAATTAATAAGAGGGGGAGGGGGTAAGTGGTAGGTTGAACGTCATTATTGGTCGTCTTCTGCACATAATATTTTTCCACTTGGTGTATATTCCATATAAGCTTACTTTGCTTCGTTAATTTGATAAAAATTTTAATTTCTTGTCAATATTTGTAATTTAATTATTTTGATGTATTTAATATTAAGCTGTATAAATTTCGGTTTCATGTACTTTATTATTTGTGCACGAATTCAAATTGTAGAATTAACCAGCCTGTATATCAAAGGTATTTACGAAAAAAATATTAAAAGAAACATTACAATAAATAATAGAACTAAAATATTGGTTTTGAAGTTTTTGTTTCTATCTTTATTTGTTCGCGCATCACTCAAGAACTTATGAAAGGATTTCAATAAAATTTTAGTGGTAGATTTTTCCCGGTCTTGGGTAGCATAAGACTATATTCTGTCTTTATTGACTGGCTAAAAATTCGAAGAGATGATATAAATTCGAAGCGCACTTATTTAAAAGAAATTATTTTCACATTTATTTTAATGCATATAATACCATCTGCTGTTATATGCAGTTATCTCACAATTAATAATATTTAAACTAAACATAAACGCGAACGAAGTACTAGTAAGAAATATTCACTGACTTGCTGCGGATGGACTAATTTATAGTTTTGTCCATATAGCTGGCACCTGGTGAAAACATTATCATAACATGAGCATAAGCGATTACCTGAAAGTTTTAAGTCGAACCGTATACAAATAAGTAAGATTATTATTTTTTGTTATATTCATGACATTTGAAGTAAAACTATAAGTTATTAAGTTTATTCATGCCTGCTCTAGGCATCAATAAGGAAAGAAGTCGTCATGAAATGGATTGTAGCATTTAACAGCAAATGTATCGGATTATTTTCAATGGACGTTACCAAGGTTAATTACCTCGAATGCGATCATGACTTGGATATCTTTGATTGATGTATACAGGAAGATGTAAGATTTATTAAAAAAATATTCACTCCTGGTCAACAATGGTACAAAAAAGTTCAATTAATTAAACTTTAAACCTTTTTTTTCAACAAGATGCAAACTTGTGCACGAAAGGAAGATTCATAATTAAAATTTTCAAACGATTTCTAATTACTTGAAAAAGTGTATTGGATTAAATATTTTCGGCTAGTTATATATCTCCGGGATCATGGTTTTGTTTACATCATAATGTTCTTAAAATATTAATATATCTGACCTACTTTTCCCCAGAAACTACTTAGCTATCAAATATCTATTCCCGACACAATACCCACAAGTTATATCTGGATTATTTAATATTTGCGGACTTCATTACCCATTCGCATGTTCATTCACAACTGGTTCTAGAGTAATCAAATATGTGACTTTTTGGCGAGTACCAATTTAGCCATATTTTATGTTTTTTAAGTTTTTATACCTGATTTTATTCAATCTATTTTTGAATTAACAATCTTAATTTCAACTGTTGCTTTTTATTTGATAATATCACTATTTTATAATACTTTCAACATGTCTTTATTCATCTCAAATTCAAATTTAAATTCGAGGCAATAACTAACCCAAATTACACTCAGTATCCCTTTTATTTATTACCCCGAATAAGCCCTTCAACAATCAAGGCTGTACTCACTAAAATTTACGCCATGTGCCCCTTATAATGTGTGCCCATATTAGGGTTCTATTTAAATTAGCAAACCCAAATCTCTTTCAAATATAATTATTCGTCATAATTCCTATTAACGTTCCGGTAGAGCACCTTTTTTAGTTTCATTAACATGTATCTCTAACACACATACCAGCATTGAACACAATTTTACAATCTTACATATAAGTCAATACCTTAAATATAAATGTTTATTAAATCAATCGATAAGTCAGACGAATATTATTATTATAAGTAGGCAAATACATCATTACAACGTTAATTGCATTTTTCTTCAAACTGCCATACCAAAATTGAAAAATATTAGAAAATATTTTACACTTAAAAATATCTTGCTTCATAAATATTTACCTTTTTGTTCTGAATTGTAAAAACGTATCATATTTAGGTTAATACGAAGTAATTTTTGACAAATTAGAACAATGGACAAAATTTAAATCTTATGACTAGACGAAGCTGAAAAGTAAAAATTTCTTTCCATAAACAGGGTCACACAATCATATATGCTATATGATGTAAGGCATGGTAAAACTTAAATATGCGGAATCTGTCAAATATTTAAAAATTTTTTTACAAAATAATGCCTTTCGAAACACTTATAACAACGTAAGTTCAGTTTTCATAGTTCCAATGCTGGTCGTATTTATATAAGCTCCGCCATTTCGTTCATTAGAAATTATCTCCATTTACTCACTTAAATATATTTTGGTGAAATGTGAACACATTTCACCAAAATATATTTTCGATTGTAGCATTTATCGTCTTCCTTGGCTCGTTTCTTATTAGAAGTCTGTACTAAAATGAGGCACCCTTGTAATTTCACTTTATCTCTTTCAGTCTCAGAGTCAAGCTCCACAGTTTGTCAGTTACAGAGAAATATTTCAAAGAACAGGTTAAATAGGAAAAAGTCTCATTTATCTTTATTTTATTATTACGACCAGTTTGTAAAATATTAAATTTTTAAGTGAGTGTAAATCGGAAAGCTTCGTTTAATTTTTTAACCTTTTGTTTGAAAAATTTTAAAATATTTCTAGATACTAACAAAAAACTGTCAACTGAAAATTATTTGAAATAATTTGGCTCGATAAGTTTAAGAGATGTAACTTTCAAATCCTATTTCATTATCTTTTTCACACTCATTTCGCCTGTTCTTTAATAATTTTTTCTTACTTTCTTTATCGTTTCCGCTAAAATTGTACTAGACAACATATTCGTTTTACAAAATGCGATATTATAAATAGTTCTGTAAAGAACGATCGGCTACAATCTGGGTGCACATAGTGCGCCACAAAGTCTCTAGCCGCACTGCCGAATACTACACCTCTCATATTTTGACACTTTCATAACTCAGCACCAGCAAATGCTGGAAGTCTGAATTAAAAGGAAAGAAACTGAGTTTTTAGTGCTAGCAGTAAGCTCTGTATCCATAGAGTAATTGGCATGCCTGGCGATGCGCCATGTTCATTTAATGCTAATCCTTGTTCTGTGTATGGACGGATGTATTGAGTATACTTCCAGAATCAGATCGACATGCATTGGGAATGACTTCAGGTATATAATTGTGAAACATAAGGTAATTTTTTTTAAATATGTTGAAAACCTGGAATTCGACCAATTTTAGTTAAAATTCAATAAACTGAAGAACCTGAAAATATAAAAAAGCGGAAAAGTTCGGTTTAATCTATTATGTATGTGTTACTGGACCTTAAAAAACGACAAAAAGTGGGAATCTTTTCAGACAACACTATAAAAAGTGCCAAATTCTTCTTCTAAAAGTTACCAAAAAAGTGGTGACAAAAACAACGAAGCTCTTGCAGCTTTGCTAGAGAGTTGTAAATGAATGACATATAATTTTGCGTCTAGATTTAGTAACTCTTATACCTACATAATCTTGAATTAGGCGTGGTAATATATTTCTCTGTTGCTTTGCTACGTGACAGGATTTACAATAATACTAGAAATTTCTCTTTGCATAAATCTGGTTGTTGATATTGAACAATACAATTTTTAAGGTGTCACTGTAAACACGACATTTAAATAGTTTTCTTTTTTATCCATTAGACGGCGCCGCTTTAATAAAAAAAGTAATACTGCGTTTATATAGAAATACATACTCAATTTATTATTTCATTTCATAAAATCTAATTGTTAAAACAAAAAAAAGGTACCCATACTACGCGGTTATGTATTAAATAAAAAAACACTGAACTGACTTGAACAAAACTTGTGACAATGTTTAAGATTCAAGGTACTTTATTTAAATACTTTGAAAATTTTAATAAAAATTTTGATTTCGTTGGGATGTACACAAAGAAGTTTGGAATTTAATTATCGACAAACAATAAAGACCTATTCCGATAGCTTAAGAACTGGTAAATAGGAATTGTCGAGATTATAACAACGATTTAGTTTAAAATTCAAGGTAGATATTATTTTTACCCTAGTTAAGGTTTTGAAACGTTTTCACTGGAGAAAAACTGCAATCAATAATTAAAATATATATACAAAGCTGCAGGAAGAAACTAGCAATTGAAAAATTTTAGAATTACCCACGATAAGATGGACGAATTATTTAAATGGAAAAATATGTGATGATAAAAAACATCGATATTTTTTTCAAGCAATCTTTAAAATAGATCTTACGTAGTCTTTTCAACTCTACTAGATAAGAAAGGCAAATGTAGTTTTAATAAAATTACTCCGTTGACCATTAATGTTTTTTTATAAACATAAGTAATCCGACCGTAATCCAAAGCGATTACTTTAAAAGAGCTAGCTCGCAAAGGAAACACGGAACCAGTTAGTCGAGAGAAAAAAAACAAGTGATCCTTATTTACGTTATCCCGCATAAGGGCCCGAATGTGCATTACAGTAAAATACATAAATCTTGCGTAATATGCAACGGAACGAACTGTCTGTAGGCGGAAGCGGAGTTGCGGAAAAACGTTTTTCATGATTTAAAAGAAATTTTGTATAAAAATAATTTTCTCTTCATTTCCGCGATAAGAAAAAATGTCGGTCGTTTAAAATACATCGATTGTTTGGCAATATTCCGATAATCATAGGATATCCGTCCAATTACATTATACAAAGTGAAAATGCAGTGAAATATTGGATAATATGTCCGTCGATAATAAGATAAAAACTTACATATGTATTATGTACTCTACGTGGGATTGTATGCGGTGACCACATAAACGTACCATGCATACAAACTGAACTAATTCCACAATTGTAATCATACAAGTTCGTTTTACAACGTTCAATTTGTTCAAGAGTCGATAAAGCGCGTTAAAAATGAGAAAAATTGTTAAACCACTTTCAATCAAGTTAAAAAAATAATGTTATTCACTTTGAACGCAATGTCACATAATTTTAGCAATATTTTAGTAATAAATCACATTATAGTACAATGTAATAATCATCAACACTCTTCCAGATATCTATATTAGAACAGACAGAGCCTTTTATTTATTCTCATGTGCGATATGTTCTTTAATAGCTTACCGATGAATACCTAACAAAAATACTTTTTGCCTTGTATTTTGTTTTAAACTTTTATCTTATTATCAAAATTGCATAGTAGGAATTTGTACATTATTGATAGTAAATTATTACTAAAATTAAATTATTGAAACGAATTATTAAATATAAAAAGAGTAACGAATTTTTATTATTGATAAATGTCTATTAATAAATTCTCGCCATAAGTCCGAGTCCTTGTCAAAGACAACCCTTGAACCTATGGACTTCGTTGCTTAACTACTAATATCTCAGTTTAGTTTGGTATATAAATGAACGTATATTTTGCTTTTTAATATGCCTTCACCTTTTGCAAACACACCTATTCCTACAAATTGGAATAGTCGTCTTTGAAAGAATCCTAAGGAGGGAGTAGTTCAAACTGTAGTTTAATGGTGCGTCAATTTGTCTGATATATACTTGCGATTTATATTTAACAAAAATTAAACATAAGAACCAAAAATACATTCAAACTTAAGGTGGTGTAATAATTAAATTTATTAAAAATATTTTATATAATTCTTTGATTTGATGGGTTATACTGAAGTGAATGCGCCATCTATCATGGAAAAACTGCAGGAAAAGTAAATCTCGAAATTACTTTTTCATTTTAGAAAAAGAAGCGTAGGAAATAGATGAAGAGATATGCAAATAGTCTCTATAAAATTTAAAAGGAATGTTTGAAAAACATTCCAGCTAAAATTTATAAAATTATCTGCGAAATAATTTCATTGAGCCAGCATTATATTTAATACATTTAGTGTGTATCAGGTAAGATAAAAAAATAAAATAAGAGATTATACACCTACTATTTATATATTTATCAATTTTTTAAGTAAAATTTTAATTTATGAAGTCGGTTTAATAATATATCTCTATCTATGTATTATAAATATGTACATGAAGAAGAGAAGATTTGAAAGATTTCGTATTTGCGTACTTGATAAAAGCGACATTTACTCCGACTGTATACATATGTGTCATTTTTCAATTAATGAAATATAAAACGGGGCACCATTAACCTATTGCACATTAGCTATCAACCATGAAATGTGTCATGATCTTAAGATACTTGTGCGGTTTGTATATTTATTTGTCCCTTTCAACATTTAAAATTGCAAATAAGATTTGCCAGCTATGCCTAAGTGGATAAAACGACAGATTTTAATAACGTAATAGAAGTATTTAACAAAAATTCTTACTATGCTAATTAATCAATACTTGTATGCACGGAACAAAAGGAAGATCAACAAAAATTTCGAGTTGTTTTTCTTTTTCAAAGAATTTAATTAATCTCCAATATGCTTGAGAGATATTTTAAAATTAGAATGCTGAATAAGATGAAAAAAAAATTATACGTATAATAGTTGTGACAAAATCGTCATATCGGACTATTATATTATAAATAGAAGATATTTTAAAAATATTGGAAACAAACGAAATGGGCAAAAGTTTTTAAAATTACTTTACAAAATATATTTTTTTTTCCTATTTCAGCATTTTGTTTCCTATTTCCTTTAAAAATTTAAGATGGATACAAAACTGAATTGGTTACACAAGAAGCGCATTTCCAGTTAACGTGCCTCCCGTTTGGATTAAAAACTGCTTCAGCCATTTTTCAAAAGATATTGAGCAACATCATAAGAAAATACAAACCCTGCAGTTATGCAGTAAATTTTATAGACGATGTCTTAATTTTGAGGAACATATATACACCTGTTAAGATTATTGGCAGCAATACTTACAGAGGGCTTTAAACTAATATTTTCCGAAATAATTATGCCAAGTATTTAGACCTCATAATAGAAAACAATTAAGTGATACCACCATAAGATTATTTAACCGTAGTCCAACAATTTCCAGTTCCAGAAACAAGAAAAATATACGCCAATTCCTAGGAAAAATAAATTTTCATCATAAGTTCGTGCAACACAGTGCAATTATCCTGGACCCGTTACACAAAAGAAGTGAAATTCGTATGGTCTGCCGAATGTCAGAAATCATTTGATAAGATAAAAGCATTGCTATGCTCAAAACCGATTCTGATGATTTTTGATCCTGTACTACCAATAAACATTTATATGGATGCAAGCATAAAAGGAGTGGGACAGTAAACTAGTGGCTTATATTTAAAAAAAAATATCTGAATAAAAGAAGCTTTAAAATAGTGGCAGCACTTGCTTATGGGAAAATAATTTACAATATACTCAGATCATAAACCATTAGAAAATATGAACATTAAGGTTAGAACTGATGAGGAACTCGGTGACTTAACATATTATTTATCCCAATATAACTTTACATTAAATATAAACCAGGAAAATAAAATCAAGAAATCTTTATGAAAATGCTAACGACGTT
The DNA here is from genome assembly GCA_039881145.1 of Druceiella hillmani. Classification (NCBI taxonomy): domain Eukaryota; kingdom Metazoa; phylum Arthropoda; class Insecta; order Lepidoptera; family Hepialidae; genus Druceiella; species Druceiella hillmani. The sequence continues at coordinate 23,705,695 of JAYKKI010000021.1, read as the reverse complement.
TTAAAAGTAGCAAATTTAATAAACTTAAAAGAAATAAAAATGACTAAAACACAAATCAAGTCCTGCAAAATTCAAAAACAAATTTGTATTGGAAGACGAAATTTACTGCAAAAAGAGTAAAAGATGGAAAAAATAATACTATCAGAAGAACTTACCAAAACTAATAAAAGACGTCCACATTACTGCCAGCTTAGGACAACACAGATGACGAATAAAATAACCCCATTTTACACAGCAAACATTAAATAAATTTGTGATGAATGTGAAATTTGTATAAAAACCTAATTAAGGAGGAAGTAAAAATAAGTGACATTTAGGTCCAGCAAGAAGCCCATTTGAAATTGTATCATTTGATACTATTGGAGCCTTCGGGGTGTCAAGGTCAACAAAAATACCTTTATCTTCTGGTTGATATTTTATTTTGACACCAAGAAATTAAAACTCTAATGATTTTATTAAATATAATGAAAATCTGACAGAAAGTTACAATATTGGTATGATTTTAACGGACCAATACCATGGTATAAATTCCAAAGAATTTAAGGAATTTTCGAAAAAGAATGATGTGAAAATAGTTTTCACTGCTATGGATGAACCATTTTCAAATAGGCTTAATGAAAGGATAAACCAAACTTTAGTCAATAAAATAATATACAAAATAAACGAAAGTGATAAGAAAACAGAAAGGACAACTATTGCACAAAAATGTGTAGAAAAATATAATGAAGCAGAACACATTGTAATAAAATTTGTTCCAAAAAACCTTTTGGACGGCGAAGATGTGAATATTCTACGACCTGAATTGAAATCAAGATGTACAAAAGAATATCTGAAAAGAGATGGAAAATTAGCCTTTAAACACACAATGAAATGTCATAATTATAATAAGAAAATTTTTGACCTGCATAGGAAATAGTATAAATTTGAAGTGGGAGATAAAGTCAATGTGGAAAATGGAAATCGATTAAATAGGAAGAAAATTAATGAATTGGGAACTGAAATCTATAAAATTTTGAAGAAAATTTTCGATTCAATCCATGAAGTTGATGCTGGACACAAGAAATTGGAATCAAACTTCTGCCACATTACCAAACTCTGTCCAATGTCGGTTAGTAATTGAAGAATTATGTACAATATCATTTGAATTTTTTTTTATCTAAGGGGGAGATGTAAAAAAAACCACTACACTTGTATATTAGTATCGTCGTTTTTCTTAAATTTAAATGTGGCTCGTTATGGTCAGAACCTATAGATGACACGGCTGACATTTATGATTTTTGTCGAAATATGAGATAGAGGTTATTGATGTGAAGCATCGCCACGCCAACCGGATCGTTGGCGGGGCGACGCTGGCCGTGGCGGCGGGTCGCCACGCTATACTAAGGTATATATATATATATATATATATATATATATATAGTTTATATGTAGTAGAGTGTACGGTATGGCGACGTGTCGCCATGCGCAACCGACTACGCGACCCCCTCCTCACTCAGTTCGACGGTGTTGTTTACTACGGTACACATAACCTGTGCTTTATTATTTTTGTATTAATTGTAAATAAATGTTTATTAAATAAAGTCACCATTTTCTGTAAGAAAATTTTTTCGTTCGAAAAGTTCATTTTTCGTAATACTTTATTTTTACATTATGCTATATTTAGTTCCTGTAATAATCGTGTCTTTTATGCATATTACTTGTACAAACATGATGTTTCACATCGGCTTTAAATGTCGTTTTTTTTAAAGAAACGCGATTACGCCTTGTTTCAATATTTCCAATAAGTATGAAGTAAAAAGTAGCAAAAAACGTTTTATATATATATCTTATATATGATATATATAATATGTAAAAATAATATAATAATCCATTAAAAGCATTTTACGAACATTTAATAATCCATTAAAACATTTTAATAATCCATTAAAAGCATTTTACGTTTATAAAGTATTTTACGAACGAATGGTATTCTTCTATTGAAATTATAACTGCTTTTTTCATGATTGTTACTAGCGGCGTTATTGATAGTTTTGCGACTAAATACTTTTACCAAAATATTATTTTAAAATAAAAGAAAGAACAATACGGTGTGCAAAAAGATTTTCGTTAATATTTTCATTCACTAAAGCAAGTTACCTACAAATCAGGATAACATTTGGTTTTATATATTCGACTAGCTTTTGCCCATGGCTATGACCGCGTGAATATTTTATTAAGAGAAACATTTACGTTGCGAAATATATTGATGTGAAGTAGCAACTAAATTTCCATTCTAAAGAAATTAGTATATTTATTGCAATAAAATCTAGCCCCTTGCATTAGGTCCAATGGCCTATACATTAATTGTAAATAATCAAACTGAAAACCCAATTAACTTTTGAATATATTAACTGGAAATTACTTCAAAATGGCTACACATATTTAATTAAATCTCTTTGTTTTTAATTTCAGAATGAGCTATAGTATTTTCGGGCAATACAAATATACTTACTTTTATATAGCGAGAAATTTTTGAAAATTTATTGAACACGGACATCGGAAAATCATAACAAAGATGTGTCATTCAAACTTTACAACTCTTACGATAACTTTCTAATAGGAGCGAATATACAAACCCGGCTCAGATGATTAGGAAATATGCAAAAGTCTCAGATGATTAGGAAATATGCAGCGATTGGAAGATCAAAAGAAACTTCAACCAGAACGCATCACAAGAAGTCAACCTTCCAGTGTGGCAGGAAAGATTGTGTCGACTTTGTGACGTTGAATCCAATGTAAGGAAACTGAAAAGTGGTGAAATTAGAAAAAAACTGGTGAAATTGGAGAAACCTGGCAGCGCCGATAAGTGATTAGAGACGAAAAATCTCAGATATACCTGGAGTTTTACGCTGCAGAAATAAGTAATAAATAAATATATTTACTTGATGAAACGTAACTCACCTATGTCTATACTCAAGCCGCTGGATTCATCGATTTGAAAGTAGTTCTTCGGTTTGAAAGTAAGATTTAGTAGCGGAAAGAAGAAAAAAAATATTCTAGACTTTAAATATTAGAGCTAAAGGTTAAATGTTGCGTTCCTATTTACTTATCTATATTTTCTATTTCTGTGAGCATAAAATAGGTAGAAGTAAGAGATAAGAAGTAAGAGCGACAGTGACTTCTGCGATTAAGGATGGTATTCGATTGACGGACCAACTTTTCGATGGACGGCACAACTTTTTTTATTTACCGTTTTTCAAAACCAGCTCAGATTTTAGTTAGTATTTTTACTTATTCTTTGTTTTTATTAATCAACAAAACATTCAACTTTTGTCAAATTTTTAGCATACGAAATAGATAATATTGCGAATGCTGATATCCATTTCACATTCCAATTTGTTTCCGCGATTTTTTCAGATTATTTTTAAATGGCTTTCAAATATTTTATTTATTATCATAAAACTCAATAATCATTATATACCAAACAACAGAGTCATCATTTCATTTGGGCGACTAGTTTTTTAGTATTTGTACATATTTATTTAAAAACTTTTGGAATCACTTATTTACCGCTGATAATTCCTAGAATCGTCAATTACCGAAATTACTGTCAAGATAGCTTCATCAGTCATCTTCACAAGACCGTCGTTCCAATAGTTATTTACTGAATAATAATTATAAATTTATCTCAACATATACAAATTTTACATCAACATTAAAATCTCCAAGTAAAGAGTCACGTGACGATAAAAAGGGGCTGAACTGATTTTCCACGTTCATAGTGATTCTTCATACTACAAAAAACGAAAGAGGTGTAGAATCTTCTTTTACATTCAAGAAGATAATTTTTTTAGGCTCAGATAATTTTTCAGACTTTTATTACACTTTTAAAATAGGTATATAATTTGTTAGAATAAACTATCTTTACCTAATAAATACGATTATATGGAATATTTAGATTAGAAACCCTAAATGCAATATTAAAAGTCAGCACTTGTTTATTGTTTGCCTCGCGTGCACTCCCCAACTACTAGATGAGTTACGTGAAATTTTGCACAATTACTTCGTATATACAAGGGACACATTTTATCATAAATCTATTCATTTACATTCTAAAATATCATCTTTTTAAGGATAAAACCTTGACCATATTCATAAATATTTAAAAAATAAGTAAATAATTTCATCCCAATTTTACAAATTATTTTTAAATTACTTCGCCATTGTTCCTTTTCGACGCGAGCCAAAGTTCGCAACAAAGTTACTAAGTAAATATTCTTCAAATCATTTGTAATTTAATAAATTGATTAATTTTATTTTCATATTAACTTACTAGTTGCGTGCCGGGGTTTCACCTGCATAGAATTGTCTTAATTGCGCTGATCTACTTAGCGGTCGTCGGGGTCGGGGTGGTATCGGCTTGAATATCCGGTAAGACTAGGCAATAAATAAGCCGGTCTATGCTTGACACCGTTTAAGCAGTGTTTCTCAACTCCTATTACATTTCGTCAAATCAAATGACTGTGATGAAAAAAATATGCCTAACAATACAAATAATTTAAAACAATGCACCGAAATTGTTCATGTAGGAAGTTAATTTTCTTTTAAATACTAAAAGCACTAATGATTCTAATATTGGTATCACTGTCTACGTAAATGTTTTTTAAACTTTTTATACCTGTATATTTTTAAGAAAAACTCAAAATAATTTATATAAACTCAATTTTAAGAAAATAAATTTTTAGAGCACTGATAAAAATAATTACGACCTATAAACCCTAAATGAGGCAAAAAATAAAAATATATTTATATATCGAATATAAAATTAAGAACCGAATTTTCTTATACGCATTCTGCAACAGGACTATACTCGTATATTCTCCATAAACATATTAATACAAATACAGGCTTTTATTAAACTGTAACTGCCAGCCGTCTTCTATGAGATAATGAGTATAAAATAAGTTTATTATAATCAAAATGTTTTTCCTTCTGTATTCCGTTCTCAATATATATATATATACATATATATATATATATATATATATATATATATATATATATATATATATATATATATAGAGACGATGTGTGTGATATCAGCGACATCTACCGGCCGCAAATTTCAAGGCTCGTCGATTTACTATATTCCATTTCCAAATACGCCTTTAATTGACTATTGGCCGGTTTCTGAATACCTTATCGAATAGATATCTATTTCACAAACAGTAATCAGATACCCGCCATATGAAACTTGTTTTAATGTATATAAATGAAATGGCATAAAATTATTCCATGAAGACATGTGAACTTAGACAGGTGAAAATCCTGAAAGACATCGCACTTGGAGCTTTGGAAGTATCATTGAAGGTAACAAAAGTTTTATACAAATTCTATGTGGGTATGTACTATAAAACTTTAAGAGAAATATGGACTCGTACACAAAACTTTGGAAGTTTAATTTTGCTCAAAGTGTGCATGTTAACCTTTCATTATTTATGAAATATGGCACTGAATTAAATTACAACCGTAAAACAAAATATTATATTTGTAAACATTATCGTTTTTACTGCCAACGAAATGTAATAAATTAAAATTAAGTTATTTATAATAAATACACTGATATCAAAGCCCAAATTTTTGTGAATATAATGTTAAAAATATAAAAAAAAAATCGTTATAAAATTAGCAATGCTTGGAATTTGTTTCCGTCTGCTGTATGAAGTGTTATATCTACGCCTATAGGTATTTTCGATTGATATGAGATAAGCCGGGATGACGTAGATTTGAATAATATCGTCGTATAAATAAGTATAATACCGACATTTAATAAAAAAAACAGTCTGTGACTGCATACGAACAAACAAATTACCTTGTACTTTTAAGTCCATTAAAAAAAATATCTATTAGTTTTACTGGAAAAAAATGGCTACACGAATTATCGAAGGAGTATTCTCATAAACTCATTCAATAAGTCATTGTGGATCATGAGTATATACAACTGACTTGTTTTAATTAAAGTAGTAATTGTGAGACAAAGCTTATATATGCAGCGTGTGACAAAACTTAAAACGATTCCAAAGACAAAGCTTATATATGCAATCTAATATTTAAAGTCTGCTGTCGATGTAATTAAAATATTGTGATATAAATAAAACAATATTTATTTTAATTTTAAATAAACCTAATAATGAAAAGCGTTCTTTATTTAATTTACAATAAAAGATAGCTTTACATTTCTCATTGAACAACAGAGTGTGTTTTATTTTATATTATTTTAATCCAATAGTGTAATTGCAGTATTATCACTATTATTAGCAGTATTATCCAGAATATTCCTTCCCGTGTGCACTCCTGAGGAAAAAAGTTTAATGGTATTGAAATGTACAACATAGTTTTCCCGCTTTAAGAGCAAGATAATAGTAATGTACTTTGACTTGCTACTTCTATAAATGTAAGACAGTATTTGTAAAAGATGTAATTCTCTTCATACGCAGCCGATATATCGCTCCTCTAGTTACGTAATTTTGGGAATAACAGTGAATTTTTAGTTTAATTTCGCATATCACCTCTGTGTTTTAATATTCGTATATAATAAAACAAGGGCAAGGTTACTTAACCTTACTTAATTTACATCGATTTTCATAATCGTAATAATTTAATGCCGTTTATTGACTTTTTTCACTTTTCTTTTATATAATAAATATCTCATTAACTATGAAGCTGAGCGTAACCATTTGAATATTTCTGGTTTGAACAAATAATAATTATGTCACCTTTTCGCAAAATAAAATAGGTCTAAGATACTCCTTAGCCCTAGATCTTCTAGCACAGAAATTAGAAAGTCCTTATTATTGCAAAATCAGAACGAAAGTGTTGGTAGAAATCAGCAATTGCATCAATTGCAATTGCAGCAATCAGCAGTTGCTAGAAAACGTAATTAAAAGAAATTTCTAGCGCTTCTTTCGAGAATTGTTTCCTTTCAAGGTAAACTTCTCTAGATATGATGTATTTATAGTAATTTCGAGTTTATAATAAATAAAGAAAACTACTGGGTGTACTAATTACTTACTTTCAGATTAAATAAATTTATTAAGTATGGGTAGAAATCGCCTTCTGAGGTTCCATACTCACTTAATTGTACATGTGTGGACAATTAAGAATAGGGTGTATTTCTATTAAACAATTTACAAATATGAATATTATTTTTCATCATGTCTGTATTACCTGTTTGACGCTTGTGTAAGACATACATATCTTCTAGGTGTAAAAATACTTTTAATCCCTCAAAAACTATGAATTCAGAATCATCGCTTTACATAAGATAATTTCTAATAAAGCTGTTTTTATAATTTTGACCAGAATTTTTTCGACATCGAGGGGCAAAATATTTTGTATGAACGTGATATTTCACTAACTAAAAGAAAGAAAACTTCAGTGTAACTGCTGCCAATCTCTTGAAGGAACTTAATGCCGACATTCGAAACACATTGTTAATTTATATTTTTAATTCTATCCAGTAGATATTTTAAACCATTTTGTAGATAAATTATTAATTTTTTTTATTAATTTAAATTTATTGTAAAATTACATCCTTTCGTTATTTCTCTTAATTATTTTGCCAGAATCTTTTACACTACTTGGTTCATAACGCATAATGGTATTTAGGTTGACTGGAAGATATCGGTTATGTAACTATAAGTTCATCTGACTTATCATTGTGAATATTGAGATCTAAATATTTATTTGGATCGTAATTGCATTACCTTATTATTAGAGAATGAGAGAGGGGAAGGGGAAGGGGAAGGGGAAGGGGAAGGGGAAGGGGAAGGGGAAGGGGAAGGGGAAGGGGAAGGGGAAGGGGAAGGGGAAGGGGAAGGGGAAGGGGAAGGGGAAGGGGAAGGGGAAGGGGAAGGGGAAGGGGAAGGGGAAGGGGAAGGGGAAGGGGAAGGGGAAGGGGAAGGGGAAGGGGAAGGGGAAGGGGAAGGGGAAGGGGAAGGGGAAGGGGAAGGGGAAGGGGAAGGGGAAGGGGAAGGGGAAGGGGAAGGGGAAGGGGAAGGGGAAGGGGAAGGGGAAGGGGAAGGGGAAGGGGAAGGGGAAGGGGAAGGGGAAGGGGAAGGGGAAGGGGAAGGGGAAGGGGAAGGGGAAGGGGAAGGGGAAGGGGAAGGGGAAGGGGATTATAAAAACTTTTCTAATTATTTTAGTTTTATCAAAATTAAAAATTGATATTAAAGTTTAAAATACAATTTTTAAAAGTTTCACTTCTACCACGTGTGAATTGTACACATGATTTTTTTTATCATATTATCTCATTATATTCAAAGAAGTTAATTATTAGTCTTAGTATTAATAAGTAATTTTATGTTTTACGTTAATACTGACGATTTTATGCCAAATTTGTGTAAATATTTAAAGTTACTTATGATCATGCTTTGTAAATTTTTTTTACAATTATGCATATCACCATGCAACAAATTATAACCACTGTTTGACAGCATAATTTTAAAATATTTTAATTGAATTGTATAGTAAATAATCTTCACTTTTACGGTTAATTTGTAAAATATATGGTCGTTACATTAGTTACATTATTACGTAATATGATGACTATTACGTTCAATTTTTTCTCAGATGATGTTGCTAATTTAGACTATTTTAATTGATTTCACTGAAAATAAGCCTTAAATGGAGTTATACGTTTATGGGTTGTTTGCAGTCATACGGTTTCTTGTATGCTATTAAATGGTTGGCGCACGTTACCCGAGTTTAATTTTATATGAAAGTTCTAATTAAATGCTAGTTCTATTAATTTTATATATTTTTAAACTAATTGATAATAAATGACTAGAAGAAGAGAGCACTTAATCCCCACGTCATTTTGAGTCATAGTATTCCCTAAAAGGGCTTAAAACAAATTGTAAATTACACCTCAATTTAATTTAAAAACACCTGTCCAACGACACCTCAGTCGATAGAATGCGCGAGAAATAATTTAGGTTCCGCTATATTTCTATGAGTAGAACTAAAATCAAATAATATAAATACTGCTAAACGTGCGTGGAACTCGTACCCAGATGGTTCTGCACACATTTCGGCAAATTTCCGGTATATGTTACTTCAGTTAAACCATTTTAAAAAAATTATATTATTTTTCCCCATCTTTATATATTGCCTAGTAAGATTCTTAAAACCTATAAATATAGTATATATTTCGAAAATTATGAATACAAACAAAAATCATAAACTTTAAATATTCCTATAGTACTCTAAAAAACAACATAACTGCGTAAACTTTTAGTGAGTCTAAAAGCAGTATAACTTCTAAAAAACATATTAATGCTGCTTTTTTCATAAATTTGACTTAGCAGCAAAATTTTCTTATAATCCTTGTAACTTATTCTTTCAATTTACATCCAACAAAATACATAGAATAAAAAAATTAGTACTTTTCAGCTTCTTTAATATTTCTTTACAAATATTTTTGAGTGCAAACTTTTGTAGATATACGAGAGTTATTGGGCGAATTTTTTATGGACAATTTCAGCAGTGTTTCTGACCTATTCTACATACATTTCAAAGATATATTTTTTTTGCTTTGGGATCCTTGTAAGTTGCCCTTTCATTAGATATCCTACACGATACATGAAATTGAGTGAAACATTTCGATTACTTTATTTGCCTCAATGAATTTTTTCTCGTAAATAGTTTTGGGTGTTACTGCGATATATGCGAGTTAATATGGTTTATCACTATACCAACTTTCAAGTTTCTATACTAGTTACTATACCTACATCAAATGTTTCCTGAGAGAAATTGGTATGACAGATGGATGATTACATCATTGATCTTATAATGGTTCTGTTTTTTTTCCTTTTGAGGAAAAAAAACAAACTAAAAGTAATTTGTTATACATAATTTAGAAATTTATATGAAATAACCACTTCAAAGCATCATGCTCACGGTGATAGAAATGACAGCTATGACAGGCCGACTAACGGACGGAGGTAAATAACAAAAAGAATGCAGGCAAGTGTTCCGTGTTTAATTAAGATCCTTTGAGCGTAATTTCAATAAAAAATATTTGTAATGAAATATTACCAAATATTTTGATTTTTAATTTCATAAAATTTCAATAATGAGGCATTAGTTGCATGTTAACAAAATGATATAAAAATGTAAAATATAAAATCTTATAAAGTGAATTTTGTTATTGTTTGCAATTTTATTAGAATATAATAAATATCAATAATGATTTTGTATTTTCGCTAATATTTTATTTACGTCAAGTTTAATATAAATCAAAAGAATCGATTTGAAATTAAAAAAGAGCATAATATATATTTAAGCAATTGTTTATTTTCGTAATGTCGATAAATGTTCAAAACTTATGTACTTTCCATAAATGTCTTCAACATATATTAGTATAGTTATATTTCAAATTCTTAGCAAATATATAATTGCCAAGCGCTTTATTTTTTGCGCAATTCGATATAAACATCCCATTGTTAGTCTGTGAATTTTCACGTGGGTAAATAGGTTTATCACCATGTCTAAACATACTTACATTTTTTATAGAGGCCCAGACTGTGAAAGCTTTCAACCCAAATCCCAAATTTCCGGCCTATTCGTACTTTCACACCTAACCGTTATTCACGAGAGAAATCTATTTTATTTCAAATATTATATCGAAATCAATTTAACATCCGTAAACGTCGTTTCATACAAAAGATGAAATCTCAATATATTGAGTTGCTCGTGATATCGATCATATTAGCTGTCTTTGTCAATCCCTTTCATATTTGACGTTTTCATTTAAATGGTGATTTTTTTATAGCGAAATATGAGTACAAAAGTATTGGGAAATTGTGAATAAATCGAAGAAATTTAGGCGCACTTTTAAGTATGCAAATTTATCTATTTATTTCTTTTTATGTACTAGCTGAATAGAAATTATACGCAATCATTATATTAATAATAGGTTCCTTATTTGCTGCTTATTTATATTTTGACAATATTTTCACATATAATAATAAGATATTTCAGCGCGACTTTCGCTTCGAATACAATGTTGTTATTTTAGGCTTAAATGTTCGCACTAATTTTTCAGCCTTGGAATAGATTTAATTAGACCTTTGACGATCTAGAGTGGTGCTAGTTATGTAAGGTACCGTACCTATGTAAGGTATTGTCCAAATTCTCAATTAATTTAACTATTGATATTTTACTAAAATAATTTGTTCTTGTTTTACGAGATAACAACTAAACAAAAAAGAAATTATTGGTGTAATTTAACAGCTACCAACGGCAAGTAAAGTTCACTCCAGTTTAAAGCCAAATATTTTAAATAATTATTACTTTATCGGTGTAATCAACTCCTAAAAATTTGAATGTTGATAATATTTGAATTTTAGTAATATAAAATTATTGCAAAAAAAACAAATTTCTAGGAAGGCATCGCTTTAATATTTTTTTGAGTTCTTCAAAAAACATTGTACGACAAATATCTATTAATTGCGCACGTTAGAATTTCCCCAATACAAAATAATGGTCCTTTCTAAAAATATTGTGGTTGCGTTGTGTAATGAATAATTTTTAAAAAATCTCTAAAATATTTATTGTATTTTTTACTCCAAGCTTTAATCAAAATTACTATTTCAATTGTTATTAAGAAGCAAGGCTATTATTGCGCAGATATTTTATTAAGAAAGTTTTACACTGGGATGTCTATTGATGTGCGAATAGCAATAAATTTTAATATTTAGTGCGAGTTTCATTCTATGGAAATTAGTGTATTCTTCGAAATAAAATTTAGCCCATTATATTAAGTCGATAATTCATATATTAATTGTGAGAAACAAATTGAAAAACTAAAATTATGGAATATATTAGCTGAAAAATTCTACAGAATGATCTATAATAGTTTAGGGAAATACAAATATACTTACTTTTACGTAGCGAGAAAATTTTGACGGTAATGAAAATAATGAAAATTTATTGAACACGTGAAATCGTAAAATCACAAAAAAGATCTGTAGTTTAAACTTTACTACTCTTACTATAGCTTTCTAATAGGCGTGAATGCCCAAACCTTCGGGTTTGAATATGGATGATTAAGGTATATACAATGTCTGGAAGACCAAGGGATACCCCATCTAGAAAGTAACACAGGTATTCAACCGTCCACCGGGGCAGCCAAGATTGTGTCAACTCTGCGACCTAGAACTCGATATAAGAAAGCTGGACATTCAAAACTAAAGAAAACTAGCAGCACCGATAAGTAACTAGAGATGAAGGGTTATAGACAGGAACCAAGTCTTCGTGGGATTTAACACTGGAGAAATAGGTAGTAAATAAATATATTAACTTAATGAAATGTGACATTTCTACTTTTATACTCAAGTCTTAAATGGATTTATCAATTGGAAATAAGATTCACTAGTGAAAAGTACAAAAAACAATACCTTAGACTAGGAAGCTAAAAGTTAAATATTGCGATCTCATTTACTTGTGTGTTTTCTATTTTTGTGAGCGTAAAATAGGTTGAAATAAGAGGGGCGGTGATATCTACAATTGAAGCGGTGTTCGGTTGAGTAAGGTACAACTCTCTTAACTACCGTCTTTCAAAACGAAATGAGATTTTAGTTATTATTTTTACTTAATCTTTGTTTTCATTAATCCATAAAACATTGTACTTTTATCAAATTTTTACTGTTGATATGCAACAGATAATAGTAATAATTGGTTGTATCTATTTCGCAGTCGAATATGTTTTTACGTCCAATCCAATTTTATTCATTTTCACAAAACACAGTAATCGCTACACGCCAAACAATACCGATAAAATTTCATTAGGGCAACTGGTTTTTTAATATTTGCATACATTTATTTAAAAATGTTTAGAATCTCTTATTCACTGCTCATAATTCCTATATAATTAACGTCAAAATAGCTTCATCAGTGATTTGACACAAGACCGTCGTTGCATTAGTTATTTACTTATATATTTGTAATATATCTACATAAAGTTTACGACCAGCGTTAAATACTCCAAAGCGTTGAATCATGACGAGTAAGATGGGGCTGAATTGAGTTTCTACGTTCATAGTAATTCATCACACTACAAGAAACAAAACAGGTGTAGAAATAATGTTTTTTACATTCAAGAGGTTAATTTTCCACCCTTTTAGAAAAGAATTACAATGTTTGATTACACTCTTAGAACAGGATATAATTGATTAGCACTAAATGATTTTTGCATAATAATTTCACAGAATATTTACATTAGAAACCTTAAATACAGTATTGTGAGTCAGTATGTTTGTTTATTTGTTTTCCTCGCTTCCACACCTCAAAGATCAAACAAGTTCCGTGAATTGTAATTACGTCATGTGAACAAGGGACACATTTTACCAGAAATAGATTTTTTTACATTTTAAAATATCTTCCCTTTAAGGATAAAACCCTTAAAATAAATATTCACGAATATTCAAAAAATAAGTAAGTAATTTCATCCTAATTTTACAAAGTATTTTTAAATTACATCACCATTGTTCCTTTTCCACGCATGAAAAACTTCGAAAAAAGGTTACTAAGTAAATATTCTTTAGAACGGTTGCAACTTAACAAATAAAGTGACTAATTCATTAATTTTAATTTTAGATCAATTTACTAACTCATTGTATGCACATATTAAAATTTAAATAAATTCCGATCTACATGCTCGTCGTAAAATTTGAAAAAAAATTTACTAATAGGATAATCGAATAATTATAAATATTTGAATTACCGGAAACAAAATGCTTGGACAGTTTATCAAACTATGAAGGAAATTCTTTTCTTTCAAGAATATACTACTTGTTTGAATGGAGATAAAAACATTTATTTGAATGCAATTAAACTAATATCAATTGAAGAGAATCATACTTGTACACATACTAAAGAAAAACTATTGATATTAAGGTATTTTTTAAAGACCACATTCACTTAGACAAGAATAAGTTTATGTCTTATTGAAAGGAGGAACCGTGTCTTATTTTTCAAATAGGAAAGAATTTTTGTAGATATAATAAATATTAAATGTTAATTTTTTAATTTTAGCCATAAGCTTAGCTTTAATTTATTTTTAATATAGGAATCATTAACACACTTAGTAATTACAAATGTAAAATTAACCTTATACGACATGCAGTGATAATAAGTATCGTAATACGAATATGTTCTACCATTTGACAAGAAGAAAGTTTTTTTAATTAAATTTTTATCTTTATTTAAGAAAAACTTAAAATAATTTATATAAACTCAATTTTGTCATAATAAATTTTGTAGCGCTGACAAAAATAACCACGTCCAATAGACCTTAAGAAAAGCAAAAAATAAAATGTTTATGTCACAAATGTAAAAATTAGGAACAAATTTTCTTACACGCGTTTTGCAGAAAGAGTATATACTCTCCATAAACGTTCGCCTTCTATTAATACAAATACAGGCTTTTATTAAATTGCAATAGCCAGCTGTCTACTATGAGTTAATGATTACAATGAATATTTTTTCTTCATTCCGTTCTCGAATATATTATTTAAACTTTAATACAAGGATTGAGCATCTCTGCATGGACACCGAACAGGATTGTCAAAGCGACGTGGTGAACACCTCATTTGGGTATTAATATTCTGCAATGCAAGTGTTACTTGGGAAAATGAAATATTCATTAACTGATAATTCAGGGTTTTTGTTATCTTTTGTATGGTAAGGAAACATTTGGATATAATTTAATTTTAAAAATTTAAAAAAATTGATTACTTCTCAGTAATAAAAGCTCAAGCTAAAATGTATTGTATTTGATTTTCGTCTTATATTTTCATAAGCAATCCAAAAAAATCTTGCCATACCAATTAATCAACACTGGGTATATGCAGTTAATAGACTGACATATATTTTTACATTTCTCAACTATTTTTAAAAAATGCTTTGCGAGGAAAAAACTCAGCTGTTGTCGTATTGTTTTGCATATTTAATTTTTTTGTCGAAAATTGCAACTGCCAGGGACAATTATCTTGTCCTGAAAAGAAGTTGTTTAACTTGTCTACGTAACATGTTGCAATCCGAATGGAATACGTGGTACGTAATGCATGTTTATTAATACGGGTTTTAATTTTCTTTTTTTTTAAATAATTTTCAACGTTAGTAATTGCACCAGATAAATATATTTTAATATTAGTGTATAGGGAGAAGTCGGAAAAAATATGAACACCTTGCTCTACGATTTACTTTAAAAGATACAGGATTTCTGATAACAATATCTTGATAATTATCAATAGTAAAAAATTGAATAATTATTTATATATATATATATATATATATATATATATATATATACACATATATAAATATATATATATATATATATATATATATATACATATACTGCAAAAAGATCGAATAATCGTGTTAAAACAACGTTAGTTACGTTATTCTCAGAATGCGTGATATCAGCTCCGTCTACTGGCCGCAACTTTCCAGGCTCACCAATTTTATCTATGTCCACCTCAGCTCTTTTCAACAGTAATTATTATTTGCGTTTTTGATAAAATACTCATAAACTATATTAAGTTATTTGTCTAGTTATTTTGTTATAAAGCAGAGAAAAATATCTTTTAACGATGAAGACAACGGGAAAGTTGTCCACGCTCAGAGTATATAACATTCTTTTGTTTTCAGCTCCAAAAAATTAATGCATTTGTTAAAGTATAACCCCAATCGGTGTCGAAAGAAATTCATTTTACGCATCTATCTATTTATTTCTTTGTTCTAATTTCCAATTCCATTTTTAAAATCAGTAAAATATACATGCGCTGTTTTTTGAAGTAGTTTAAAATTTACTACAAAATAAGTATCACATCTCTTTTTTGAAATTCACTATTAATCTATAAAAAATAAAGTATAATCGAATTTCACTGATTTTTTTAACAAAAGTAAAAATTACTTATTATAAAACATTATGATTAATTTATTATATATCAAAATTTAATTATACAAAATTTATTCACAATGACTCTTTTCTTTTCTATTGCTAATTTACATTTTATTACTTTATTTTTAAATTGATATTTGCATACTGCACACTCAAGAAACATCTAAATTAAACATTTAGTAGTGAATAATAAGAGAAAAATAAGAATTTACTAGGTATTAGAATATAAATAAATAAATGCAACGTTTAAATATATAGTTACAAAAAAAATCAAAATATAAATTAATGTTTGTACTAACAATCTTTTTTATTTATTTTAAATTTTAGATTCTTTGACTTAATTTTAAATCAAAGAATCTAAACTTTTCATAATTTTTAAAATGCGTTGGTTCCCAGTCATTTTATAATAAAATAAATATTTTTTAGTTATAAAATAACAATGATAAAACTAAAATTATGAAAATTTGCAAACTAAAGATTTAAAAATATATTTTCATGAATGTTCGTGCTGAACAAAAATATTGTTGATATTAACTGAGAGAGGCATTATATTTTCAATGCTTTGAAAATTCTCATTTTTCTCTTATTTAACTTTTATTATTACCACTGATACTTAAATATGATAAGTGTGTAATATCTGATTATTAATTCAAACTGAAAAAGCTAAAAAACTTTACCAAAACAACAAATGCCATTTTTTCTATAAGTTCCTTCATTGAAAATATCAATGAGGTTCGCATTGTTACTAAATTTATCTGACTCCAAAAACAAAAATGACATCATACCTAAGTAAACTATATTATGTCTTACAACATTTGCCAACAGCCATTCGATATTCGCCATAGCCAGCACTCCGGTCATTTTCGTAATCCTCTAACAGTCCACATAAAGTATAAGAAGCAACATAAACTATTACATAACCACACTAGCAGGCTGCGTACAAATTCCACTTACCGATTTTATCAGGGATCGACAGTTAATACGAGATACGTAAACGTTAAACTTGGAAGGCCAGAAGTGTTATGCAGTGATTTTAAATTGTAATTTAGCCATAAACCCCGATAATTAAATTTATAAATGGCCCTAATTAATTATAAGAAAGTAATATAAACGTTAAATATTGTTATTACCAGAGATTGCGTCTGAAGTTTAAAATCATTAAGGTCTCAAGTCGTTCGGTATGTAAGTTTTATGAAATATAAGCCAGCGTCTGTTTAGTAAGTCGAAAATATTATTAGGTTGTGCCATGTGTTCTCATTATTAACAAGTCATTGTTTTTATCTTTTCTTATATTTTTGTTATGTTTTTTTAAAAAAAATACGATTCAATCAATAGCGCCGTAATAAAACCACACACGTAAGTGTAATATGGTAGATGATTAAAAGATAAACTCAAATTATATGTGTGTATATATATATATATATATGTGTGTGTGTGTATATATATATATATATATATATATATATATATATATACAGATTTCAAAGTTTGAACAAACATAGTTTCTGAACGCAACACATAAGAGGGGCGCGGGGGGCGTCGTTAGAAGCACAAGTGGTGCGCGATGTTTTAGTAGCCATGGAACAGTGGAGTGGAGAGCACCGCGTTTTTGCCGTCGAGGCGTACATTTCGAGTGGATTTTCGCTGTCTGTAGCACGCCGTCGATTTAATAATCGTTACAGTATTCGTCGATTACGTGATGGACCATCGATCAACCTCATTCAGTCATGGGTAGCAAGGTTCAGAGCTACAGGATCAACATTAAATAGGCCCAGGCCAGGACCTACACCATTGGTAGCCACATTTGAAAATGTTGAGTGTGTTATGGTTTCGGTCGTTGAAAATCCCCGTTTATCACTGCGTACACGTTCTACACGATATTGGGAATATACACGATATTGGGAATTCCGAAATCAACTTTACAGGTAATAATGCGAAAAAAGCTCAAGTTCCATCCATACAAAATTCAAATTGTTCAAGATTTACATGATTCTGACTTTGAATTAAGAAAAACATACGCGGAGGTGATGTTGTTGAGATTTCGTACTGCTACCCGGATGGGCAACATATTCTTTAGTGACGAAGCTCACTTTCACATTGGAGGATATGTGAATAAGCAGAACTTTCGTTACTGGGATGTCCACAACCCAAGACAAATGCATCAGGAGCCTTTACATAAGCCTAAAGTAACAGTCTGGCGTGCCATGTCTGCATCTGCAATCATAGGGCCTTATTTCTTTGGAAATCAACGTGGCCAAACTGTAACTACGAATTCGGAGAGATATGCCCAGATGTTAAATGACTTTTTCAGAGTAGAACTACAGAATAGTCCATCTTTCAACCAAAACACATGGTTTCAGCAGGACGGGGTCACAGCTCACACTGCTAATGTGTCCATGAATGCAGTGCGGCAGTTATTTCCAGAAAAAACCATATTCCGAAACGGTACCGTACCGTGGCCACCTAGGTCACCCGATTTAAGCCCATATGACTTTCTCTTATGGGGATACTTAAAATCCATTGTTTACAAAAACATCCGAGCACTGTGACACAGTAGGATACCCCAGTCGCTCTGCAAACGCGTTTTTGAAAACATGTGTGCTAGACTCGAAGAGTGTGTCAGACTCGATGGCCGCCATTTGGAAAACGTGGTTTTTAAAAAATTAAATCCGCATTTGTTGTTATAAAGTTAAAATAAACCTACATTGTATTAGAGGTGTAGTTTTTTTTTACAATTTTTCAAACATTGAAATCTGCCACTGGACAACCTGTGTATATATATATATATATATATATATATAAATATATATATATATATATATATATATGTATATATATATATATATATATATATATATATGTGTATATATATATATATATATATACATATATATACATACAAACACACATGTACATACATACACGTATTTAGTATTTTTAATGACATAAGTTCTCTTTTCAACAACATGTGCACACATTCCACATTTCAGCTTAGTTAAATATATTGGTTTTAAGTACATGTGCACAGATGAAAGAACATGTGGTCCAAGAAACGGGTTGGTGTTTTTAAATAACCCTTGACTCTGGAAAGGCTTTACACTTATGTATATATTAGAAATTAACAAATTTTTGAACTTACTATATTCTATTCCCAAATATACGTTTTGTTATTTGGAAACTTGTTTTAATGCATTTGAAGCGACGCAAAAGTATTCTATAAAGACATGTGAACTTACATAGGTGAAAATCTGGAAAGAACTCGTACTTGAGCTTCGAAAGTGTTATATAAGATAGCAAATGTTTTATATATATTCTATGCGAAACTGTGATATAGAACTCTAAGAGGAATTTGGCTTGAACACAGAACTTTGAAAGTTTGAATTCTTCCAAAGCATGCGTGTGATTAACATTTTATTTTTTTTTAAATATGGCATTGAATTAAATTTCAATCACAAAATCATGTTTAAAAATGTCACATTTGTTATCTTTATCTTTTTTTACTGACGACGAAACGTTAGAAATGAATTTTAAGTCATACTGATGTCGAAACTCAAATGTGTATAATATAATAATGTTAGGAATTTAACAAAAATTGTTGTAAAATAAGGAAAGTGTAATGATGAAAACATGTAATTTTTTCCATCTGCTGTATGAGGTGTTTTATTCACGCCTTCCGGCATTTTCTACTGATAGGAGATAATCTGGGATGACATGGAATCGTAATAAGTCTACTTCCTGGTTGCTACGTGATAGGATTATATCAGAGTTTATTTCACCTGCCCAGAGTACACGCAAACGTCCTAGAGCGTTCACCTATCTTTCATGTATTCATATTATTCAATTTAGAGCTGTCACTTGGAACAAAATATTTCTGAAAGTTCACGAGAAACAAATCTAAAAACTCTCTTATTGGAGCCAGCTTATCAATACAAGCACGAACTTGGTGGTCTCTAATGACCTTGTCAAAAATTTAAATCTTCTTTCAGACATAGTCAAATATATAGCATCAATTTTTGTGTGCTTTACACGCTCAAATATTTGGACAACGGTCAATAAGCCTATTTTCATCACCCCAGCCATCAGTAACATTCCGATGTAACCTCTCATTTCCGTTGCGTCTGTTTGTTTAGCATCTCTTTCTATTGTGTATTTATTCCTTATGTAGTCTATTTTTATATTTGTATATTTGGTAAGGAGATCAATTATATTGTAGTATGATAGGGAAAAGCAGTGTTGCGGAGTAGTTTTTTCTTGGCTGTAGTTTTTCCCTTTAGGACCACCTTTAGGACCATGAGCAACAAAGACTATATTGAGTTGTCACGTTCTTCCACTATTTGAAGGACCAGTTTTTGACTATATATTATTATCTACGCCAGAGTAAAAGTCAACGCGTCGGTTTCACTGAGGCGTTTCAGTGTGATTCAGATTATATGCTTCACCTGGAAGTTTGCCTTGCTCGGATTCTGATAGATGTTCCTGCTCATCAAGGTGATCTTCTCCAGCATTTGAACTTGAACAACCTTCATAAATTTCATTCTGATCATCTTCTTCAACTAGCCATGCTTCAATCTGAGCTTGAAATTAATATATATTTTTAGAATAACTTTTGGTTATTCTAAAATCATTTCAAACACACCAGTAGTCAAACTACCATACTTATAATGTAGAATACCATATTTATAATGTAACCACAAAAAAAGGAAAATAATATGTTCAAAATACTTACGTAATGGTCGCGCGGCATACAGGTGTAATCCATGGATTTGCGGGCCTCCTGCGATACAACCACACGAGACCGACGCTCGCGCGGTTTTGAACGCGTTCTTCAATTATTCAACTTAAAATACCTAGCGCTCGTAATTTACTTTGGCGGTTTTTGTAAAATGTTCGATTTAATACGTGCGGATTACATATGTAATCCACGCGACCACTCCAGAGTTTAGTAAAAATAATTAATTTAATTTTAAATAATTCTAATTAAAGAGAGCAAATATAAAGTTGTAACGTAGGATAAACAACTTTATTTTAATATGACGCAGGTTTAATTATAACGCTGCCCCAAATGTGACTCGAAGCAACGAGTGCCTAAATCTGCACGTGTAATAAAAAGGTAACGAGACCGTGTCTCATTGCACATCGTGCGAAAGCTATAACAAGATGGATTTTCATAACAATTTGCAGTTTTTTACTTTAGAGGCTTAGTGAATATGTATAATAAAATAATTCCGTTCTTCCTCACGGGGATACGGTGGTTAAATATATTGGTAGTTGACCCTCAGGAGAAGCTCTGCGTTAAACAATTATCAGCGAATAATTATCAGTTCTAGTGAACTATGCTCTGGTCGATTCATTCTAGGTAGGGTGAACTCGAATCAGTCAACTGTAAGGGTTTTGTCGTCAACAGAGCTCTTTGGTTTGAATTATTTTCGTCAGTGGTTCGAAAATTTATTTTCAACACATGGAGTGACATATAAATTATGGTAAGTTCTTCTTGCTTTAGGAAGGTAAATCGAAGTGAAACTATTATTTTTTTTGGGTCATAACAACAAAAAAATTTGATTTTTAGAAAAATTTAGACTAATCATAAGATTCTAATTTATCTTTTTCAATAAATGTCATTTTGAAATGGTACATAATTCTTCACTAGTGTGTGTTATTTATTTTATTTAAAATAAAATGTACAACTGCATTTTTCATTGAATAACAGAGTGTATTTTATTTTATAGTAATTATTCTCAAATCAATAAAATAATTATATTTATAAGTATAAAAAGTAACTGCAGTATTACCACTATTTAACATACTCTAGAATACTCCTGCTTGGGTACACTCTTGAGGAAAAGATATTAATTATTTTAAAGTGTAAAATTAATTTAATTATATTAAAGTGTCTTGCTCTTCGAGTGGGAAACATAGTTTTCCCACTCGAAGAGCAAGATAAAAGCGACGAACCCTTATTGAAGACATTCACAAATGTGAGACAGTGTTCAAATAATACGTGTAATTTTCTTTATACGCCCCCGTTAAATCGCTTCTTTAATGGCATAGTTTATTAGTTGCACAATTTGGGGTATTGCAGTGAATTTTTACTTTAATTTTGGATCTCACTTGTTATTTTTCATACACGTAAATAATAAAACAATGGCAAGGTTACTTAAACTTATTTCAATTAAATCGATTTTTATAATAGTAATAATTAAATGCCGTATATTGATAAAAACAGATAATCATTTTTGAATTTTTTTCCATTGGTCCAGTCATCTATTTATATCGGTTTTATTTAAAAGTGGGTCATGAAAAACATTTATACACCTTGTTGACCTTAAAATCGAGCGTAATTGTATGAACATTTTTTGATTGAAAAAAAATTATTAAGCCACATTTTCGGCAAATAAAATAGGTCTAAGATACCCTCCTAGTGCATTAAAAATTAGAGAGACCTTAATATTGTAAAATACGGTTCTTGTATTGTAAAATAGGAACCGTATCACTAAAAATCAGATTCATTTCTATGAAATAGCTTTCAAACGATATTTCTAGCGTTTCTTTCCAGAATTGTTTCCTTAGAAGGCAAACTACCGTAGATATGATGTATTTGTAGTCATGTTGCGCTTAAAATAAATAGAGAAAATCATTGTGTTTACTAGTTAACTATCTCGAATTGAAATAAACTTATTAAGTATATGTATAAATCGCACTATTAAGTTCCATATTCACTTAATTATTTATGTGTGAGAAATTAAGAGTAGATAGAATTTCTATTAAACTATTTACAAATATTAATATTACTTTCCATCACGTAAATATATTTTATATGAACGTGACTACCGTTGATATGATGTATTTGTATATATGTTGCACTTATAATAAATAAAGTAAACTATACACATATATATATACATATATATATATATATATATGTAAATATATATTTATATATATATATATATATATATATATATATATATATATATATATATATATGTGTGTGTGTGTGTGTGTGTGTGTGTGTGTGTACTAGCTGGCCCAGCCACGCGTTGCTGTGGCTCAGTAATTCTAGATTAAATTCAGTATTCAGTTTCTCAGTAATTTTTTACTCATTATCTAAATACAATCAAATTAATATTCACTAATAAAGCTGAGAATAGTTTAACTATTTTTAAATTATATGGAATTGAGAATAGGCGTATTCGGCTGAAGCAAGTACTTATTAAATTTAGTGAATACTTACTAAATTTTCTATAGTAAAAGCATTACTTACTATACTTATGCTTAGTAAATTAAGTAAATACTTACTTCGGCCAAACATGCTTAATAATTTTAAAGTGATAGGTAAAGTATTAGAATGTTAAAATTATGCGGAAATCAACATACACGTTTTAAATGTAGATTTTATTTATCTTATCTTTAACTTTTTTTTTAATCAATGACTTCTTTAAAAAATATAAACTAAAAAGTAACTTAATAATATAATATATAAAGTAACTTAATTATAAAAATTCCAATTTATAAATGAGGCAGATAACATTGATATTGAACAATTGTTTCCATTTAAATTTTTTTTTTAAATTATTAAAACTGACAATTATCTCAACACTAATTTGTGCACAATATTCTTGGTTAACCTGTCTTTTGCTAACACAAACAAATTTGATGGTTTTCCCACACGTGAACAGGCCACATATAGCTGTCCATGACAGAAACACGTATTTTCCAAGTCTGAACCGCAAGTCAATATTGTTTGACCTTGCGATTTATTTATGGTCATCGCAAAAGCTAAACGAATCGGAAATTGAAGCCTTTAGAATGGTATTGGAGATTCTGACGCTATTAATGGAATTCGCGGCAACAGGACGATTTCTCCTTTAAACTTTCCAGTCAATATTGTTGCTTCAAGAATATTTCCGTTGATCCTCTTGATGACTAAACGTGTACCGTTGCATAATTTAAGTGGGTTTAAATTACGGAGAAGAATAATTGGTGAACCAATTTTCAATTGCAGATTGTGTGGTGGCATTCCTGGTAAATCCAGAGAATTTAAAAATTCAATGGGAAAGTTTACAGCTTCGTTTTCATCAACAACTGTATCGATTGATTTAAAAGACATCAAATCACTGGGTAATAATTGTTGTATCTTGAAGTTAATTTCGTCTACATTAACGTTTCTAGCTGCCAAAATAGCACGATTACAGAGCCAATCATGATCTAAATAATTATTTAATATATCCGGGAAGACACTCTCAATTAGTTCACTTTTCATCTCAAAAACAATGCAGAAATTATCTGGTAGTTCGATATATTGTGTATTTTGATACAGTTCAATTTCACCGTTTCCAATATCCAGAATTGAAGAAGAGTCTCGACGTTTCGCCATAAAAATGATTGTTTTAGACATGCGTTAATTTCATCGGTAAAAGTAGAGTGAGGAATAACTGGTAATATCTGACGGAAGTCACCAGGCAATAGTAAGACAGTACCACCGAAAAGTTTATCGTTGCCTTTCAAATCTTTCATACTTCTATCCAATACTTTAAGTGAATGCTTATGGGCCATAGTACACTCTTCTGCAACACTGCACCCATTCCGCTTTTTTTTTAATGTTACACACTGCATTTGGTTTGTTGTGAATGTCTAATGGCAACTTCAATGCTGAATGTGCTGTTCGTCCACCATCTAATAAAGTGGCAGCAATGCCTGACGATGCAATTGCCAATGCAATTTTTTGTTGTTCAGCATCAACAGTCCTTATAATCCGATTATAAACATTTTTTTGTTCAGTTGTCAATGATGACTCATTATTCGCAATAATTGAAGCAAAATCAATTTCATTGTAATGTTTTTCTCGTTGTAAATCAGTGTTAAGTAAGTCGGTGGCCGGACGATTAGGTGCTGCCATACCATAATGACTAAGCGGTAAATTCGAAATTAAAATACATAAATCTTCGATCAACACCAATGCTTCATTATACATCTCTGGTGTGAAATCTAGATTTGGACATTGGTTTGTTTGTTTGGTTCGATACAGATGTCTTCAGTCATATCATTTTTATATTTCTCCCATAAAGTCAATGAATGTGTTGGATAACATGTCGTCAGAATTATTGCAAATAGTTGACGCATACTATTTGGTGTGGATGTTAACGCTGCATCAGCAAGTGTCCAGTCCCAATGATTGTCTGCCTCCAGTAATTTCAATTCACGACATGCATCTTGATATGTATTGAACACTCGACCATTAACTGTGCGCAAAAATTCAAAAGATGTTGGTCCAGGAACATTTACCAACAACAAATGCAAAAAGAAACATTCGCGTTGTTTTGGATGTACAGTGTAAAGTCGTCCCAATGTCTTGGCTTTAAATAAACCTGGTATTGATGGATGTGGTGTTCCTTGTTTACGTGGTTCCCATTTTTTGCCTACTTTATTCCAGGTAAAATAGATTGATGATTAGATTTAATCAAGATAATTATATCTTCCGATATCGTCAGCTGTACCATCAATACGTTGTGTATATGTACGCTAAGATCGAAAGTGAACGTTTACGATTCATTAGATTCAATCAGGCCAAATTACGATCAGAGGAATACATCCATTTACGAGATGCTATTATCGGAAACGTCGAAGAGAACTTAAACATCAATGATATTGGAACTGTATTTATTTTACATTCAAGCTACATAGGCAGTCCGCAGAATACGCAAGAATACATACAAGATGCGATGACTTACGTACGTCATTATGGTCGACCTGATTTGTTTATTACATTTACGTGTAACCCAAATTGGGAAGAAATACAAACTTTATTATTATCAGGCCAACAATTAGTACATCGCCATGATATCGTTGCACGTGTATTTAAACAAAAATTTTAATCTATGATTGATTTAGTCGTTAAATATTAAATTTTTGGTAATACATGTTGCTGGCTGTATTCTATTGAGTGGCAAAAGCGAGGTTTACCTCGTGCTCACATTTTGATTTGGCTTAAAAATAAAATTCGTCCAGAAGAAATAGATCTAAAAATTTCTGCTGAAATTCCGGATTCATCAACTAACCCAGAGTTGTTTGAGGTTGTTACCAGCCACGTGATCCATGGACCATGTGGTACTTTTAACATGACGTCGCCATGCATGGAGAATGGAAAATGTAAAAAACGTTTCCCAAAACTATTTACGAATGATACTATTACGGATATCGATGGTTATCCATTGTATCGCCGTAGAGATACTAACCATGGTGGCCGCACATTTTATATGCAAATGTCAAATTCTACAAATCAAGTTGAAATTGATAATCGGTGGGTAGTTCCATACTCGCCACTGCTTTCCAAAACGTATAAGGCTCATATTAATGTCGAGTTTTGTAGTTCCGTGAAATCCGTTAAGTACATTTGCAAATACGTTAATAAAAGTAAGGATCTGGCTGTATTTGAAGTACAAAATCTTAACCAAAATACACGATACCAAATGGGGAGATATATTAGTAGTAACGAGGCTATCTGGCATATTTTTAGTTTTCCCATACACGAAAGAGATCCTACTGTCCAGCATCTTGCAGTACATCTTCAAAACGGTCATTGAGTATATTTTACTGAAAAAAATATTGTCCAAAAAGCACTTGAGCCGCCAAACACGACTTTAACTGAATTTTTTATATTGTGTCAAAAATCTGATGTGTTTGGCCAATTCGCAAAAACATTATTGTACACCGAAGTTCCACGCTATTTTACCTGGAATAAAGTAGGCAAAAAATGGGAACCACGTAAACAAGGAACACCACGGTGTACAATAATGTTTTTGCGAATTGGCCAAACACATCAGATTTTTCACACAATATAAAAAATTCAGTTAAAGTCGTGTTTGGCGGCTCAAGTGCTTTTTGGACAATATTTTTTTCAGTAAAATATACTCAATGACCGTTTTGAAGATGTACTGCAAGATGCTGGACAGTAGGATCTCTTTCGTGTATGGGAAAACTAAAAATATGCCAGATAGCTTCGTTACTACTAATATATCTCCCCATTTGGTATCGTGTATTTTGGTTAAGATTTTGTACTTCAAATACAGCCAGATCCTTACTTTTATTAACGTATTTGCAAATGTACTTAACGGATTTCACGGAACTACAAAACTCGACATTAATATGAGCCTTATACGTTTTGGAAAGCAGTGACGAGTATGGAACTACCCACCGATTATCAATTTCAACTTGATTTGTAGAATTTGACATTTGCATATAAAATGTGCGGCCACCATGGTTAGTATCTCTACGGCGATACAATGGATAACCATCGATATCCGTAATAGTATCATTCGTAAATAGTTTTGGGAAACGTTTTTTATTACATTTTCCATTCTCCATGCATGGCGACGTCATGTTAAAAGTACCACATGGTCCATGGATCATGTGGCTGGTAACAACCTCAAACAACTCTGGGTCAGTTGATGAATCCGGAATTTCAGCAGAAATTTTTAGATCTATTTCTTCTGGACGAATTTTATTTTTAAGCCAAATCAAAATGTGAGCACGAGGTAAACCTCGCTTTTGCCACTCAATAGAATACAGCCAGCAACATGTATTACCAAAAATTTAAAATTTAACGACTAAATCAATCATAGATTAAAATTTTTGTTTAAATACACGTGCAACGATATCATGGCGATGTACTAATTGTTGGCCTGATAATAATAAAGTTTGTATTTCTTCCCAATTTGGGTTACACGTAAATGTAATAAACAAATCAGGCCGACCATAATGACGTACGTAAGTCATCGCATCTTGTATGTATTCTTGCGTATTCTGCGGACTGCCTATGTAGCTTGAATGTAAAATAAATACAGTTCCAATATCATTGATGTTTAAGTTCTCTTCGACGTTTCCGATAATAGCATCTCGTAAATGGATGTGTTCCTCTGATCGTAATTTGGCCTGATTGAATCTAATGAATCGTAAACGTTCACTTTCGATCTTAGCGTACATATACACAACGTATTGACGGTACAGCTGACGATATCGGAAGATATAATTATCTTGATTAAATCTAATCATCAATCGGTGCGCATAGTAGTTCATTGAACTAACTTTTTTATTTGTTTCATTACCTAAAAAAAGATGAGTACTCAATTATTAGAAATATTGAGAATAAGGAATTAAAATCAACAATATATGGAATTAAAAAGTTGATTATTAAACGTACCAGTGGCTGGATCACGCTGTTTGATGTTGATGTGATATTCATCTTGCCCTTGCCAGAATATCAAAGGATACTGAAGTGCGTCATATGAACGATGCATATCTGAAATTACACTAACAGTTCTATCTCGGCGTGTGATTCCAATGTCTCTGTTGTTAGATGGATTACCAACCATAATAATAGCAACTTCATCTAGAGTTGGCGTGTTGAACCTGCCAGCATGTTCCCCTGATGGTACTTTGTCGGCTTTGATGACAATTTGACAATTGTCACTTATTAATTGTGGCGATACTCTTTTAAACAACTGAATAAGTTGATTATGATTTTCGAAAAAAACTTCCAACGATTCCAATTTTTACAATTGCTATTTCTTCTGCTTTTTCTATAAAATTATGCAGGCACCTAGTTGTCACACGTTCCTCACAACTACCCATAAAATAAATTTGAAGAAACTTTAAATCCTCATTAGGCATCAGCATTAGTGACCCAATCTTGTGATACACTTGGCCTTGGATTTTGAATGTCGTTTCAAAATTACATCCATCAGATGTTACATCCCAAATTTTAGTTGCACCAAAAGATGTCATTTGAAAGCAAGAATTAAATTTACGTGTCTTACGTAAAAATAATTTCGAATCGTCTGATTCGCCAGTAAGAAGTGATTTCAAAGGTTCCGGTGGAGTAGGAAGAGGTGGCAGTACAACTTTTCCTGATGCACAACACATACCAGTTGTTTCATTTCGGAATTTTAACGCGTGGCAATATTGGCATATTTTATCCATCGCACCAGTTGTAATCTTAGAATGTGCCGAGTAATTAATGTCTGGTTCATACTCGAACGTAAGGCGAAATAATGATGCACGTGTTAATGCACGACTGATTTGTTGCCTCTTTCTTTCGAGTTCTCTAAATCTGGCTATATTCCGTTGTCGCGCAGTTCTTGTCCTTAATACATTTTGTCCCAGACGTTTATCACGCTGTTCTTGAGATTCTGTTCTAATTCGTTGAGCTGCATTTCTTGCTGCAGTTTCTTCTTCTGATTCTCGAGCTCTCTGAGCATGCTGGAGTCGTGTTTTTCTGATACACGTAATGTCGAGGTTAGATTTTTTCCGCGGCGTTATCCTGATATTGAAAATATTTATTTTTGAAATAAATGAATAAATTAGATCAAAATTAATGAATGGATTAATTAATAATTATCAGATTAAAAAATCAAAATAAAAATCTAGTTGACAATAATTAATTTTTATGATTGAAAAGAAAATTAT
Organism: Druceiella hillmani; assembly: GCA_039881145.1. Classification (NCBI taxonomy): domain Eukaryota; kingdom Metazoa; phylum Arthropoda; class Insecta; order Lepidoptera; family Hepialidae; genus Druceiella; species Druceiella hillmani. The sequence goes on along the minus strand of JAYKKI010000021.1, from coordinate 23,676,285 downwards.
TAAAATATTAATAAATTGAAAGGAAAAAAATGCACGTTTAGAAAGTTAAATAATTTATTTATAAGTGCATTTATTTTTTAAATTTTTTTTTCATTTATTTATTTATTTATTTTTATTTATTATAAAAAAATTAATTTAAGTCTGCGAAATTTACACTCATGAAAAAAATATAATAAAATACAAGCAAGAAATACTTACATGTGTATAAAGTTATGATTTTGCACTGATTGATACTTGCAGAGGTTATATCCTTGGTAAATGCACAGGTATATTTACGTAGAGACTGACACAGAGAGTAGTACTGAGACTTACACTGAGACTTTCACTTTCCGGGAGATAGTATTAATTTACTCGTTTAAAAAGGAACTGAACTGCGGTGACACTCGGCGCCAGTATTTATACCTGGGCCTTGAATTTCTCGAACGTTCTAGTGCGCATGCTTCGAAAAGAATCGATTGATCGATTGTCCGAAATAGTGACTCTCGAAGGTTCGAGAGGGAGCTTTGTTTACGCTCAGAGGGAGTCTCGAGAGAGAGTGAAATACCAAAGCTTTGGACATTCAAACCATAGATAGCGACTCCATAGAATTTGATGCCAGATCTTGAAATTTTTGACTAAAATTTGGCGCCAAGACTTTAATAATTCTCTAACAAAAGTAGTACAAAATTTTTTCAGTTAACAATGTTAATAACATTGTAACATAATACACAGTATAATTATAAAAATATCAGTCACAAACAATTAAAATAGTACGGTTATGTCGTCAACATAAATAAATATCACGTGAAATAAAGTAATAGAATTTGTATTCTAAAAAACAGAACACAGCGCCATCTATTGGGTGTATTTGCAACCTAGATGTCAAACGATGTTGAAGAATTTTATCGATGAATCAACTTACACCGCCATCTATGAGAACTTCATGAAACTATACAGTAAATAAACACTTGCTTAATAAACATTTAATTTATACATTTTATTTGTTTATATTCACAACATAAGCAAATAATTGAGATAAAAACTATCCTATCCAGAAAGTTAGACCAAATTACGGGTACATGTGAAATTTGATTGAAATCGGTTCAGTAGTTTTGGAGTTTATTGTCGACATACATCGTGACACGAGATTTTTATATATATAATAATAATAAAATGAAATAATAATATAAAGATGAGCAATTGAGGGCTATTAAACTATTTATAAATATTAATATAACTCAGGTAAATATAGGTTCATTGGGTAAATATATCGGCTGATTCAGGCTTGTGAAAGATGTACATATTTTTCAGGTGTGAAAATATTTTTAATCTCTCAAAAGCTATAAAATAAATCATTCTTGTAGTTTTCTATTAAAATTTAGGTTAATTTCTAGTGAAGCTGTTTTTTCTCATACTTTTGAACTGAATTTTTTGGATATCGCTAGTAAATTTATTTGAAATTACCGCTCACCAAGACTATCACAGGACTGGGTACTTTCCATGGCATGAAATTCTATCCTGATGGTACTAGAAATTATCGTCTCTGTAACAATTGTGATGGCCCCCTCAGCCCGGACTATGTCTTCAGCTATCCTGCGATTTTGAAACTTCAGTTTAATCTTGGTATATTTCTATTTAGCGGACAACTCTATTCTGAAAATATAATTAATATTGCCAAATTTATCGTTCCTGTGCATGAACTTCCTCATCTCACGTGGGCACGACATCAACCAACCAACATGACCTATTACGAGTAGGTACTGCTTCACTGAGATATTTCTTCAATGCACTACCAAACTCGTGAAGAATTGCTGACATTCGAAATGAATCGTTAATTTATTTTTATAGTTATTTTAAATCCATTTTATGGAAAAATTACTTAAATTATTTTTTGTTAATTTAAATTTGTTTTGAAAATTACAGAGTTTTATCATTTCTCTCAAACAGTTCCCTGCAAATTTTAACACTATTAGTTTCTCAATCATTAGCGTTTTCATTGACGGAAAGAGATCGCTTATGTAGCAATAAGTTCGGATAATATGTGACTGTGAACATTAAGGTCTAAATATGTTTTGTGTCGACTAAGAACCGCACTACATCGTTATCATGTTACCTTGCTATTAGAGAATGTCTACAATTTTCATTGAAGTAACAACTGATAGCGATGTTTCAAATTAAAGCGGTATGATAAGTATATGCTGTTGGAAATTGTTAATTGTAATAATGTATAAAATAGATTAATTAATTAAAAATAACATATTGTGATTGCGGTCGCTATTTCCGCTAATCAGTTGTCATTTAAACTTAAGCGATAACCGCATCTTAAAATAAAAGTTGTGCTTTGACATACGCTACCCGCAATCTCAGCTTTTATTAAATTTATTTCCACTCGGTCTCAAAGGGCAATGACGCGTCAGTATTTCGTTTTTCGTACTTTGGTCATGGCAGATGCGAATCTTTTCATTGATAGTTTCAAGAAAAAGGTTTTAATAGTATATATAATTGATTATGCCTTTTAAATTCAGATACATGTCTAAACAATTTTCCCAATTTAATTTTATTTCAGAATTGTATGTAACATGGTTGTTAAAAGTTGGAAAGATAGAGGTCGAACGATGGATATAAAAATACAACTTATAACGTTATAGCCTTCAGTATCATTAAAGTATTTGCTCGTGACGATACGAGTTTCTATTGGGTTTCTATTGGAAAGTTTCACTTAGAGTTCCTGTGTTATGGTATATTTAATCTAAATAGTGCAGTGTCAGAAACCGTTTGTGGTGTAAATTTGAAATTAGGCATAATTTTAGACCTTAGAGTCAATTTGGCAGATCTAGTGCAGTAGGTCAGCATTATTTTGCTAACGATTATCGCGTTACACGCGCTCGCATGCGTCACATTCCCTTCTCTACCAGTTTGTTCTCATTTCTTCAATACATTACCTGTAATATATGGCTGGTCGTTATGTGTTTGCCAGATGTAGTGCTTCTTTTCTAATGAGCCCCGAAATAGTACTTTACGCAATGAGTATCATTTGTTTAGGAGTTATGAGCCAATCCCTATTTATTAACAAATTTAAAATGAAACAGAAGAATTTTTGGGATATTAATGATATTTTACCGCCTGAAAAATATACCAGGCTACATTTGTGTATTGATAATAATTTAAATAATTGTAAATAGTTTTATAAAATTACTATATATACTTATATGTTTGTTTGTAAAGTCTCAATCTCTTAGGTCTACTTGTACTTGATAGTTGCGTAACAGGTAATATCCTTATATATAAACTTCTTTGTGCGTCTGTAAATATTGCTAAAACTTTTGAAGCACTGCACCGATTAAGCTCATATTTACTCAATATGTTCGTGCGGTTCAGTATAAAGTTTACACGTAAATAGCGTGGTTTTTCCTTTAAATATTTGGGTAGAATTTTATTGCAAGAGATGAAAATTTAGGAAATTATTGATATTTTCGCCAGTGAAGGATATAATATGCCATATTTATATTGTAAAAATAATATTATTAATTGAAAATTTTAATAAAAGTACTATGTGTTTGTTTGGATGGAAACCTTCTAATTATACTTGTTCTCAACCGATTGGCCTCATATTTGCAATAAGTTCGTACGGTTGAGTATAAGTTTTACATGTCTATGGCTTTGTTTTTTTTAATATTTGGGTAGAATTAGATCTTGGCAGAGGCAAATCGTTTCTTTTTATTATTGCATACATTTACACACCACTTACTTTGTTCTAATGGTAAAAATAATATAAAAAGTTGATATCAATATCATGAATAATATGTAAGGAAAATTTCCACATTTCGTAAGTTTTTATATTATGAACTCCATTTTGCATTTTGTTACATACAAAGCGATAATACTATATATATATATATATATATATATATATATATATATATATGTACGTATATATGTATTTGAAATATAAATTACAGAAAAATACTAAAAAGAGGACGACCAAATATCAGTCGACGATCAGAACATACTAAATGATAGGTTAAAAAGAGAAAGAAGAACAGAGGCACAACGCTGGTGATAAAATAACATTACTAGAAATCTGAATGCACGGACACACGCCGAAAAAATGTAAATAAATATGCAAAATGTAAACAAATACACTAAAAAAAATTCAGTGCAAGACGACATCTGCCGGGTCGGCTAGTTCATGTTTATTTCTTTTTTGTTCATTTCACCTATTTTTAAAACAAAATTTGATCGTTGAGGAAAGATTAAATAGAAAATATTTTTGGAAATATACGAAATTTAAAAAAATTTAACGAAATTTAATAAATTAGGAAGATCAAATTTAGATGAGAATATTTAAACAATATCTGCAAAGATTTACTGATTTCAGAAAAAAAATATCATTATATCATTTTATTTTATTCCTAAAAAATTAATTGTTGTTCATGTTTATATTTCATATAAATTAAGTAACATTATGTTTTATTTTAATGCTAATTATTTAATGCTTTTGTGTACATATTTGCAATTACTTATGATCCAGTTTCATTATTATTTTGTACAATTATCCATATCACTAGGTAGCAAATTATTATCATTTTTATACAGCATATTTTAGCAATAACCCTAGAATCTATTGAATTTCTATTGAAGACACCTATTGAAGACATTTTAATTTTTTTTATTTTAGAGCTAATTTGCAAAACATGTGACCGTTACATTTGTTACAAAAGTCTACAGTATGATAATATTTAAGTTTTATATTTTTCTCGAATAATTCCGTTAAATAAGTCTATCTAAATTGATTTTACTGTCTCAAATTTTCGCAAGTACTGAACATGATTACTCGTATGTATTTAGAATTAGAAAGCTGGCCGTTGAAGCACTCCTTAAATAGAGTTCTGCGGTTTTCTATACACTGTTAAATGCTATTAAATGTTTGGCACACGTTAACTTAGGAAATTTTATTTGAAAATTCTAACCAAATGCTAGAAGAAAAAACAACATAATTGCATAAACCTTTTGGTGGCTCTAAAAACAAAATAACATTTATAGCAACATTTTTGAAATTATTTTAAAGAAATTTCTGAAAAAGTTATCTTAAAATCCTTATAATTTATTATATCAAACAAAGTATGTGGATATTTTATTTGATTTGAATCGGGTTTTTTCGCGGTAATTATATATTTAATGAGTAAACCTAGATATTATATACTAAGTACTCACTATGTCCCGACGTTTCTGACTGGTTGCACAGCCTGTGGTCACGGGAAGACAGATAAATAAGAAAATAAATAGTTTTGAGTGTTATTGAGATATATGCGAGTCAATATACCATCATCGAGTCATTATCGTATCACTAAACCAATTTTTAGGTTTATATAATAGTTACCATACCAGCTTCAAACATTGCCTGGGAGAAATGACTTCGACAGATGGGCGGCATGTCATTGATCTTATTACAGTTCCACTTTTTTCTTTTCGAGGAAGAATAACACTAAAGGTGACTTACCTTTAGTTATATATAATTCGATATTCATGTGAAACAAACAAATTCAAAACATCGTGGTAGAAATTTAGGTTTCGACAAATCAACAAGCGGACGGACGAAAATAAAGAAGCATGTAGGTAAGTGCGCCGTGTTTAATTAAGAACCTCTAAGAGTAACTTCAATAAAAATGTTTGTAATACAATATTAGCAAAAATGTTTATTTCTTATTTCATATCATTTTAATTGTTAAGCATTATTCGCATGTGATCAAAATGGTCTAAACATTTAAACCATTGTAAAATTTACAAAGTTAAGTATTTTATTGTTTACTATTTTATTAGAGTTTAATAAATATCAGTAACAATTTTTATACATATTCTATTCTTTCATACATAATCAACATATTCTATTTACGTTAAGTTTAATGTAAATTAAAACAATCTGAAATTTAAAAAGGTTTAATATGTATTTAAGCAAACATTTATTTTCTTAAAATCGATAAGTCCAGCACTTTCACACCTAACTATTATTCATACGAGAAAAATCTATTATATTTCGAAGATAATATCAAAATCAATTTAACGGCTGCAAACAGGCCTTCGTTTCACACAAAATATGAAATATCAATATATTGAGTTGCTCGTGATATCGATCACATTAGCTGTCGTTTTGAATCCCCTTCATGCTCGACGTTTTCATTAAATGGTGTCCGATTTTGTATAGTGAAAAATAAGTACAAAATATTTTGGGAAATTGTGGATAAATCGAACAACTCTAAGTATTTTAAGGCCACATTTAAGTATGCAAATATGTTTGTTTATTTCTTTTTATGTACTAGCTGGATAGAAATTATGCAAACGCATTATGTAATTGATATGGTCCTCATTAGCTGCTTATTTATATTTCGACAATATTTTTACATATAATTAGTTATTTTAAGGGGACCGTCGCTTTGAACGCATTGTTGTTATTTTAGGCTTAAATGTTTACACTAATTCTTTAGCCTCGAAATAGATTTCATTATGTCCTTGATAATGTGGAAAAATGGTAGTTATGTAAGATACAAAGGTATTATTCAAATTCTATATTTAACTATCATATTTTACCAAAGTAACTTACTTTTTTACATGAGATAACAAACAAACAAGTAAGAAACAACTGTTAATACTATAATATAACTTAAGTGTTACCTGCCAATTAAAAAAATAAGGTCCCCCAATTCAAAAGCTAAATATTTTAAATAATTATAAATTTATCAGTGCAATTAACCCCTAAAGATTTGAATGTAAATGATCCTTTAATTTAGGGAATAAATTTATTGGAAAAAGAATTAATTTCCACATAGACAATGCTTTAGTATTTTTTGAGTTCTTCAAGAAATATTGTACGACAGATATTTATTGGTTGCCCATATTAAAATCTTCACAGTTCAAAATTACAGACCTTTCTAAAAATATTTTGGTTATGTTATAAATGTATAATCCATAAAACTTTATACAATTTTCCACTCCAAGTTTTATTCCAAATTACCATCCCCATGAATTACACTACTCTATTACCTTAGGCAGCTGGAGTTACTATTTACTGAGTATTTTATGAAGATAATGATAATTTATGCTTATCGATAAAACTATTTTTACAAAATGTTTATATCAAAATACGATTCAGTATCGATGGTGCCTCGGATTTTGCAATTTTTTCGTTCAGTATTGGAAAAAAATGTGTTATTCTGCAAGGTCGATACGAATTATGAATGAATTATTTTCGTTAATAAAAGTAAATGGAGCATTCAAACAACTATGAATCAAATTAAGCACTGATTTTGTTCAGCACTTATCAATTATTGGAATAAATTATACTATAAATTATACTTATCCTGCAATTTTCATGAAACAGAAAATAAAAACATTCAATGAAATATTATTAAACGATTCACTCATTCACAGCATTCATACGATTTAAGCGGCTGTAATATGTATAAGTAGATAAACATTGTCGTAAAATTGACAATGCACCAACAGATTGTCAATATATCATTGGAATATCAAACCATTCAATTTTCATTAAGCTACTTGAAAGCCTGTTACGCCGGAGAGCTGTCAAGGGAAACATTATTCGTAAAGGGGATGGGAAGAGTCGATATGCAAACGTCTTACGTAATACTTGTAAGAGTGTGTGCTCGAGTGAGTCACAGCTCCTGTATCAATGTGTATTTGCATAAGTGATGTCGACATGTTATAACCTGTGAAAGTGATACATTAATTAGGCTGCTGAATTTTAATGTTGTTAGTGTAATGTCAAAACAAAAAAAACAAAGCGTGCTAAATATTTTCATTTTAATATTTCTTGGTCTTATAAACCATAGTTTCCGACTCTTGGCGGGGTTTTTACATGTATCATGTATCTTGCGTTTTCAGCAAGCTTTATTAACAAAAAAAACTGTGCAAACTTAAAAAGAGTTTGCACAGACCCACATTTATGTTTTTTCAAGTTCTGTTGTTTCTACGTCGAATGATTTTAAAGTGACTGTCATGATTTCTTTGTTAGACTGTCGATTTTTATGGTTGTTCACAAAATTGTTTCAAAGCTTTTATGATTAAATTAAGAAGCTCCATAATATTAAAAGCAAATGCAAATATTGGAATAAATAAAAAATAAAAGTAACATTAAATGTATCGCCATAACAAAACTTCTAAAAAGGGAATTTTTTTTATTTCTTCTCTTCATAACCTTCTATTAATTAGCACACACAATAATTTAAGAGTCGACCGATTCGACTCGACTACGTAGGGTTATAAATATTTTAACAAAATCATTTTATTTTATTGGGATATCATTAAAAAAAGTTTTTGAATATAAAGTCACGGTGTGATGTGGTTTTAGTAAAAATTATTTTTTATTTACACGTGAATGTTAACTCTTTATATCAAATATCTATTAGGATATCAAAGCATAAATAGAAAATGGCTCAAACTAATTCATTTAAATAGCACATAGCGTGCATGTCGATGAGTATTTGGTTACAATTAGATAATTATTTTTACAAACACCAATTCTGTCCCATTCATTTTAATTACATTTATAACTAAACGTCTTTATGTTTTTACGTTAAATAATACGCGTAATAATCCATGTAATTTCTATTGAGAGTTTATATTTTTATCTCGTAAATATTGCATTCCTCAACAATCTTTGACTGTTGCAAGCAAGGTTTAAGTTTTAATGAGAATAAAATATGAAAATGATCAAAATTAAATTCTTATTATTTTTGTGTTATATACATTTCATTATACTCCAAATTGCCAAATATTTATCATGCTTATTACGTTAATATATATATATATATATATATATATATATATATATATATATATATATATATATATATATATATATATATATATATATATATTTCTTTACATTAATTTGAAAAATTAAATGTAATTAATATAATATTTAAATTACTCTTACCCTTTGTACACTTACATTTATTGGGTTTTCAAAGAAGTTTTTAGCCACGAGTTCAGAACTTTTCTTGAAAGTTTGTCGAGAGCCCCTGAATATTATATTAAAAAATATAAGTAGAACGAAGTGTGCTAGTTCAATGACGGTGTTAAACTTTTAAGTGCATTACGACATTAGCCAATACGATTGAGTTTACTCTTATTACTTATAATCGCAACATACATTCGTCAAATACAAGAGAAGTTGGTATGAGTTCTGCCAGTACATCCACTTTATTCATCCGACTTTCTTCAACCGTATTATATATAGTCCTTTTCAGAATTCTAAGAAATTTACATAATAAAAATTGCGACATTGTGGTCTAATAAATGTAAAAAATATAAAATTAAAGTAAAGAAATAGAGAATAACAATAAAGACCTTTTCCAGTCATTTTCATCATGTTCCTTTTTTATATGTGCATGTCCATATTATTAGCTGTTACCGAACTTTATCCACCTAAAAGTTACTTTATTACTGAATTTGATATTGCGTAGGTATTTTGTAACTATCAGAACGTTTCTTGAACATTATAATAATAAATTAACCGACTACAAAAAAGGTGAAGGACCTATATCTCCGGCGTTTATCTACCGATTTGGATAATTCTTTTTATACCACTGATTAGAATCTGGTTATGAATATTGAAAGTATTTCTCTGAATAGCACATTTGTCGCGATTGCGTTTTAATAATATAGGTGTAATGATAATCTAATATGAAACTAACTGACTTGAGATAAATTTGTTCTGTATCGAATGAAGAATACAATGATAGAGGCTAAATACGATGATAGAAATTTTTCACTGACGAAGAATAAACGCATCGAGTTTGGAATTGTTTGACTTATCTTGACATAAGTGAGAAAGTAAAAAGCAAATAAGTAGATAAACACATACAGGTACATACATACGCATGAAGCAATTAAGATATTAGTAACAAGTAGATATAGTTATATAAAGTCTTGAAGAACTGACTACGGTAAAGTGATGGAATGTGATTTTTATATCCGTATGTATGTACATATGTGTTTATGTATGTAGATATTTATGAATATATTTAGGTTAAATGAACGTCTCAAACGTCTGTTCCGATCTCAGTAAATGAATTATAATTGATAAAGAATTCATAGTAAAATCGTGACTTTCTGACTAATATAAGATATTAAAGACTCTGAAAATGGTACAAAAAGTTAATCGACTTCAAATAAACACCGAATAGAAATTACACTGAATAGTAGACAATAATGAAAATACTACTCGTTTTTTTTCATTGTCCCACTTGGTAGTTTGCAGTACCTACAATATTCTGTTGGAATATAAATAAATTTGCGAAATACTGCTACTACTGAAGGTTTTAGGGGTTGGTGCTAACTAAAATTTTGCACTCATCTTTGTGTGCATATACTTGAGAGAAAAGAGAAGCATCGAACTGTCACCAATCCGTATTTTACAAATTTGTTTACGTTCGATAACGATACTGTATCACAAAAGTTCCAACTTAGTGCTATAAAACTGTAATGGGAAAACGAAAGGTTGTTTGTCGGTGCACCATTTTTTTACTTCAGGCTGAAGTATCCGTAAAGAGGAGACCGAACAAGACAATACAAGGGTAGTAAAAAGTCCTTTTAATAATAAAGTTTGACGTTTATTTTAATTTCGACTTTTTTCAGCTAACATGCCCATCTCAGATAACTCACCCAATCTGTCGTGTTAACGTTTTTAATGGGATTTCCAAAATGTGTGTTGTGTATTGGTAAAACATTAAACATTTATTGTAATTGATATCCAAAAATCGAAAAGGAAATCAATGATCCTTGTAATATAACAAAATCAAAGACATATAAATTAATTTTTTGAAACATATTTATTATCAAAATATTATAAATTCACAGAAAAACGAGCGATTTTGTACTTTGCAGTTTTTAAGAGACAGTAAAACGTTACCGTGATTTATAATAAAAATCACGTCATTTATTGAACAAGAGTAGCTGAATTGCACTAACACTACATTACTGTCCTTTTAATTAACCAGAAAGTATTTGTATATATGATCTTTAGGCGGGTAAATCTTTTAGACTCCACTAGCGACAACGTTAGGATACATTATTAAGCAGTTTTTGGTGGGACGACAACGTTAGGATATATTATTAAGCAGTTTGGTTTTAAATTATGTTAGGTCGCGTGGCAATGAAGATGATAGAAATATGGTAATTACTGACAAGAATGTTTCACTTTGGGTTAATAAATACGACTTATTAGTTACGACACTTCTTCATAAACAATATTATTAACCACAATTAAATGAAACTACGTGATGTAGTATTATTTCTACTTTCTTTAATTTCTTTACCACGACCTAGGTTTCGTTGTATTACAACATCTTCAGGTGGGATATTAGCAAAGATATCACCCACCTGAAGATGTTGTAATACAACGAAACCTAGGTCGTGGTAAAGAAATTAAAGGAAGTAGAAATAATACTACATCACGTAGTTTTATTTAATTGTGAATAATAAATTTCTACAAAATTAACGCCAAATATATTCAATGATGATTCAAGATGTACGTATCTCTGGTAGTGCGAGTTTTGCTCATATTTTACAGGTTTTTTTAATATCCCCACATACATCACACTCGTACATCTACACTTTCTCTCATTAATAATTTTCCCTAGCAATACAGGTATTCAAAAATTTTATGAAATTTTCCTTTCTCATTGATATTTGCCGTCGTCTTTACTCTTAATTACGAGGTAGTGTTATAGGAAACAATACGGAACAAAGAAAAGACGTGTTAAAAAAGTGATAAATTACTCTTATATGATGTTATTTCTTTTACATGTGAGTGAGTATAAGACCCTCGTCCGCGAATCCAATTCGTACTTGGTCGTTTTTTACGTTTTTGTAACATCCTAGCTTTATCGTTATTTTATCTTTAATTCAATCAAAATTAATTTTACTTAATTCAGCTTAATTATTTAACAAAACCATACGTAGCATATCGTTTTAGTGATTACTTATGTTTTTTACACTTATCAATAATTATTCATTTCTTTTAATGCCCAATGTGAAATAATATGCTAATAATTTATTCGTGATTTAAACCGCAGTTTAAAAGCTACAATATTTTTTTCTCAATAAAATAATGGACCGCAAAGTTTGGGGAGAACTAAAAGATACGGGTACTACCCCAGATGATTCACCGCAGATTAACATTTTATCAAGTTTTCTTATGCTGAAAGACCTTTAACCTTCTATCTAAATATAATAATAAGACGACTAAAGGAAATATCGAAAATAAGCTCATCCTATTCGAAATAATGTGGCTGTAAATAATCTAATTTTAAATCAATGTGGCTAAAATTTACTGAATGTTTCTAACAATCGATAGTAGGAAGATGAGGTTTAATAATTTTTACTTTATTTTAGTCAATCAAAATTCTTAACGAATAGTACAGTTTCAGAGTGTTTTTAATATTAATATTGCTGATTTTTAGATTTAAAAAACGTGAATAAATAAATGGATACTAATGGATTTGAATAAATATATCACTTTTCTTTTTTCTACTTATTTGCAAATTTGATTTACTTTATCGAAAACAGTTGTCATGTTAATAACTAACGTGAAAACTGTTTTCGTATTACAATTAATTATTTTAATGTATATATGAAATACATCTTATTAAATGATCATTGAGTGTAATTAAATCGCAAAATTAAGGAAGAGTTAAAATTAAATAACAACATAATCGTCTATAATTTCGAGGGATAAAAATCATTATTTATAATATAAAATGTGGAAAAAACTAATTTAGTTACTTTTTTGCAACTTCAATGCTTTGTGAAATATAAAAATATTTTGACGGATATTTCGGAATTTTAGCAAGAATTTATAATTTTAGCAAGAATTTATAATTTTTTTTAGGACTTCACTCCAAGGAGTGGAAATTATTTTATAAAAAGTATAAAACTAAAATATGCAGAAAAAATATTAGCGTAAAATGTGATATACAGAATATGTACGTAAAATATAAAGGTAACCCGTAGTCAAGTGCCAGAGTGCAAATTTAGTTACATCTACAAATATATGTGTATCCTATATATCTATAAATACACGTATATACACACATATACTCATAGATTCGTAGGAATGTATTTGCATTATACATTTTACCATAATGAGGACTGCTATCTGCACAGTGTGATCTCTCTTTACCCAAGAGCCGCTTACTGGCTACGGGCTTCATTTTTTGATTCACCAACCAGTGCAAGTACGCAAGTGATAGTAACAATTGTATGTGGGGCGGGGACGTGGTGTTGCCTTTATTTGAATAAAATACTGATTTCTAGCATTTTCAGCCCAAAATCTAGTTGCATAACATTAATAACGTATTACACATTAAAGTATGTGTTTCAGTAGTTTAAAGGCAATCATTTTTAGAAATCTTTGGTGAACAAATTTTCTGTGTGTCACAGAACCGTGTTTCTATAGTTTTAAACCAAGGTAAAAAACAAAATTAAAGGAAATTAACATGTCTCCCAAAGAACATCAAGTGGGTCCCAATGAATATAAAATTTTTACTAACAGCATGTGGTGGGATTTCATTAGGCAGATAATTTAAAGCAATCATTTTTCATATTTAAACATTTCTTGCAATATATTAAGCTTCAGAGTAAAGCGCAATGAAAATTAGATTGAGGGGTCCCACCCCTTATTGTGTAAGCTCTGCCACTCAGACATAATTGTTAGTATTTTAAAATTTTTAATAAATATTAAAATTCTAAAATATATCTCGCCTCAATAACAGATTTTAAAGTTGCCATGCGGTCTAAATATGTGGGGAGGACAAGTGATTTATTTACTTATGTACTTTAATGTATCTGATTAATACACATGGCGGATGTATTCCTACGAGAGCAATCTCTTGCAGCCAACTAGAATACCAGTCCAGCCTCGCTTAGAAATCAACACTATTTCAGAGACACTATCTCGAGAAATCAACACTATTTCATCATTCATAAAAAAGTTCTAGGGTGAACTTTGGGGACTTATCAAGTTATTCTTGGACATAGAAATGAAAGTCTCCTGAATAATTAAGCTTTTCTGATATTTTAATTTATAAATTTCTTTGATTATTGGACTAACTATATTTACAATTATACATTAAACTTGTATATCATTTTAGAGAAAACTAGCATACATTTTTTCCTAGCAAATAAGCTGATTATAGAAAAACTGCAACACTCAGAATTGTCCACTGATTACTTGTTTGTAGAATACAAAAAAAATTGTTGCGGGTGTTTGTCTAATTTAACATTATGAAAATAGTTTAATACGATTGCTGTTAAATAAACATTGTACAAGCGGTGTCCTCCTCATCTCGGAACAAAATTATCTTGTATAAAATAATAAAGCGGAATATGCGCACTGTGAAACAACAAAATGCTGTCTGTAAATTAAGTGATGAAAGATATTCTGCAAAAGAAATTTGTGAAAAAAACGTTTAATATCATCTAAATATATGCATTACGTGTTCTCTAATTTCAAACCCAAAAAAACGAGTGATTAAGAGGTAAAAAAAGGGCTTGTCAAAATTGCAAGGAATTATAATACAACCTGAATAAAAGACCTACACTTCTAACTTACCATTAAATTATATTAAAACCCAGTTTCAACTACAACTACGGAATAATACTTACTTGCAATGTACCGATATTAACAAATTATACCTAAAAAATAAAAGTCAAACGGAAAAGATTAAAATATAATATAAAAGTTAACAAATATTACACATAGCACACTGAAGTTCTTTACCATGTGACAAAGTGAAAGAAATATAAAAAATCATCACGGGCAAGTTCAATATTATGATAGACATAATACTCAATAAATTTAGACGCAAAACTTACTCAGTTATTTATAATCCTCAAGCAATACTCTGCCAGAACTTTGCTGCTTTCGCCTCGCTAATTTTTAGCCTAACTTGTTTAAGAAGAACTTGACCCTTTTTAAATTATAGTTTTTGATAGTATGCATAATGTGTTTAGAGGATCTTGCGTACACCGATATATTATACAGTATTGACACGTACACACTTCATAAATAATAACTGTGCATCACGCTAAAACTTGGTTTGGTTTTACTTTTATAGCACATTATAAGTAATTTTAACATTATCTACTACTATCTACTATAAGTCCACGAACGTACTTTTTGATTAATGTAATTTTCTTCTTTTTAATTCTTATTTCAAAATCAACAGTCAAACTCGCTAGCCACATTAACTAAAGTCAGTAGAAGGGAAGTAAAATTCTGTGAAAGCTCACAGGCTTAAATCAATGTGTTTTCTGCTGATAAAGATATTACACGTATTCCTAAAAACATAACGACGAATCGTTCGTATAATATAATGTTCTACTTGCTAATCTAGACGTTTAACGCAGACTCCACACACGGCATTTCTCTTCCGAGCTGTTCTGTTTACACACGAATATTTTACACACGTTGAGGTAAACTGCTTGCACAGATTTTCACGGATTTAGAATATAGTTTTTTTTCTTTTTCATCTTTCATAGCTGATATTATTACTTTGCTCAGTAACTTTGCTCAAGAATACGAGAAACTATAACGTTTAAAAAGTGCAATTAATTACTCGTTATTATTGTAACACTTAAAACTAATATTGCAAACATTTACTGTATATTCAATTAGTGTTGTCATTTCTCGTTGGAGAGCATGTATATTTGGGCTACGTTTCCCATATCGTGTTTTCCATTATGTAAAGTTATTTACAACTTATTCTAGTTTGTATAAAATTACATAACCCGCTCTGTGCAAGGTATAGCTGAGGTGTGCTTTATCATATAACTTTGCAGAACCGAGACCCATACATTATATCTAGCTTTCTGATGAATACATTTAACTTAATTTTTAAAGTAGCAAAATTATCGTAAATAACAGTTGTAATTACATGTACCTGTTTTCTCCAACTGTTACTTTTCCTAAAGTTTTGAACAATATGCTATTCCAAAATACTATTTCCAAAATTTACTACCAACGTATTCAAATAAATAAGAGAAAATGAAAGTTGTTTTCATAATTTTTTTTTCGTTTAGTCTTTCTTCCAACTTTTTGAAAATTAATGACAAACTATTATAGTGAATTCATGGATCTATCTTCTAAGTAAAATATACACTAAATAAAATGATGGAAATTTTACTCACAATTTTGGCTTCGATCGTTGTTTGCTTGTGACTAAGTTCGAGTGAAATTCAATGGAATATATTAGTAACTTTTTATAGAAAACACTACACTGTATGCTTGGCCTATAAGATGACTTGTCTCTCCAATTCTAAGATAATCATGTTGCTGGACATATTGATTAGTAAAACTGAAATACTAATTCCCGTTGCTAACGAGATATTTTTGGAAAACTCTTTTCAATTATCCGCTTCATTAGTTATAATTTATTCTCACGCTTACACAACTATTATCAAATAGTAATATGGCGAAGCACCTTCTTATAATTAATGTTCAGTAATTTATAACTAATGTTCAGTAACTCGTATTAGATTATTAAGAACCAAAATGAGGAAAATTTCGTGTTGGATATTTTTTTTAAATATAATTAATAAAAAGTACTTTAAAACTTCCGAATTCAATGTAAATATTAGGTTGACAATTAAAAAACCGCAATCTCAGTTCATCACTGTGAAATAATATAATAGCCAAACAGACAATTTCCACTTTTCACCCGAACTACAAAGTTGGTTTCCAAAGAGTGTGTGGGAGCATCGGGGTAGCTTTATTAATTAAACTAACTGCGAATTAAACTTGTTATTTCTTTTAACAAGGCTTTCTATATATGTATAGTATGTATAGTATATATATGTATAGTAATTTACGAGATCATCTTGAATGAATATTATCTGAGTAATAAAAATTACTGTCTTTTAATCTTTAATTTTTAACGCTTGGCTTTACCATAGAATGTGTATTTTCTCCCACTGTTACGCATATATTGAATGTTGCTTTACTCTTTTTTCGTCTAAACGGAATTCACGAATTAACTTCAAGTTCTTTTTATAAAATTTGGGTATTTTATATGTTCTTTATGTACCAAAGCTCTGTTACTAACTGAAGAAAAAATTTAATGCCGCGCTTTTTATAATACTTACTCAAAATGTTCGAGAAACTCCAGAGTTCAGCCAAGGAAAGTAATGATCTTATTATTTACCAATATAATATTAGCAACAAAGACATTAAGACATTCACGATATTGTGGTTTTCGGACAAATCGTATGCTAAAATACTAATTTTCCGGTCAAGATGATAGGTTAATGTTACTTTCCTGTACAATGCATCAGTACTTTCCTGTACAGTGCACAGTATTGAGATGAGAAGCGAGGATAAAAATGAAGCAAATTAGGTAAAAAGTAAATAGTCTGTTCTTCAAAATATTTCATGAAATAATTTTATTATTCACAATCGTTTCGCAGTTTCACAATAATTTTTGCGTCAAACGCATTTTGGTTCGACATGAAATAAAATTATCCCTTTGATTTCGATACATTCTGTTAAATATTTATCGATATAAATTATTTTCAGCAGTTATTACTTAATATTTTAATTTACGTCAAAATACATAGTTTTAACTTATTTTATTTATTTAGTTATGTTTTTTTTCGTTTTACATGGAACCTTCCCTACTCTATAATATTTAAACTTTCCACTCTATTGAAAGTTTCCACATCAAATAGCTTTTGAGAAAACATCTATATGATGCGGATATACGGACACGTGAGTGATTCCATAAGAGATCCATTTTTATTTTTGAGATACGAAATCCTGAAAGTAGTATTAAATTTAAGAGAATGTTGGAATTTATGAAAATACACTTCGCGTCCCCAATCTTTGGGGACATATTAATATGGCAAAATAATTTTTATACTTTTCCATTTACCTTTTCATGTCTTAAATTTAATTTATACCTAAGCTATAGTTCAGAAAATATATTGAGAGGTCCAACATTTAATCAAAAGATACGTTTATGTTTATTCGTATCTATAGATTTTTATATCTATAGTAACTGTATATAAAATATTATTTAAAATATACAGTTAAATACGAAATGAACAAATTAATGAAAGAAAAATAATTCAGGGTTATGTAAAACCGGCGCCTAGTTGTCTTATGTACGTAGTACGAGTACGTTCTGTTGGCACAAAACATTCATGGAGACTTCCTCAATTTATTGAGCGCAAGGGATTTGCGGCGTAAATTGTGGGAAACTAGAATCTGTTTTACCGCAAAGGCCATTTCATTGTTTCGAAATTAGTTTAATTTATCCTCACTTTATGTTTCCCGAGATTTATTTCAGTAAACGTTGCTTTCGGAAATATTCAAAATACCTTGAATTAGTACGAATAACATACAACTATTTATCTTGTGATTTTGAAATAGTTTCAGATCATCTCTCTAAATCTAAAGTTTTTTCTCGGTAAAATTAACCTAATGCTTATTTTGGGTGAGAAAATACATTAAGAAAGTTCTATTATAATAATGTCAAGTTTAATGAAGACTTTAATGGAAATTTATTCTGATACACGGTGTGCGATCGAATTCGTATGCGAGGTACTAGATTATGGATTGATAATATCACAAGTACATAGAAGTAAAATATCGATTAAAATAAAAAATGTAATAATAAAAATATAAATAAAATATTACAATACACATAACGTCAATTATTTATGAACAGTAGTATAATACACCTCGTATATAATTACTATGCATCCAGTAATTAGAGACTTTGTTGTTGGAAAAATATTGAATTTACTTATATATCATCTCATCGAATGAACTGATTGTGATTAAGTAAAACTAAAATTGTCTTTAAGTTGATTCCCATGATTTTCTGAAAACACTATCCGTAATGGGTTTGTAATTTGCTTGCACAAATACATAGACAAAAATTTCAGAAATTGTCTTAATACATTGTATTTAATATTTATCCTTTAGCCCCCTCCCCCGTTATTTTTTTTGGAAATTTTATTGATATGCCGTTACAAAAAAGGCATATAATTTTATTATATGTGCGGATAACATTATCAAAACATACAAAACACACAAAATTGTTTATACATGTATGCTTGCGTATGTGCGTGCATTCGTAATTTAGGATGCGCGTGCATGCATAGTTTTGGCTTTGGAGCTTTTTTAGAAATATTTTTAAAATTTGTAAGTAAACAAAAGGGCAGTATTTAAGTATCAATAATTATTTACCAAATAGTTATTGAATATTTAAATATTTAAAAAAAATAAAAATAGAGATATTGCCAATCATAAATATAAAATTTTCTAATTTTTGAATATTCATAAAATACTGTATAGGATGGATATATGGAAAAAAATCATCAACCTGAAATTACAAATTGTATAAGTATACATTTATCTGAATACATTTATATTTTAATGATCACACAATGTTTTTTCGTGATACATCATATTTTTAAAAATTTGAAAATATGCAAGACTTGAAGGAAAGAGAGAGTAGAGAGAGAGAGAGAAGGAAAGAGAGACTTTGAGTTTTTTGAAAACACTAATTAGAATTCTGTGCTGTTATTTATTCACGAGCTTATTGGCGCCCCACATTTAAAATGATTTGTTTTATTTGATCGAAAGTTACTCTTTCAAAAATAGCAATGCAAATTAAAAACCAAACGGAAGGGAAAAATCTAAAACTTGATGGACCAATAAAATAAGGCCAACACTGAAATATTCAATAGTCTAGGAGAAAAACCAATAAATAAAAGACAAAAATCTAATATTCAATAGTCCAAAAAAATTATTTCACTTAGTACAGCGGTTCAAAGTTATTATAAAGTTTTTAAACATTTCCTTCGGTTTTTCAGGAAAAACAATTATGAAATATTTAAAAATTTAAAATATTGAAGTATTTTTGTACCAATAATTTTAAAACATTAAAAAATTAAAAAATTATGGTGAATTCCTTAATTTTTTTAGAGTTTATGTTGATACTGGATACCAGAGATATATGTTTTGCCTACCAAGATTAATATTAAAACCGTAATATATTTTCTACATATCTTAAGAATTGTTAATATTATTGAGATTGACGGATCTCACTAACTTAATTATATTATTCGTAAGTTCTAAATTACGAGCATTACAACTCTGTGAGAACACTGTACAATTACGTAGCCTATATCCCTGTGGAGCTCTTTATGTTGAAAGCGTTTGTTATTTGTAATATATAAATCACAAACGCTTTTAACCTTCTTTTTTCGAATATTGGAGCGAACGCGCTCAAATAGATGAAAGAAGGAGATGAATGCAAAAGGTTAAGTGAGCCAAACGAGTTTCGTACGTCTATAAATTCTCGGCGCGCTTAAAAATAATATTTTGATTTGATTAGGAAAAAGAGTTCGTTGATTTTTCAGAGAAACTTCTTTATTTAAATTAATCATGTAACAATAAACTGCGTGCAAACATATTTACACATAACCATTTTAACATTAAAATGTTAAAACAATTTAAACATACAATCATTTATTAAACCCTAATAAAGGATTAAATGTCAAAATATATTAATTTTAGCGTTTAATCGTTTTATTAAACTCTAGAAATATTATTTTTATTATGTAAATGTATTACTTAGTTTACCTTCTGCCCCTAGTTTAGGTAATCCCGCTTTAGGTGGCCCCATTCTAAGTGGTTTAAGTCTAGGTATTTTCTAGGTAGTCCAAGTCTAAGTGACCCGAATTAGGTTGGTCCTGGTCTATATGGTCCTGGTGTAGGTGGCCCTGCTCTAGATGGTCCAGGTTTTGGTGGTCCCGATCTTAGTGCAGGTGGTCATGGCCCTTGAAGAGTTGATACTAATTCTAGACCCATGTCTAATGCTGGACCTGTTCCTAATTTTGGTCCTGTTCTGGTCCTACCCTGCTGGTTTCAATCATTGTCTCATCTTAATCCTAGACCAGGTCTTGGTTCAGGTTTTATTTCTGGACAGGGTCTTCGTCTTGATCCCGGCCTTAGTTTTACCCCTGATGCTAGCCCTGGCCCTGGTCGTATTTATAGTCTGATCATAGTTCTGGCCCCGATACCACACTCGCTCCTGGCCTTGGCTTTTGGCCTGCTTCCAGTCCTTAATTCTTCTCCTGGTCTTAGTCCTGCTCTATTCCTAGTCATGTTCCGGTTCCTGGTCCTGGGTCTGGTTTTTATGGTGCTGGTCTCGATTTAATTCGATCTACGTAGTACCCAATTACGGTAGTCCTGGTTTAGGTGGTCCAGGTCTAGATGATTTCGATCTAGGTAGTTCTGATATATGCGGTCCAGCTCCAAGTGGTCCTGGTCTAGGTAATCCTGGATTTTGTGTTCTAGGTTTTGTTGGTCCCGTTCTTTTAGTCTTGGTCCTAGTGATCTTGGTGCTGGCATTTCTGGTCCTTGTCGTCCCTGTCCTAGTGGTAAAGGGCCGGTTAATACAGATAGTAACTCTCCTGGCCCTCATGTTTCTTGCACCAGTGTTACTTTCTTGATAGTGATCCTAGTGTGAGATTTTGTCGGTCTAGGTCCTGGTGGTCCTGATCCCGTTAGTCCTGGTCTTTACCCTAGCCGTAGTGGTCCTATCCATGGATGAAATCTTGGTGTTTGTTTTTTTTCTGAACTTGATGCTGGTTTTAGTTATTGTCGTGGTCATTTTCCTTTTCCTGGTCCAGTTCCTAGTCCTAGTCTTTTTTCTTGCCTCGTAGGGATGGACCTGGTCTTATTTCTGATCAAATTTCAGGTCTTATTTCTGGTCGTGGTCTTGGTTCTTGTTCTTGTCCTGATCCTGGCTGTAGTTTTTGTCCTATTTCTGATCTTGATATTGGTTATGATGATTCTGGTGTTGGCGGTACAACTCTCGGTAACTCTAGTTTCGGTCATGGTTCTGGGCTTGGTTTTGATCCAGGTATAGTTCCTATTTCTGGTCGTGGTCCTGGTCATCGTCCTTGTGCTGATCATGGTCCTGACCTTGGTTCTAATCTGGGCCTGGCTAAATATCTTGTGGTCTTGAAAGTGGCGATTTTGATCTTGGTGGTAAAATTCTTGACGGTCTTGATCTTAGTGAGCCTGGTCTTGGTGGTCATGGCTTTCGTGGTCCTGAATTTAGTAGTCTTTGTCTTGTTTGTATTAATCTTAGTGCTTTAGCCTCGATGGTTTTAACTTTGGTGATCCTGGTCTCATGGTTCTTGTTACACTGATTCTTGTCTGCACGGTCCTGGTTTTGCTGATCCTGGTCTTAGTTGTCTTTATCTCGGTGCTCCTGATGCTGATGGTCCTAGGTTTGAGTTTTCCTAAGTTTTCTATTATAGCGGAACCTGAAGATTTAATGGCCATAATCATTAGAAAATACTTTTCAGGTAGCACTGTCAAATAGCAATACCGTTCGTTAATCAGGTTAACACCTGTCCCGGATAACTTCTAGCCTATTTCAATTGTCTGCGTGACGTAGCTTGTCATTGATTGGCAATTTTCTAAATGAATAAATATTAAATTACACAAACAGATTATTTTTCTTGAGGATATGGAATTGTTAAACATTTGCTGGCATTTAATCTACAGATCTTTGTAGCCTTAGCTATTTTGAGGTTAATATAACGAGAGATGAGTTTATGGTTAGAATTAAAATGACCTCTGCTTTTGCATCTTCTGTGACTACTACATTATTCACGCACTTGAAACATTTCGCAATGCCCTTGAGTATAAGTGAATATGCAAAAAGCCTAGCAATTTCGGCACATTGGTAACAAAAACATTCTACGTCATTTCTGTCAAGTTCAACACAAGCACTATGTAATAAAATCTTGACTTTAACATAAACCAAAAAACATCAAATTTAAATAACTAGTTTTTTAATTTTGGTACTTCTGGTCCTGGAAGCCCCGGACCTGGCGGTCCTGTTCCTGGTGATCCTATTTCTAATGACTTATAGTCATGGTACTTATAGTCATGGTCCTGATGGTACTCTTGCAGGTGTTCTCATACCTTGTCGTATTGGTCCTAGTGGTTCTCCTCCTGATGGTTCTTATCCTTGTGGACCTGGCCTTGGTATTCTTGCACTTAGTGTTTCTGATTCTTTTACTTATCTTGGTAGACTTTTTGGCACTGATCTTGATTCCACTCTTGGTTCTATTGCTGATCCTGATACTAAGTTCTGGTTCTGGCCCTGGTCGCTGTCTTGGTACTTTTTCAAGTCGTTTTAGTCTTCGTGAACCTGATTCTCGTCTTGAACCTATTGGTCCTGGATCTAATCTTCTTGGTTTTAATCCCGATAACCTTATTCCTGATCCAAGTTCTGGTGGACCTGGTATTTCTCGCTCTGGTGGTGGATCTAATCCTTTTCTTGGTTATGGTCCTTGTCGATGTTTTATTTATCTCTTGGTCTGATCTCTTCCCCTGTTTCGATCCTGGACTTGTTTCTAGTCCTGCTTCTTGTTCCTTTCTTGATTCTAGTCCTGGTCCTGACACTGGCCTTAGCTCTGGTCTTGGTTGCAGTCCCGGTCCCGATTCTAGTCCTAATCCTGGTACTTGTGCGGTCGTAGTCCTAGTGTCCGTTTTTGTCCTTGTCTTACTTCTGGCCTTGGTCCTGGTCCACCTAGTTTAAGTTGTTTCGTTATTTCGTTTCAAGTGCATTAAATATAAACACCATATTCTTTGAATGCTCAATTTTTTCACGTGAATTACATTTCAGTCTTACCGTTTGTAAACAGGTGTAGAAAAAAAAAATTTTTGGTTGTTAAGAATATATTTAACAACAAAAAATACTTTATGTAAACAGAAATTATCAAATTGATATAGCGAGCCTACTCTTATGGTTTCCTGAGTATTAATTAACATTCATAATTAATATTATTTTGCCCCGTTTTGTTTGCCCTGGTTTTGGTAGTTATGGTCTTGGTGGTTCTGGTTCTGTTGCTCCCTGATCCTGATTGGCCTGGTCTGGTAGTTCTGGTTTTGATGGTTCTGCGTCTTCTGGTCCTGGACCTCATGTTCATGGTACGGTTGGTTGTGGCACTGGTGAACTTAATCCGAATGATCAAGATTTAGTGATTATGGTTCTGATGGTCTTTGTTTAAATGGCCCCATTCCTTGTAATTCTAGACTTCATGTTCCAGTTTTGATTTAGTTTGACCGTTGCTTCCGTCCAAAAAAATATCTGAATTATTCTGAAGTCACGCTTAAGTAAGCTTTAATTCAAAAATTGTGAAAGGAAAGTCTGAGGGCTGTCAAGAATCAAAATTGATATTCGAGGTTGTCAGATGTTTCATATTTTATATACCATACCAATAATTCAAAAACCATCATTTTCTGAAAAAAACAAAATCAACATATTTTAAATCGGTGAATGCGTTCACTCATGTATAAATTAGCCAAGTCACATCCACAAAACTATTGTCTAACTGAAATTGTCTTCACAATTAAATGAAACTACGTGATGTAAAGAAAATGAGAAGAGGTGGGATATTGGCAAAGATTTTGCCAATGTCCCACCTGAAGATGTTGTAATACAACGAAACCTAGGTCGTGGTTAAAGAAATTTAAAAAAAGTAGAAATAATACTACATCACGTAGTTTCATTTAATTGTGAATAATGAATTTCTACAAAATTAACGCCAAATATATTCAATATTTGAAATTGTCTTATTGAGATGCGCTTGTGCTAATTGAGATTACAACGCTCTGTGAAGTAATATTGTTCAAAAGAAAACTAATATATGAATTAACATATACACACACAGACACACACACACATATATATATATATATATATATATATATATATATACATGTACATATTTATATACTTATATATACATATATATATATATATATATATATATATATATATATATATATATATATATATATATATGCATATCTCTCCAGCTACGGCTACGGAAAACCAATAATGATCATGGCTCCTAAGCAACCTATTCGATAACTTGCGATTCTAATTATCCCTCCCTACTTGAAATTTGTTCTATATTAGCATCATTATAAATTATTTGATCATAGGACATATTTCTAAATTTTTCATGGGCATATTTGTAAGTTCGTTTTCAGTTTATAGTATATCGGTCATCATTTAGAGTATATCGGTCATCATCCAAAACCTCTATTATCGTGAATAGTCCACGATGTTTAGGATCTAAGTTTGTTTAATTCCTTTTCTCTTTTTTATTAATACAAAATTACCTATGGAGAATTCATCAAGCCTTATCAAATCTCTGTTTATTTATCTTATCACCTTTGTCAATATTAACCTAGCTTCTGATCCATAACTTTATTGTAAATAGAAATTATATACAAAATCAAATGATTAGAACAAAGTCCACTAGCAATGTATACGTGTCGTCAAGTCTATCTTTTCAAGAAAATACTTTAACAAGTTGCAATCCGTTACGGCTATAAATTCCCGGTTATATAAATAGTATCTGAAGTATTTGAGGATGTTAACCACGGCAGAAGTTTCAAGTTCATATAAAAATCAGGCAAAACATGAAATAAAATAAACTAAAGATATATTTAATTTCAATAACTAAATAATTTTTTGATATTTAGAATAACATTTATACTCAAGTCATTGGGCAACCAATGTCGGATGTAGCACTATTATGCGATAACATTAAGTATCTGGAATGTATGATACAATCTCTTGACACGCAGAATAAAAACGTGGTTTAGAAATATATAAAGCAAAAAGTGCGTAATGGCAAGTAGAGAAAGAATACTCATATAAATAGGATCAAATATTTTGGACTACGTCGAAAATTACTTGTCTCTAGGACAGCAAATCTCATTTACGAATCGAACATTTACCGAACTAAACAAAAAGATTAAAATGGTGTGGTCAAGACATTGGTCATTAAAACACATTCAAATCCAAACTACTGATTTCCCTAAATAAAAAAGCATTTGACACTGTTGTCACAGCAAGTTTTTATATAGTTGTCAAAGTTAGGCTCTTACTAAGAAAATAAAACAAAAACTACAAAGATTTCAGAGTACAGCCTAGAGGATAGATTGAAGGACAGGTTAAGAAATAGGGGCTTAAGGAAACATATGTATTTATCGGACATGGTAGAAGTAGCGTGTAAATTAAAGTGGCGTTGGGCGGGTCATGTGGTGCGCGCTTTCATTACGGTTATTATTACTAGTTTCATATGCTTTTTCCGACCCTACTTGTCATGTCGGTACAGAATAATTTTGATCCGCCATTACCATCTTCCAATTTTCGGTAAAACATAAACTACTAAATATGATCACTACCAAGTTTCAATTATTATCCATTACAATAGTTAATGACACTTAATACTATAGTCGCATTTAACATCTTAAATTTCTTTACTTATTAACCTAACAAATCAATACTATAGTCACAAATAATAACTTAACTGTATTTAGTTATTAACAAAACACTTAATTATTCTTATCATCAGGATATGAATACAGAAGAAAACGTGAGACGCAAGGCACGCGTGCCTACCATGGGCTCTTTACTGTATCCCGTGTTGATCCTTTCTTATTCCCGTGTACTGTCCCGAAACTTTGCTGGAGCATCACGAAGTTAGTCGCGGTGTGCTTTTCCCTTCTTAATATCCATACGACAACGACCATTTCAACATATTCATACACCATGTATACATACAGACTGTTTATAAGCTCGGTGAAAAATTTTAAAGTGCTCTATAAATTTAAATAATTTGAAGTTGAAGTTGGAATATTTTTTTTATTGCTATTTTGAAGTTTTCTTTTCAAAAATTCCAAATTTACGGTTAATTACTAAGAGCGCCCTAGTAAAAGCTGGGATATCAATATTGTTATTTTTTGAATTTGTGTTATATTTAGTCAATTTAACCAAGATACCAAGCTTCAATTGTTCAAACCTTTTCAGAAACATGCTTGGTTACTGCTCTTTTTTAAGGTACAACCGCACAAATATTT
This sequence comes from Druceiella hillmani, assembly GCA_039881145.1. Classification (NCBI taxonomy): domain Eukaryota; kingdom Metazoa; phylum Arthropoda; class Insecta; order Lepidoptera; family Hepialidae; genus Druceiella; species Druceiella hillmani. Next base: position 23,649,317 of record JAYKKI010000021.1, on the reverse strand, counting down.
CGTCAATACTTCCAATTAGGGTGCAATTAAAATCGCTGAACAATAACCGTCGTGCGTCGTACAAAGACTGCCGCTCCGCAATCACGCGAATATTTTGCCTATTCTTATAATTAGAGTGCACAAACTAAATTGAGGAAGAAAAAGTTTAATTTTTAAATAGACAAGTAAGACTTATAACAAATAAAACCATTTTTATCCGGTTGTGGCGCAACAAAGGATAATGAATTTAAGAGATTATGTACATATAGTTTTGAGATATCAATATTTTTTTAGTGGAACATGTGTCAAAACTAAACTACGACTTCACAATTCAGTGACGATTATATTCTAGTGAAATTATAATTATTTTACTTGTTTTTCTACTTTTAGGTTTTTTCGGTGTAGTGGGGTTTTAATTTTTTATAGCTTCGTTTTTATTCTCACTTTTGTCGAAATAATTTAGCTGAATTTCTTCTTTCATGACTTGAGGAGCCGATTGAATTTTGCCTATTAATTCCTCACTTGTTGATATTTCTTTGCCGGTCTAAACAAACTCATTAGTCCATCCTCAAATGAAAAAGTCCACGGAAGTTAAACCATGTGATCGAGCAGGCCAAGCGTTCGATCCGTCTTTGTGGAACCAGCTTTCTGGAAAACAGTTGTGGGTGTTCCCTTACTATTTATTATACTCCGATTCGCTGGACAGCTATCTTATTGGAAAATGATCTTCGTCTCCATCCTTAGCCTCGTTTAGAAGTATAGGGAAATCGTCTTATAGAAATTCCAGCTAACCTTCCCGTTTAAATTATCCAGTAGAAAATTAGGTCTAGCTAACTTTCTGCTGATTATTCTGATCCACATATTTACAGAAAATTGCCTTTCTAATGACACCTGCTTTTTCCAGTGTGAATTGCTTTTCCTGCTCGGATGCCGTAAAAATTGGTTATTCCTTTCCTTGAATATTTGGGTCCGTCTGTCCACAGGATATATTTTAGACACCACTCTTTGTCAATGTCACTATGCCGTAAAAATCGACGGAATTGAAGTCTTTTTGCGGGGTCTCTATTTTCCTAACCTTGCACCCCTGTGCCGTAAAAGGAATATTTTCCCTCCGAATGTATCGCACTCTACATCTTCCACATCGAAAGGTTGAAGCTCAGTAGCTTGAAACTTCAATCGGATCTCGGATGACTCGGATGGCCGCAGCAAATTTTTGTATGATTTTTTCTTCAATATGATGTCTTCCCGGATTGATTTCAGGTTGCAGGCGATGATTTTTTTGGACACCCTAATTCTAAAAATTAACAAGATAATTATGTGAGCGGTGCTTTCAAAGAAATTGCAATAACCATCCATGTTTCTAACATTTATAGCAATTTATTTAGCTAACTACTGCAGAAGTTAGGAGAAAGGCCCATGCCTGTATTAGAAATCATTGTTCTAATTTGGAACACGAAAAAAAATATTTTACCAAAAATGATGTTTTTTTTTTCTATTTATAAATTAAAGCGTAAATTTCTCAATTCGGTTTGTACATTCTAATTCTAAGAGTTGACAAGATATCGGTGTGGTTGCTGAGCGGCGGTCTTTGTTTGGCACATGGCGACAATTGTTCAGTGTTCTGTTTTTGCACCCTTATTCATGAAATTTGTTTGTTTGATACCTTAAAAGAAAGAGCAAGAACCAAGCACATTTCAAAATAAGTCGAACATCTAAGGCAGTTTTATATTTTTTAAATGACCAAATCAAAACAGTTTTCTTTAAGTTTACAAATTATTCTAAATTTCAATTGTCTCGTATTTTTTTCTGATAACATAGGTATTTATGTTGTTTTTTTACAGATGAAACATTTATTCAGACTACAACTATTTAATTATCTTATTTGTATCACATATTGTTTCCTAGAAACAGTCGATGATAAATAAGCTAATTTTTATTACTCAAACTTTTTGTGGAGTGAGACGTTACCAAGTCAAAACTTGCGTAATGTAAATATTTTTATTTTACATAGCTATTATCAATTTCAACTACATATTTATGAATTCAAGCTAGATCATTGCCAAGTCATTATGTGTTATTTTTATTTTCATTTGCAGTGCGATATGACAATCGAAAACTTTTTTTTGCTTTATATATATATATATATATATATATATATATATATATAGATAGATAGATATGTGTGTGTGTGTATGTGTGTGTTTGTATATGTAATAATCGTAACATCTACAAACTTCTTGATATTAATTTATGGGCTTATACATTTTTGCTATCATAAATAAGTAGTAAAATAGTACAATAACCCATATAATATAACACACGTATTCAGTCTGTCAGATGGACGGACAGTGAGTCTTTTTTCTGAAAAACAGACGCGAAAATTTGATGTTTTGCATATTGGTAGAATTTTAGATACACATTTAAGCAATTATAAACATTTTAGGGTAGACATAGTATTCCAATTAAAATATTTAAAAAGGTTAACTTATCACTAGGTATAGTCTACTATATTTTTCACAAACTTATAAGATCTAGGATACTTACTATAGCTTTCCTGTAATCTTCCAGTTAGATTTTACTACTGTTGTTTTTTCCTAATTTTTGGCTCAGTAGTTACGGAAATACGGGTTTTGTTGTAATCATCAAGGAATTGTAATTTTTACATCAAGTTTTGAATTCCTTCAAATGATATCGCGCATGGTATACAAAATTAGAAAATATATTTTTGAATCCCTTTAATTCCTCTTTAATAATATTTTAAGAAATTAGCAGGTTTGTAAAATTATATAGTTATCCTAAAATCTTTACGTGGGATTCTGGAAACTCATATTTTTTTTCATAATTTTAAGTTGCGTATGTTCTGAAATAAGGGGGAAGAGAGTAGGAAAACATATTTTTTCGCGTATTTTTCAGTATTTCTTTAAAGAGGTTATGTTTAAAATTACAAAAGATAGTGTTTTTAACGACGACTTACATTTTACTTGGGAATAAAAAAATTCGTGTACTTGATTTATACCCTTAAAATTTCTAAACGAATATTTTTCAATATTAGCTATTAACATTAAGTGGTTTCTGAGAAAAGCGGCTGCGATCCAGGGTCAGATAGACGCGAGGGACATTATAAGATTTCCTTTTTTTTCTTTTTGAGTTACGTGACCCTAAACAAATTTTTACAATCAATGTATCCTTCCCATTACAATGGAAATGTACCCCTCGACGGCAAAAGCGCGGTGCTCTCCACTCCACTGTTCCATGGCTACTAAAACATTCGCACCGCTTGCGCTTCTAACGACGCCCCCCGCGCACCTCTTATGTGTTGCGTTCAGAAACTATGTTTGTTCAAACTTTGAAATCTGCCACTGGACACCTGTACCTTGAAAAAATCTTCTCATTATTCAAGTCATGTCTTACGCAAAAACGTTATTTACATTCTTTTTTAGTAGACGCCTATAATGGTTTAAATTTAAAGCGACCGAATGGCTTACAAAATTTAAATATTTTTTTAAAATAATTTATCTTCCCTATAATCTTATCTTACTCGTTAAATCTTCGCACATTAAATGGAATCATTTTGCATTAGCCAGCTTTGAAAGTTCTTGGTAGGAGTCATCAAAATTTGTTGTTTTCGGACATGAGTTTACGACAAAATGAATAAAATGGCCAATCAACAGTAATTGATGACACGAGTCTAGATTAAGTATTAGCTTTACGTATTCCATCGATCATAAGCAAGATTTAGTTGTTAATTAAACCTAACACTCATACAAAGGAACAGTAAAATAAGACGTAACAAAACAAGTATTATTTTTATTGATTGATTATTGAAGCAGAGTGTAATGAATATTTCCAAACGTCGTTGAAGTTTAACGACTACTTTACATGTTGCCAAAATTATGTATATCTGTAAGTTTTACTAAATGCAACAGAATTTTTGGCTTTACAACTTTCAAAAGGTTTACTTAAATATTTTACTTCACCTCCTCATTTTCAACCCGGTAGAGCCCAATCCGTTTTCCTACCAAAAAGTTTTCTGATTAATAAAATCCTTTAGGTTATTTATGCTTACTTTGAAATATCGAGTTTCGTATATCTTGCCAAAGTCGAGACACCGTAAAAGTTAAATTTAAATGCTGAGAATAAATTAATTTCGATTGTTTGAAAATTTGAGGTAGTTAAGGTAGAAGGATATTATCTCAAAAGAGTAAATTTATTTGTATTGTTCAAGAGAGTGGTATAAATTTTGGAATATAAAATAGACAGTGCTGACTGGGAAATTTCTCTTAAATTTTTAGATTATAATTTGTTATTTAAAATGTCACGTAACAATTTAAGTATGAGTTTTCATGTTACTTTTTGAAATAAGAAAGTTAGAATATTATACAGATGTAACTTCTCAAAAAAAAATATTTTGTAAAAGTCATACTTTATTATACGTAATATTATTTAAGTGATTCAAATACAATTAGCAGCAAAAGAATATATTAATCTGGTGAAAAAGTATTCGTTTCGTTTTAAAGCGATGCATGTGCAGCTTACTTATATATGATAAGAATAAATAAAATTATGAATAAAATTCTATGCTTAGTATCCTTTTAAATTTATTTCCTATTTGCCTTTTTCATTCTCTGTTTGGCGGTAATTAAAAAGACATGGCACTTATGAGATAAACCAGAGCTTCGATTTATTCGAAACCACTTTAGAAAATTACTAACTTCTTATACTACGTTTTTTGCATGAAAGTAGAAAAACTTCGCTTTTTCTTACCCTTCATCTTATTGCTTTTCAATTGTTTGTTTCCAAATTATACTTTAATCATTTACATTTTTTTGCTTATTTTAAATTTTGGATCTCACTCTATAAGCGGTCTACATAATTCAAATCGAGGCAGTATAGTGGTCACTCTAAGACAGCGACGCAATTTCCCATTGACGACTATATAATATGCGCCGATTTCTGACACGGTGTATTATTTTTCTTGCAATTTGTGATGATATATTTCATGCCGATGTTACCAAAAATTCTGGAAAGCATATATATATATATATATATATATATATATATATATTTAATGAAGGTAAATTAATAGATTTTTGTATAAATAGTAGCATCAAGTTTTTGTAAAATCAGTACTCCCGTGCAATTCGTACCGCTCACTTAAAAGATCACGAAATTGTTTAAACTCACCGGAAATTTTTTGTTACATTTGTGGTCAGTTTTTGCTGACAACATCACTTTAAAATTTATTGCTATGTTAATGAGAATTAAAATAAAGAATGCTAAATAACATTTTCTATTCAATTATTTCTCAATTAATTGACGGGGTCAACAAAAAAATATTACAAAAAGAAAATAATAACAAATATACTTTTTGATAAAATATTGAAGTGGAGAACGGAGACAATTTCTCATCAATAAAAAACTTTCCGATGGTTATGTAATTACAGCTAGTACAGAAGTTACGCAATCTGGAGCTATGCTGTGATAAGTGTTTCAAAAGATATTATTTAGCGAAGCAATTTTATAAAAAAATAGAGAGATTTAGCAGATTAAAACCTTATGATACCTTTCCTCATATAGCGTATGTTATTATGTGAATCTGTTGAAGGAATAAATTATTTTACTTTTCAGCTTCGTATAGTTTTAATAGTTAAGTTTTGTTCATCTTTCTAATCGGTCAAAGAGCTGTTCGAATAAACCTAAATAGCTCATGTCTTTACAATTCAGGAGAAGCATGCAAAAAATTGTTCAATATGAAATACTTTGCAGTGAAAAAAAATCTGGGACTTTTCAGAGAAAACACTTTGAAGAAATATACAATTTATGTAATGTCTACCGTGTGATCAAAGCGTTAATGACAAGAAGTATTTTTCTACTGATAATAATAATAGCAATCGCCATCATTGACCGATCAAATTAAAATTTACATTAAAGGTCTTCTTCTTTTTTTAGAGTCTTTAGACTTTAGGACAATGTAATAATACCTTGACACCTAGGTGTGTGAATAATTTTTTTCTGGCGTCGCATTGATATGTGTCCTGTAACCCCTACCGTTAGCCGGCCTTTCATAAGAAGCAATAACATATCTTAACCACGAAAAAAACCTGGCATCAAATTTTCATACGATTTTGAGGATACGTAAATAATTGTAAAATGTTTTATTATTAACCTCGGAAATAGATTTAGAAAATTGACTTCCTTTATTAAATTTCGATGGACTGGAAATTTTCGTTCTTCTAATCTTTGAAATCAATGTTAGGTTGTGTTATAAGAGAGTATGCCTTCGCTAATCGTTATGTGCATATTGCGTTTTATTTTGCTCGCTATTAAAGTAAGTATGATCAAGAGTCTCTAAGTTTCATAAGTGAATTTTACTCCCCAAAACTTAGTTGATAACAGAACAAGATATCAAATGCCGCGCACTTTATAAACTCATAATAATGAAATTAAAATCTAATTTACTTTTATTCGTTTTGGATATGTATTATTGGGATTCCGGTTTATAATTTTTAAATAATTAATCGGTACTTTGCACTAAAAAAAATAACAGCCATAAGTATTCTATCCATCAAAGCTTCCTTAGAGTACATATAAAGACAATATCAGTATGTATTGTTTTCTTTGCCGTATTTACATGTCTACCGCGTTTCTCTAACTTTCAACTATTGTAGACCTTTATAATTTTCTAGAGATTAATTTTAAATGCTTTAACAAATTTAAAAATATTAAAGGTCAGCCAAAAACGAAGGAAAATATAATACAAAATATTCAAAATAGAAGACATATTCGAGATCTAGGTTTACTTTTACACCTAAACCCGACCCGCAACTGCAAATATATAACAAAAATATATATTTAATTTAAAAAGTTGTGCTAACAATTATGAAATACAAAGAAACTCTATTTTTGCAGTTACATTAAAATTAACATATATATATATATATATATATATATATATATATATATATATCAATATATATATATATATATATATATATATATATTTATATATATATATATATATATAAAGATATATATATATATATATATATATATATATATATATATATATATATATATATATATATATATATATGTTACAGACATTTTTGACTTAATTTTTCCTTTCATTGCAGGTTTATCAAGCATTTCCTTATCATTGCAATCAATGTTTGAAAATAACTTACACACTGCAAAAAAAATTGTAAGCACTTAATGACTTTTCTTAGTATCATTTCTTACCCCATTTTGTGCACCTCTACTTATAAATCCTTATTGCTTCTGCATCACTTTTATTCATTCTTCATATTCACCGAACAAGGAGAATAAATGAAAGTACTTGAAGTTTCGCAATAATTTGAATAGAAAGTGTTTGAATAAAGCACTTCGGGAATTTTCGTCAATATAGATTGACTGCGTGGGACACTGTCTGGGCGTTCAGCTTTCCATAAATTTCGCATAACTTTCATAGCAGTCACCTATGCTGGGTCTCTAATACTGGTAATATATTATATCAATTTTGTAATTTATCGTTACTATGTGACAGCAAACACTGGACTTTCGTTTTACTGCAAACTGTTTATATTGCTGTTGTAAAAGTTTAATGTAAGCAAAATGAACAAAAATAGTACCCGTTGCCTTTTAAGAAGCAATGTTTTCTGAAAGAGTAATACTGAGTGTAACTAGTACTAATATGACTAATTTCCAAACTGTAGATCTTACTATTTTGAGTCAGTTTGTTGTAGAGTATATGGTAATACTTTGTTGTGAAGTAGCAGTGAGCAGTTACTCAGTGTCCAGTCCAGTCCAGTCCAGTCTAAACTAATCTAATCTAATCTAATTTAATATTACCTAATCTAATCTTATCTAATCCAACCTAATCCAACATGCTCTGACATATTATAATCTAAGTTGACGTGACTTAACCTAACATGACTTGGGTTAACGTAACCTAACCTAACCTGAGCTAACCTATCATAAGATAATATAACCTAACCTAACATTAATTAACATAACATAACTTATCCCCAACATAACCTAGCCTAGCCTACCGCAACCTAGCATAACCTAACATACTTAATATTTCATCAAAATTTTGTTATTCTAGTGAAGTTGCATGCACAAAAAAATTTCTGTAAAAACGTGAAGGTGAAAAGTAATTAAACATCGATGCTTTAAGATAGATTAGAACTAAATAAATACTTTTTACATTATTTAATATTAAAAGTACTTATCACTACGTTCGGAATTATTTCGTTGAAATCATTCGATAGTTAAGGTATACATTTACAGTTAATTTAATGGCTGCTAAAAATATAATTTTAAATTGGCCGCAATACCTACCTTCAGAAGAGGATTCATTGTGTATTAGACATGGACACGAATTGTATATTAGACATGCATATATACTTAATGATATTTTCATTCCACTTGTCTAATGTAAATTTAATGCAGTAAAATTAGCTGTTATTATACGTTTGGATTTTATCACAAAAATTCATGTGATAAGGCCCGTTACGTAAGGGTGGCACGGCATCTGAAATAACTAACTTATGGCCGATTGTGATATTTTCCACGCATACTAAATTAGTCGGCGTGGAAAAGATCAATCTTGTTAAATCGTCTTGGTGTCTAAACTATCTTAACATAACATAACATAACGTAACGTAACGCAACATAATGTAACGTAACCTAACGCAACGCAATGGCACCGCAACGCAACCCAATACAACGTAACGCAACGCAACGTAACGTAACGCAACGCAGCCCAAAGTAACGTAACATAATATAATGTAATATAACATAACATAACATACGCAGCTGCACGCCATGACATGATTTAGCGTAGTCTAAGCTAACATAATATTAGGTATTCTGGAGAGGTAGTGTAATTGTTTGGTATGAGCCTAGCGCCTAGTTGGACTTCATGAATATTTTAGATATTTGGTTTGTTACAAATCCCTCCAGAGCGGGCCGTTCCTAAGTAAATTCATAAGTCTATGCTTCGAGAAGTGTCTTGACTTTTCACGAGACGCTACTCCACGTTATAAGGCTACGACATATATACGAGTATATTTATATTCTAAGGGAATAACATCGTTTTAACCTTAAAATAATTCTTAAACTACACTTCAGTCGAGCATTATCACAGCAATGGATTTTTTTCGGATATTTGAGTGTAAAACCTTGATGAGAAACCAAATTTCAAAATAAAGAAGATCAGGGAAAAAGTAGCAAATAATATTAATTTTTTTTTGACTATTAAGGGGAGGATCGCGTAATATAATTAATATGTTACGCCTTATATGGGTCTATACCGTTTGATGGTTTGAATGGTTTAACCGTAAGCAAGAAAAAGATAAATACTTCAAAATAATAAATATAGTAAAATGAAAAAAATAGAAGACTTAAGTTAAAAAAAATTATGTCTTCAAGTGTGCTTGCGACGATAATTTTGTATATAAATGTTACGTTCATTTTAATGAAATAACTGTAATATTTAAGAAGAAATCAAATTACATTAGGATGGTGGAAACTTGTCGGTTGATCAAAATTAATTTAAGGATTATTTAACTTATGCGTAGATATGACTAATAATAAATACAGTTTCAGCCATTTTACTGGATTCACTTTCTTTTTTAAAATATTCGAGAACCGATTGCATTTACAAAGTGAAAAGAAAAATCCAAAAATATTTTGTTTTTATATTTATAAACCATGAAACTGTACACTAAAATGTATAAATAGTAAGATAATGTTACATAGGTAATTTCATTGTCCTTCCATACTTTTTAGGGTTATAAGTTTTCAATTTCCGTAATTGAATAATTTTTTTATTTCTATGAATCAGTCTATTTAGTTTAAATTTTTTACTCTTAATCATTTTCAGTTCTAATAACTTTCAACTCGTATTCTTAAAATTTACAGATAAACCATCAATACATGACGTAAAGGTATTAGATTAGAGACAATGTTTAGATTATTTCTTTCTCAAAGAGAGAAAAAAGACGGAAACCTTGTAGGAGCATTTATCCTTTTTTTCGTCCGCTTGTTACAGCTTTTTTAATTCGATTTAAACTAAATATTAACATGAATTTTCACGACTGTACATTTGATTTAAAATTCAATCTCTCCCTAAAAACGTTAAGTAATTTTTTTGATGTGATGAGAAAGAATGTGAGATAAAGATATATTTAAGATATATTTATGACCAAGCCCGCCAGAAATAGGGTGAACCATTCGTAATAGAATTTTAATGATATTAGATTACACAGGAACCATGTCAACCGAGCATATCTAATGCGTCTTGTATTGATTGCTTGAAACTTTTTAAATACAAATAATTTTATAGTAAGGTTTTTTAGTAATTTTTTATTCATGTAAAATACAGTGTAGTGAAAAAAATTACGATTTTATATAGTTACTGGCAGTATTGCTATTATGTTTCCAGACCTTTATTTTAATTTGTAATTTCCGATTACTACGAAATAATTAAAAATTAGTACATTTTTTAATTAAATTTAATTGTTGCTCGATAAATGCCTGTAAGTTTGGTTAACTAATTGTTCTTAAATTACTCACCCCAAAATTGATTGATTATTGTAACTAGCTTAATACAATATTAACTATGGTGTAGGATATAAATTGAATTTACGCCGCGAATTACATTAATTTTGGTTTATATTGTGATATTTTATGCAGAAGCTCAACTTAGAATTTTGGAATGTGATCAGAAGGTGACATTTATTTCTTATCGACAATAATTATTCAGTTAATATCTAAAACTTTGAATGTGAATTTATAGTTTAGTAGAAAATAGTAACAGATATTTTCCTTCTAATTTTTTCTCAAAAGTGGATACAAACAATATGACTTTATCCTGGTTGTGACTCTAATCCGTGAATTTACAGTTATAATTTTGTTTCATTCTTTACTGATACTAAAGGGAATCTCCGAATAAATAAAATATACTGATGTAGAATGGTTTGAGAGTGTAAAAGTGTCAAGATTATTAAATGTGAAAGCTGTCAGGACTATCAATGCTTCGCACACATTACTTTGTACATAAATACTTGTATCTTAAAAAGCGTAAAGAATTGCACCTAACAAATTTAATATTTAAGCTGTAATTATATTTACGAGTTCGATGCAATTTTGTACTGATACACCAGTATAAAATTTCGTTTATATATTTTCATGTTTTTATATTCGTTTATATATTCGTTTATGTATCGTTTATATTCGTTTAAATGTTTATATATTATGAGTTTTTCGTTTATATTCGTTTATATATTTGTCTTCGGAATGAGATATCAATATAAATTTATAAACACAACAATATAAACAGATATCAATATAAATTTAAAAATAATTTCTAATGTAATATATAAGATAAATAAACTAAAAAGAATTGAGTAGAAAAGATCTCTTGTTGATTTATTTTAACATTTAACTCTAGTAGAAATATAAACTTGTTATAGATATAGGAATACATAAGTCGAGTTTCAAACCTAATACAAATATATATTAGTATTGTAACTCGATTTCGATATTTAAAGGTAATGACGTCATTAAACACGTTTTTACAATTACGTCACAAGATATATTTTTTTAGTTTATCTATTTTCAAATACATTACCTAAATGGATTTTGTAGTAATAAACAATAATAATAATTTCATCATGTCCGGTCATCCGTTTGTCTCGGCCTCACAGTGTAAACGTTCGAGCTATGTGCTTTCAATTTATAATGACTTTCTTTTTTTAAAAATAAGACAGAAATACTGAACAAGGATATTTGAAATTAATTGTGGAAAGAGAACTGGTATTATGTGCTTTGCGTGTAGTTTTCTTTAATTGCTGAACGCAATTTATATGTTTCAAAAATAACTAAAATTTCGTTATGTAAATAATTAATTTATTGGGAAAAATAGTATAAAGTATTAAAGTGAAAGTGCTATGGAGAATTGGAAATTAGTAATAATTACGTACAAACATGAACTAAATATTAAATTTTTAGTTTCAAAAGTAACGATTTTTTTTTTAAATTGATTCATTGTGGAGACTTTGGTTTATGAATGTAGTTACAACGTGAAATCAAATGTACTTCTAAATATAGTAGGATATTTTTGGGTTAAACAATTCGACTCCACTTTGTACGACAAATTGTTTTATTCCGTTTTTTAACTTTTCCCTTGCTTTGATCCAATGTTGGATTTACTGATTGTAGTTCATTTTAAGACTACGTACGAAATAAAATAATTCCATCACGAAAACAGCTTTAAAAATCATGAAAAAGTGTTTGATGCATATTCCTTATGCTAACTATGCCGTTTAACAGTATATTAAAATTTGGACAATATATTATACATACAATTACATAAGTACTGAAATTTTACTCTTTCCATTTCTCACGGATATTCAAATCATCATTTCACATAGTGCCAATTTAAATTTACATTAAAATTTGAAAAAATAATCACCTCACACATAGGAAGCGAAACCTTGCTGAATCGACTCAGGCGTGAACCGCGCATCTGAATAAGAACTCTATGAAATCTCTAAACTTACCAAGGAGGCTGCCGGATGGAGCTTAGTGTGGAGACGCGCTGCTGGTGGTATTATCGACTTCCGCCGCGGCCATGACTACTTGGCGTAACTTAATATGTCAGAAATAGTTGTTCCCTCATCATGGGGTTGTCGTTGCTTTAGGGCAAATAATCAAATTGTCTAAAAAGGGAGGAAGCAGTGTCGAAATACAATGCTGTTTCAGGTGTTTTCTACAAGTTGGGGTATTTTTGTAATGGAAATTTAATAGCGAAATGGTGTTTTTTGCCAGTTCATTTTTTTTTAATAATTGAACTTTGTCTTTTAAAATTTCTTTAAATAATTATTTTTTGAACTAAATTTCATAAACTTAAACGAATCGTCTTAAACTAAAAGATGATTCTGCGAAATACAAAAGGAGGTATAAACATATGAGGATTCATTTTTTCACATTACCCTATCCCAAAACACATATATTTTTAGACAGTTTTTACAACGAACACGCTTATATCATTGAAAATAGCTAACAATATGAAGAAAAAAAAGATTACATTTATATCTTAATTAAATCTGCAGTTTAAAAGTAATAAACAAATAATTTTATTTAAGCGATTTTTGTCTCAAAATTGTTTTGTCCTATAATTTTAAATACATTGACGTATCGGCTGCTATTTTAAATTACGAAAAATAGCTTTTGTGATAATTAGGAATATTCTGTTAGCATGTCAAGCAAGGCTGGATTGAATGATGAATGTAGGAACATTTAAGCTATCTAATATATCGCTATTATAGAATTATTAAGCGGTGTTAGTAATACGATACGATAAAATATACAAAAAAAACCTCGACAGCAGTTAATAGGATAAGTAGGATAAAAGTTAAAACTTTCCGTAATAATACGTCTTATTAACTCACATATTTTGAACCACCAATTTTCTTAAATTTTTGTATTATAATTAAAGAGAAAGTAAATAAAGCTCATTTTACACATCATATAAAAAATTGTTACAAGAAATATGAAAACTTTTGCAATTTTGATTGCACATTTAAACACGCATTCTAAAAGAAATAAAAAATTATAAAATTCAGCTCCATTAATTCCTATATTGAGAAATAATTAAAAAAAATAGTGTTGGTAAAGTTTAATTGGATGATTATCTTATTGGAATCTTAGATTTTATCATTTTTAAATAAATAATTTTAGATAGCATTTTAAAATGTATTTTCACGATACACAATTGGTTCAATTGTATTGTAACCATAGTCACAAAATAACCACGTCACAATACAAAGAAAGTCACAAAATAACTACGAAAAGTTACTTGAAAGGGGCCGTTAAAAAGAATTAAAAATTAAATTAGTTGCATAGTATCAAATGTATAAATTTCTTTTCACATATTTTTGTAGTAATAAACTTAGTGAGCCTTTTTATAATTTCTTAGAAAAAAAACTCTTAAGATTTCGTTATGCCTGTCCTTCTGTTACAGTCTTACAGTTTTTACAATTTCATATCTATGTACATAAAATTTTGCAAGCATTTTATAACAAAAATTTTGAAATGATATTGAGGTTTCACTTAAATTTTATCAGTTTTAAATCCGTCATTTTTGAACCATAATGCAACTTTTTCAACCATGAATTTAAAAAATAGGGAAAAAATTATTGATATCTCTTGATCCATTTTTATTAAGATCAGTATTTTTTTATTAATATTTATAAACAGCACTATCATTAAAACAATACATATAAATACAGAAGGTAACATAGCCCGTTTTTAGAATGTGGAAAATTGAACCAACTAGCAAGTTTGTAACATTTTATTATTTTTCAAAACAGTTTCCTCAGCACTTTACGCACCTTTTCATTCAATGGATCTACTGCACGTCCATGGTCATTTTGAAGTCAATCACCGCTTCTTTCCATCCAGAAATCACGTTGCTCGTAGTTTATATTTTATTGATTACCAATCATTTCCACACAAGGCGTAGTCAAATATTCGATCGTTAGTCTAGCTGAATGTGCAAAAGCGTTTTCGCAATGAAGGCGTATTCTGGTGCGAGGGCGTTTCTCTTGAACTTTTTCCAAAGCAACAGGCAAATAACTGCTGGGTATTATAATCGACGATAAATTTTATATTATTTTCTAAAAAAAATTAACCCACCCGTCCGGAGAATGAGGTGACCTTTTTTTTCCAGCACTTTGTCTTTTCTTTACATTTGTAGGCAAGAACGAAGAATCATCAGATCGCCGTTTAGTTTCGGTTTCTTAATAGTATATTCAACTTTCATAACCTGCAATAATGTCAAATAGAGCATTTGAATAAACTTCGAATTTTTTTGCGACCCCAATCAATACGATGTTGTTTTGGGTTTGGATCGAATCACGGGGTACCCACCTAGTACAAATCTGACACCTAAATGTTCATGTAAAATTGTCTATAGTAACTTATACCAGTACTTGAACTTATCCGAATCTGATGATAGGTCATTCTCTTGTCAGCCTTTGCTACGAGCTGCATAGTTTTGATGTTATCACCTGTTTTCATCA
The DNA here is from genome assembly GCA_039881145.1 of Druceiella hillmani. Taxonomy (NCBI): domain Eukaryota; kingdom Metazoa; phylum Arthropoda; class Insecta; order Lepidoptera; family Hepialidae; genus Druceiella; species Druceiella hillmani. Next base: position 23,634,249 of record JAYKKI010000021.1, on the reverse strand, counting down.
TTGAGGGATGTCCACATGCAGATCATTGCCGAGATCGTTACGACCAGCCTTAAACTACACTTGATAAAAAGGTTCTTAACAATAAATTGGGATAAGGCTTCATCATAAAATGTTAATAGAAATCGATAGAAACTTGGTTGTTGGTTGAGACCACAACAAAGTCATAAAATATCGTTGAAAAAAAATACTGCGGATTGTTACGATTTCCGAATTGTTACTAAATTAAAGCTACCCCAATGGGTCGCCAAAGAGTTTGGTTTCCAAAATTTAAATTTATCTTGGAAAAGTTAAAGGTTTTATTAAAAGTTTTTAATAAAGTTTTTAGACCTTTATGGCAAATGGCCAATTCTAAGAACTTCCGGGTCTAGTAAATATATTTTAAGTTAGATTACTGTTAGAATTTTCAATATTAAATAGATGTTTTGGATGAATTAAGGGATTTTATTAATATGCAATAAATAATATTAATGCTGCAAGAAATTTTAAAAAATAATTTGCTTCCAAAATCTGCTTCTACTCCTTATATTATATTCAACAAATCATAGGACGCAGTGCGCCAGATTTGATATTTTTGAAATATGCTTTCTAAAATACTTAATTACATTTTTTGGAATTTTATTTGAGCGAATTGTTTAAACTTGAAACATTTTTGGGCGCGATATGGAAAATATTTCACATAAATCTAATCTCTATTGTATCCCATGTTATTTATTTCTAATAAATTTTTCGACAGAACTTGTTTAAACCTAAAAATTACAATTTTAAAATGAATGTAGTACCCGATTATATTCAAAATTAAAACCTGTCAACGGTTCCGCTGCAAGGGTTCCGTACACGTTTAGGCGTTTATAAACATTTTATGGTACATAATATCTCTATGAAACTATTTACAAAGTTTTGATTATTTAGAACGCCAATATACTTTACTTCTTGTCAAGTTTCATAATTCTAAGTCAACGGGAAGTACCCTATATGTTTTGATTTATTTACGAGTGTCGAAATATGCAGTATTAAAAATGGCCGTATTTTTAGTGTTCTTCATGATTTCATTGATTTAAAAGCCTGCTTTTCCAAAGGACTCTAGACCAAAGTATTTGATATTAATTTCAACTTGATACCTCAACGCTTTCCTGAGAGAAAGGGTCTTAACAGACAAATGGACAACAAATTGATTCTATAAGGATTCCTTTTTAGATAACCTCAAAACGAAAAACTTAGAAATATTAAAGTCTTATAATTGCCTTTTTAACACTGTTTAAAGCTCAAAATATTCGTAACATTGTTTAACAGAATAATTTTACACTGTATGGTTCTTGTTTATATAACTCATAATAATTTTTTTCTGTGCAAAGTTAATTAAACGAGATATTTTTTAAGGAACCGAATTGCGACCAATCCGCAATATGGTCAAATGCGATATACGGAAAATAATTCTTGTCCATCTTGTCATTCTTTTTAACTGTAAATTATTAATTTACAGTTAAAAAGAATGAAAGAATCAGCCAAATTTGCTAAGAACTGTGACAAACAGGATATTTTGATGCCGGTTATTGAAAACATGGTTTAAAATTTCGAAATTGATATTGAAATTCAATTAAAATTTTTAAATCGATCTTAAAAATTTTAACATCTTGAAATTAATTTTAATGCGTCAATATGGAGAGTTTTCCAAATGTAAATAGTAAATCTGCTTTCATTGATCCCTGTTCAAATGTTCAAGGTAATAATAGATGATATTTCTCCTTCCTTTGCTAATATGCTATCTATCTATATATGGAATATGCAATCAGCTTAATGGTGAAAATATAGGTCAATAATCTTGATGATTGAAGAGAGACAGCGAGTTTAGGAATCAAGGTATAGAATTTCTAGTTGACTCGGAGATTGAATAGATACAATTTTGAGGCTGTGAGAAAATAAACCACAATCGATGGTTCAGTCATGAAATATTAGATTGTAATTATTTTTTATGAAGAATTATTAGAATTATCTAGCCCGGATAAATATATTTTTCTCTCTCTAGTTGTAAGACCAAAATATCAAGGTTCTTTTTCCACACAATTTTCCCTATTCGTATTGTGATAAATAAGTACTTTACTGAAAACTGAGACTTGCGTTGTTTACTTACAAATCAAATACAAATACTGATTTTATTGGGGCGAAGATTTGACCTGACTTAATATTGTAAGAATTTAATTGGATTACTTTATGTCCATATTACTCTTAAAGCATATTTTAATAATAGCTAGCACAAAAATTTATACATAATCGAATGACTTTAATATTTATAAACTGTAGCACTCGATCAATAAATAGTAATGTTTTATATACCATAAAATGTCTCTCTTTATTTTATGTTCGCTTTCGCTCGTTTAATCAGAGGGTAGTAGGCCTTGAAATAAGAAACATTAATTTATATTCGTTTCCGAACATTAAAAATGTCAACATTAAAAAGTAGTGTCACGTTTTATGAAATCAAAAGAAGTCACGAGCCAATGCCCTTCCCATCTTCGTGTAATTCTTACAAAAACTCTATACGTCAGAAATATTTGTTACCCTAGTCACGCAGTGTATCACGGCTACGTTGTGACCGTTATATTTTCTTGAGGACAAAGAGGCTCTGTCTTAAGACAATACTCCTTACGTGTATTGTACTAATTTAGTCGCGTCCTTTGACATTTATTTTGTCGGAAACGAGACATGTGAACTTAGTAGCATGGATCAAGCATCTTTTCGTTTTTAATCTACCTGATATAATTTACACACAGAACTAATAATGAACTAATAATGCGATAATTAAAAGTATTACTCATGCTACTGGTGAGAAATTTATAGTACGGTGTATGGTAAATCAAAAGAAACATAGCTGAATCTTGTGAAAATAAAACAAATGAGGCACATTAATAACGATTATAACTGACTCCTCGTAATGTCTACCCTGCCTCGGTGTAAATAGGTGTTGTAATACAGAGATTCGATCTTGTAACAGTATCACATATTTTTAAATCATATTGAATATTTCTATATTATTTAAAACTATTCATTATAATTTTTATATTGGTAGTGGATATGTCTGAATAATTCACAATAAACGACTAAAACTGGCTACTTTTTTTTTCGTATTTTCTTTTTTCGTATTCAAATAATAAATTCGAAATTCGAATTCAAAAAAGTAGGAATGGTTTCTCTTTCCATAAGAAACTTTAAACACGAGCTATCATGAAAGTCTAAGAGAGGTCCTTTTTTGTACCCTACCTCAAACAGAAAAAAAAGGAAATTTTCTAAGATCATTTACTCATTCGTCCGTTAATGTGTCCTGGCTACTTTTTCTCAGGAAAAGTTTGATGTAGAAAGTTTGCATTTACCATAATAATGTAGTTTATTATTAGATACATTAAAATTTATAAATAAATAAAAGTTATTAGAAGTTTACCTAAAGTTTATTAGAAAATTAATAGCGATTACGCTAGATCCCATAGTTTTGAGAAATAACCATTTTTATAATTGTGAAAAGTATGTTGGAAATATATTTAAATATCAAAATAATAATCATAATTATAAATTTATGAACTATTAAATCTTCAATCTTTTAAAAGTACCAAAAAGTGTACAGACATCTTGTGTTGTAAGTTCTACTATATTGTTTCTTCATGGTATATTTATATTGTGATATGCATGAATATTGTTTTCAAAGTTTAGCCCAGTGTTTAGGATTTTTTTTTGCAAGATACTCTGGATAATATATTTTAATTGGAAGTAGTTTATGCGTTGTCCTGAATATTAATTTAAGTTGAGAGTACAACAAAATTTTCACAATTCAAATATTATATTTCCTAACAATGTAACGTCTATATTATTAAATTTTGCATCCCAGTATATAGAAATGTTATAAAAAAATGTAAAGTTTACTGGTATAGAGAAATAATACAATTTTTCTCGACTCTAGAATTTAATTATTTTTTCACAAAAATATACTTGAATTCAATGAGAGTAATAAGTACGTCTCCCACAGAATACTTCAATTTGCCGCGAACGCTTCGTATTTTTAGGAGAACAAAAGAAATTTCAGTTGATATATTTCTATTTTTAACATTTGTATAAACCAGTCCAGTGGCTAGGGATTAGGTTATAGTTTTTGATTCGCTATACTTCAACAGCTATTTTGGAAAATCATTTTCATAAAACATCTCTGAAACAGCTGTATGAATATCCAATCGAAATAACACAAAGTCTCTGCAGATCTTTACGTAAACTAAAAAATGCTTCTATAAAGAATTTTTAAGCACACTTTTGAAGGAAGTTTGTTAATTTATTTTTAGGGCTCCATCACTTTTCAAGTTGACATTTTTCATGTTTGCTGTTAGTCTGTCTACCACAGTTGATTTTCTCAGAAACTAAGCGACATGAAATAACTTGTCAGAAACTAAGCGATTAAGAACGTATTGCACATTTAAGGGCACGTTAACTAAGCAATGAGAACTTGATGGAAACAAGAAATATTTTGTTACCAACTTTTTTAAAATGTTTATATAATATTTAAAGAGGAAATACATTTTTGTCTTGAATTTTATTTATATGTAAGGGTATTGTTTGAAAGGGTATATATTGTGAGGAGTGCAAAAATATTGTTTTAAAATGTTAAATGCCATATTATAATAAAATTGCAAATATGGAGAGTACCGCTCTCCCCATTTTCCAAAACTATTCAACCCAAAATCATGAAAGAACAAGGTTGATAAAATCTGACTAGAATATCACAGTTGTTTTGATAAAAATAATATGTTATAAATAGTTTAATAGAAATACTACGTACCCTTAAATGTGCAATAAGTGTCTGAAATACTGAGCCTGAATACGTGTTTAATCCTGAATACGTGTTGAAGCCTCAATACGTGTGAAATCATTGTAACGCGAGCTCTACTCGCATTTTTAATTACTATTGAATCTTGTGAAAAATGCAGCTGAATTATTAATGAACTTTAAAATATTTATAGAACACTGTCAGTTTTCACAGTAAAGGTGTTGCATGATAAAACAAACTATTTTTGATTCCCGTCAGCTAATCTAAATGTAATATTATCAGCTCTTTCACGCCTTTTCTTATATTTACTCGCCATTTACCCATACAATTCTATCAACCATTTATGAAGTTAAAAACAAGTTTATAGTATTAGGCCCGTAATGAAATGTATCGATTGAGATATTTTTCTTTTAAATTTTTTGGTTCGTTTTGAATTTTAGTTGATTATTTTGTACGTATGGCAAAATGTGAATATATTTTATGAATTTATTTATATGGTTATCTATTTTTCTTTAAAAAAAAGTTTCTTTATCCATTTACATTTTTATATAAGTTTAGGAATTTAATAATGCTAAATCTTTTGCATCTCTACCAATATTTTTAAAAAAAGTATAATTTTGAGTAAAACCTTACATCCGTATGCACATTCCTATAACACGCTCAGATATAATTATAAATAAATAAACAAGAAATGTAAAGCGGTATGTATTATTAAAAATTTACGTTTCTCGTAATTTCAATTTTTTTTGATATGACAAAAATGTACCCTCTGAATGTAATCCTTTTTTGAATAAACAATAGTTTATCATGGTTGGATTAGTTTGACTAGAAAAATAAACGAAATGTCATCAATTAGTAAATACATTATAGTATTAAAAAATAAATGTTACGTACAAAAGTAGCCTTTTTGAATCAATGTTCATATGTTACAGACTGCGACAAATAGCCTGTCACTCGTTTCCTCGTGCACGTGGCTAATGTGAATATTAAATACATAATCCGGATATTATTTATGAAGTCACAAGTTATGTTGGCGTGTAAAAATTACCCTTGAAAAAAAGTGGGGTTGATAGAAATTTCTGTTATATTGAATAGTAACATTGAATAATCATTAGTAGTAATACTAAATAGTAACTTCGTGTATAACACACTAGACATAAGTTACCTTAAGTTGAACCTTAAAACAGTCTTGAGAATTTTATTTATTGTTTCTTAGGGAGTGGTATTTATTACGTGGGCGTCCATAATTTGATTTCTATTTCCATAAAAAATATTTGGACTAGAAGTAGTCTAGAGTATCTGAGGCACAATCTTGGATTGACATATAAAGAAAATAACAGATAAAATTTAAAAAAAAACTTGTTCTGGCATCTGGTTGTTCTCAAACATACTCCTGAAATAAGATTTTCCTAACATTTTCAATGTCCAAATTAAGCCACTCTAAAGAACTTCATATACTTGATAGTATTGATTAAGATATGTTTTAAACTAATTACGGAAAGGTAGCCTAGACTTCGGATTAAAACATTAAAGTAAGAAAACTGTAAGTTGAGTTTTGTTCATGCCTACCTAATATTAATTAAAGATTGTGTTTGAGGTCATATTAATTTTTCTAGTAATAAACATAACATTATTTTTACAGTATAAAAAATTAAAAAAGTAAAAAAAACGGAGTTATCGTGTCGGTGTTTGAAAAACATTTTAGATACTTTATACTAAATACGTAAAATAACAAATTTTGATCCACATTTACCCACAACTTTTTTAATATTTTTTGGAAAGATATTTTTAAAACTTAGTTCTATTTCTACTATTCTTACTATCAGTTCAATTTCTTTTATCAGTTTATTTTTGCTTTATTTATTATAATTAGTATTGAAACAATATCATGCAACTCATTTTTGTACTATATATATTAGCAATTTTGACTTATAGAGACGTTAACAACTTTAAAGATATTGAAGGCTGGAAAATACCAAGGTGACAAAACTATCGGGGATGGCTCCAGCAGATGTGTATAAATTTATTGTATTAAATCTAAACTTGGTACTTGTTACTATTATCACTGAACTACTACTAGAAACTAGGAACTTGCAGTGTTCGAAATGCAAGTTCCTAGTTCCTGTCACGAAAGTGTAAGAAAGTTGCTCTTTAGGTAGGAGGATAAGAAAAAAAACCTGTCTCTATACGTAAAGAGCTTGATTTGATAAATTTTGTATTTATGGATAACAAGAGTAAAAAAAAGAAGACAAACGAAAAGATAGGACCCTCAACAGTTATATGTTGGCAAAAAAATGGAAGTATATTATCTTAAGTTGAAATAATCTTTCTTAAAAAACTGCTATCACTTTACGTAGTGTCAGAGTAAATAAAATCTCTGTACCATTGCACTTCTACCTTATATTGCTTTATTACTTTTCAGAATGCGAAATTACATTTGTTTAAAATGAACATTGCTTGAAGGACGTCCTAAAAAGAACCGTCTGAATAAAATATAAGTTTTCTTTGAAAGCTACGTGGATTACGATATCTAAATGCCAAATACTGGAAGATGTAAAGGCTTCGGCAAGGAGGAAGAAAACCATCTTGCCATCCGTAGAACTGTTAAGATGAGAAGTTAGTTTTATATCAATTCTAAATGTGAAGAAAACATTAATCTCATCGTGGTGTGCTTCACCGCTATGGTAGCTAAGATCATATTACCTATTCAACAATAAAATGAGTTATTCGTAGTAATGACATTTCATATGTTATTCTTAAAGTAGTATTTATATTGTTCTTTATATATTATCACCGGTGATGTAAGGATATTGATTAATGTTATTTAGTTTTATGTTTCCAATTCTAACGTCGTTTAAGATCAAAAGTGTTTTATTTTTTTTGTCATTGATATTTTAAATATGAGTTATATATTTCCAGAATTCAGGATTTAAAAAGATGCTATTTATTTTTATTTTTATTCATTATTCTCCATATAGTATTGATGTTATAAATGTAAAAATAAGAGAGTTACTGTTCACGTAATAAGCAACGCGAGCGTTCCAGAGATTAACGCTAACAAACAAATAAGCAAACTTTTCCAATTTATATAGCGCAAATACAAAAAGATATTGAATGCAGTGTTTTGGGAGCAAATGTTTGTGAAGACAATTTTAGAGAAATAGACAATTTTAAACGTACATTATTTTATTAGAGGTGTATTAAGTCATGCTATTCATCTATCATAATCTCCAAATTAAAGTTTAAAAAGATGGCAAACGTGAACATTTGAATTTGTTATAATATAACGTCAATAAATATTCTTATGTACTATTTATGTTATAAGAGGTAAACCTTTACGGCCATGAAAAATATTGTGTTTTAAATGAACCAATTATTGTCAAGAATAAAATTTGAACAATTAAATACGATCGATAGTCAAAACATGAACATGTTTGGCACATTTTAAAAATTAATTCCATAAATATTAAAATTGTATGCCGATGTTAAATTTCATCTTTGTGCTTTATTATGCAATATCTTTTATGTAATAATTTGCAGTTTTTCGTTATTAGGTAATTTATTCCTTCTCGGATGATTAATTTCAGCAGATTAGGAATTTTTCATGAAATAGCATGCGAAACCTGATGTCGAAGTATTTTCTTCTAAGTGTTCATGTGTCTAGAAGCAATGTACGAGTATTACGAAATTATTCATTACACTTTATTCTAATGCTTGCTTATCTATCTCCATATGATTTGAAGTCCATCGTGTATCACGATCAAAAATGGATTTAAATAATCTCGGCTTAGGTATCTACGTACACAAAACACTAACATTGATTTTTATGCAGTTAAGCTTCCAAATACCAAATCCCATTAGACCCCCACGTTAGAGTAGACAAAGACAGTGTCTATCGTTATACATCTGATTAGTAACGTTTTCCTAAGGTGCCAAAACGACCCGTACAAAAACTTCGTTCGGGTGTAAATAAGTCTTTTCATTATGATTTTTACTTTGATTTGTTCTTTCATGAACGTAGTTTTGCGCTTTATTTTAATTAACAAAAATATAACAATGTACCGCGACGTGATACACTTGCCCGCACCACTCCGTTTTCCCTAACAATGCGCGAGGGTAGCTCGCACTGAACGCCACTAAAATTTGCATTTGTATATTTATTTTCAAGAACTTTTTCATTTCTTTTAAAATACTAATTTAAATTATAAATAGTGACAGGTCATTTAAATCTATTAAAAAAGGTTAAATAAACTGTGATATTTATTAGAACGAGGATTAATAGGTTAAAATGAGTCACTTTTTTCGCCACTATGTTCTAACTTTGTGCACATTTTTAAATTAAAAACAGATACCGTGACTTAATTCTATGATATAGATCAATGCGGCCGCTGAGCATTTTAAGATCAACACTTCGCTTATTTACATTTTTAGTACATTTATGTTATTTTGCCAGCATTTTTTAAGAAAACACACATCCGACCCATTTTCTCCAGCAACGTTGACATTGTTAACTATAATTTAAAAAATATGTGATATAGGTACATATACCTATGATATACTCTATAACAATTTGGAAATTAAACTATCATATTGGGAAAGTTTTATGTCTAGAAGCTTACTACATCTGAGAGCCAGGCGTTTCTAAGCTAGAATAGCAGGCCGGGCTGGTCATTCGGTCTCAGAAACCAAATATCCAATATATAAGTTTATCCCAGTCTAACAGTCCAACTTAGCCTAACAGCGCAATCCAGCCCAGCAGCCAAGACCACTAGCGCTTACAAGCCTAGCAGCCCAGCCCAAGTAGCCCAACTAAGCCCAGCAGTTAGTTCAGCATAACTGCATATCCCCGCCTAGTACCCCAACCTAGCAACTAACCTTAGTAGCCCATTATAGCAGTCCGGCCCAGCAGCCAACCAGGAGGGGTTGCCTGGTCTGACCAAAGCTGACTTTACATATGCTAGTCTGGTCTGACCAGAGCTGACTTTACATATGCTAACATAACCAGATCTATTCTAACCTAACCTAGCGTAAATTAAATTGGCGTCAAAATGTTCTGGACTAAAAGTCCAATTATTTGGTATTATAAGCTTAGCTCTTGATTGAACTTCATGGTGAAACCAAACATTTTAGACTTTTTATGTATAGAGTGGTCCCAAGTGAGCTGTCTACGCTTTGCAAAGTACCTAAGCTTTTCATTAAATGCTATTTAATGCTAAGGCTACAGCATACGCATTATAATCATGAGGATATGGGTATTCGGGAGAACATTGTTCCTTTACTTGCCATAGTACCATTCCGTTAAATTGTAACTTTTGCCATGACAGTGGAAGTTCGTACGTTTAAAAATGATGACGAAAAACGAAACACATCGGTAGTAGGGATAGCGGATAATGGATAGAGTGGTTTCTACCTCTACTGTTTTCAGATATGTAAAGCTCTCAGATTTACATTTTCACAGTATGATGGCTTATAGTTTTCTGATTATCATAAGTTATATTATATGTATATCCTCTATTACTCTTGAGGAACAGTTAATAACATAGTGTCAACGTAGTTGAAGAAAAAGTCGCTGGTCTGGGCGCATTCCTGAAGAATGTTGGCAAAATATTACAGATACACTAATTATATGTGTGGGTGAATTGTAGGTTTTAAAAGGTATGTAGCCTCATTTACATATCATATATAAATATGCAACGGTATCTGCCTTTAAGTTAAACGTACGTGCGTGCGTACGTACGTGGTACGTGCCCTGTTAAGCCCGGGCACGGATAGGTGGGATCGGGCTAGTAAATCGAGCTAACCCTGGCCCAATAGTCTAGCTTGCTAGCCCAGTCAGCTTGCCCAGCATGTAAGCTCAATTCGGTAGACCGGTTTTTTTGCTCCTTCCTAATAGAATGGCCTACTATATAGTCCTAACTAGGCCTGGCAATCTCGGGTTGCTAAACTGGGATGCGAAGATGAGCTAATAGTTTGACTTGACAGGCTGGGCCATTGATCAAGACAGCTTGGGTTGCTTTCCTGGGCAGCGGGCAGTACAGTTAAACTGGGCTGGCTTCCATACCTCATGTAGTGTCTTATCTGGTATTTGACTTGAAGATATTATCTTTAATATTATTGGTAGAATAATAAAATTTAATGCTAAAATTAATTTTAAATAGAATTTATTTTTGAAATAATTGAAATAAATTTATTTTTATTTTAAAATGCCTAAATTTTAATTTTTAATTGAATTAAATTTAATGCATGATAAGACAAAATTTTATTATTCTAAAAAAATATTTTTTTTATTTCATCAATCTAAATAAAGTTTAATTAACAGTGAAAATAATTGAATATGCTAGCAACTTATTGTAATTTATTAATTTTAAGTATTTTGTTATTTTTTTTTTCTTATTTAAGCTTTTTTCTGAGTAATTTATAATTCACTATTTTATGTTTAATTTCTTTTTATAAATAACTAATTTTTCTAAAATATTAAAAGAAATTTATTGATTTAAATCATTTCTGCTTTGAAAAAATTAAAAAAAAATAACATAAAATATGCAAATCGGATAGAGAGAGAGGGAGAAATTCAACTGAATAAAAGAGAGCTGCGCAAAAGCGGCGTAACAAAAATGGCGTGACAAAATACACTAATATAATCAATAGAAATCTATATATTAAATCACGTTTAGAGTTGAAAAAATAATGTAAGGAACTTCGTTCCTGACGGGGGTCCCCCGACCACACAGTTTTTTATTTATTTATCACCTATGGGGATAAAATAGATACAAGTCATAGTGAGATACAAAAAGCGAGTTTTTCAATTATTAGATTAACTTCTATCCTGATATTCCCACATCAAAATAAAATTCTAGGTACATATATCCTTAGTCTTAAATAATTACTTGTATAATACATTAAATATTCAGAAATTTTACAGTACATTAAATTTAATTATAAAACAAGTAATATTGGTAAACAAACAATAAAAATTGTAATTATTAAAATAAGCTTTTCCTTCAAAATTCACTATAATATTTATCAGTAATGGAATTAATAGTAATAATTATACTATTTGTAATAATATGGATTTGAAAAAAAAAAGAAAATCTAATGTCAATGCTTTCAAAGGACTAATTGTTGTATAGTATCCGTTTAATTGACTGTTAACTATTTGGTCGCGATCATCACAAAGCCTGCGTAGTGGTAAACGAGCGCCACTAGTACGAACGGTAGGTAGACAGAAAAGCGCGGAGCTACGGGTCGCTCTCCCCTACGAAAACCTCCTATGAAACCGCAATTGATTCACTATATATTTGCAGTCGTAAGGACTATGGCAGATATTATAAAGTAAAAGTGCTCCGAAAGCCTTTCGTGGAAAATACGGTATTTGAATGCTCACAATAAATAAAAATACCATCACAGCGATAAAAATGCATTACAATAGTCTATTATGTTTGTGTTTTGAGCTATATTGCAATATATGTATAAATTGTTTTGCACTCTTTCGATCATATCAGAGTATGTGTATAGTATGGATTCCAGACTGCAACAGCATATTCAAGTTGAGATCGCATAAGACTTGTGCAGAGGATTCAATACGTTCTCATTTGCTTAAAGCGTTTGATAGTTCGTAAGACAAAGCCCAGCACTCACAGCTTATTGGGCCAATGTTACTCTAGAAGGACCTTTCATAGATTTCTTAAATATATGCACATGCTTCACATAAAAATTACAATTACTATTAACTATGTTAAGTCCTTCAACTACTCCTTTATCATAAGTATTCTCTTAAATCAACATAGCCTAACTTTTAAGCCAAATCTTTTCAACATATTGTTCTAAATTACATGTTCCATTCAGCACTGGCTTTAGAAAAAATTATCATATGAATTATTAATTTGCAAACATTAGTAGCCTGCTTTTCACCTAAATTTGAGCTTCAGTACTAACCTTGTTATTTTATATCCACGATGAATCACTATATCTTCCCAAAATAAATGAACAAGTTTTCCCATTGTGCGTTAATACAACTTTCAGTTACAATAGTTCCTTTGCGACATACTTCCAGTTGCTACTTCTTGCCCAAAACAAGAGTTTTTCCACTGTACGCTTTCAGTTCTTTAAAATATTCCCGCTTAAACGTCATACGAGTAGAAGTTGCGTGTTAATATCCACATAACATGTGAGTTACACACTGATCTTTCTTTATATTCTACATTAAAGGTTTAACATAATCTTGGAAGTTCCTTAGATTCTTTTTAGGCGCCCGATAATCTCAAGCGAAGCAAATTTAATTGTTACAATTATAAGGCATAAAGTAATGGAGAGTTTTATTATGTTAGTTATCGTCATTATAACGTTGACTGTTTCTTGGTCAAGGTATACTGGAAATAACTCTTCCATTCTTTTGCTTATCATAATAAAGAGTCATTTCATTCAATTCGTCTGATTCCAACTTTACTTCTTCTTCCAATTGCCGTACAGTCAATTTTTTACTGTATATTGTTTTGAATCCAAAGAGAGCCATGCTTGAAACAAAGATTTAAAGGAAGGAGGAAGAGAATGCACCTAATATTTTTATAATAACGGCTGTTTCACTAATAGTTTCGTCGCTCTCTAACAATTGTTTTGCTAAACTTTACTAATGTATTAACCTGTAGTACCTGTAGGAGCCATCTTGTATTGATAACATTTTTCATTATTTATCATTTTATTTAATTAAATTTTTTGTTCGTATATTGATTACAATTTCCGTATTATTTCCTTCACCGTCTCACAATTTTCATTCAATGTAATTTCATTGAGGAGGTAATTCTATCGATGAAGTAGTAATGAACATAGCCATGCCATCATTATTGAGCCAGTGATTTCTGTTTATTTTTAGTTTCGGTAGAAAAATATCAATCTATTTAGCTTTTAAGGCACAATTTATTTGGAATTTCGAAATCGCGTTTTTATTCTCAGACCTTCCTTGACCTATTGAGAAATAATATTATTTTAAAGTGATTGACAATTCAAACAAGGAAATATTTGAATTCATATTTATTGCAATACGCCCTTGCGTAAGAATGGTAATAAAGCAGAAAATAATTAATATCATCACCTGTTGGTGGCTGACTAACTTCAGTTATTTGACAGGAAACATAAAATTCTGCCATTAACAATAAGTCATAATAACTATTTTAAAGAAAAACGTTAATTTAAGACAAAAAAAAATTGACGTGAAATTAATTCGAATTATGATTACTAATTAAAATTAATTTTAAAGTAATATATGTTTTCTGTAGATAAAAATTGCCTTTATGATTTGGATAAGTTATTTAAGAGAAATTAAAAGACTTTTGGAATAAACAAAGTAGAAATGCCTATTTGGATAATTCAGTGTGATGTATTCACGCGAACAATGCATGCAAGATGTACAAGGCGAAACGGCGTGGCGCAAGAATATAGCAATCGCATCATGTAGCGACGCCACAGTCTTGTGAAGCGATCGGATTGATAACAGTTGATTGATAATAGTAGACTGTAAATTTCAAATTACATTTAAACATGTATTAATTTATTATTTTGGCACTTGTTGTGTAGGCCAAAATATAGTTGTTTAGTTATACAGGTCTGTACGTCAAAGTCAGAAGTATGTTTACGTTGGACTTTTGCGTTATAATAGTGCAGAAAAATTATTTACAAGAAAAAAATATTGTATATAGAGTAAGTTCTTTAAAATTAACAAAAATATAGCCATCTATGAAAAACCACAATTTGTCCATGATTAAATTTATGTATCCTTATGACTGATCTAACTGGTGACGATGTTTTAATTTTATTACATTTTTGTTATTCAAAATAAAAAAGAGGACTATGAAATAAAGTGTCATGAAATAAAAATATTTGTCAAAAAATCTTCATAAAATAATCTAATTTTACACATACGGCATTCCTTATAAGTAATAATTGGTGAGAAAATCGATTTTGACATTAAGAATTTATATTCACAGAATAAAGCCTTGAAGGCTTTATTCTGTGAATATAAATTTAACAGCATATGTTAATAAGGAACATTTAACAGCATATGTTTTATTTATTGTTTAAATTATACGTGACCTATAACTCCAAAAACAGGTCCTTACTTTTTCAAATGTGTTATTTGACTAATTAGTTTTATTCGGGTGAAACAAAATCTCAAAAAAAAATTATAGCCACTAGCTGATTAAAATTTCAATAATTAATGATATGTTTGCGACAGGTTTCTACTATACACTTCAAACTGCGATTATATTATATTATAACATTAGCCCTACCAGTTTTGTTCGGACACAAAGGGATAATGGCCGCTTTTATTATAATCGCGTTTTAAAGTAATTATTACTTACACTTAGCGTTTTTATATAAAATGCTCACATAGATTTTTTTTATTATTTCTACATGAGTCTAATTAAAAAACTTCATACATATCCAATACATATATTTAACCTTAATTACTTCGAAGTTTACGTACAAACTTCCACAAAATTTTCAGACCTTTAAGGGTTGAATTTTCAAAAAGCCACGAGGAACATACGCGCCAAATTTTAAGTTCGTAGGCATTTTAGTTCTGAAGATTTTGTGATGAATCAGTCAGTGAGAAGTATTTGACTGTTATAAATAACACGTAGTTTTGGCATTCGCAAGTACGACATAAAAGAAAAAGTAGTAAAATATATTTACGAAAATTATTTATATTTTATTTGGAATTGTATACTATTCTTTATAATTTGTTTAAAAAAATACTTCGTCAAATTTTCGATTTTTTTTAACTATTCTTTGTGTTTAAGTTGTTAACAAATTTTAGTTTTTAAAGAATGATACTATTTAAATTACGTATAAACTTTATTTACTACACAAGGGAGTCTTTCGCTAATTTTGACAATTTTTCGATTTAAATTATTTTCAACAAGTAACATCGATTAAAAGAGCATGCAGAAATGCTTACAAAGTTTGATCAGCCGGTAAGACAGTGAGCTGCTCATTTATATTCAACAACATAAATTGTGATTACGTTTTTTAGTAAATTTTATTTTAATTATGTAATTTAAAGTCGGAATAAAATTTTCAATAAATAAAAAAATTAAACTTAATTGTTAAAATAGTTTTATTAAAACAATTTTATTCATGATTAATATATACTTTAACTAAATGTGTATTTGTCAACAAAAATTCAAGACACATAAACCTATGTTAACGTACATAAAGATAAGCAGCTAGCTAAAGCAGCGCCCTACGCGCGTGTCGTAGATTGTTCAATAATGAAAAGAATACATTTCCTTTTTCCAAAAGTTCTAGCCCAGTTTAAGCTACAATTGACTTAAAGGATTGTATTAAATATAAATAAGGACGTATAAAAACAAGAAAGTAAATTGAACCGTTCTTTGTGTCAGGAAACTGTTTTAAGATTTATTTCGTCTTTACTCGCTATGTAATATTTTGTACATAAACGGGTTCAAAATTTATTTCACGTATATTAAAATTAAATCTATTACAATTCTTTTAAACTCGAATTTTTAAATTTAATATTTTAGATACTAGGCACCTTTCAAAACGTTGTTATTTTAATGTCGTTTCTTTTCCTTCCAAACTATTTTTCCTTAGTTGGAAGAGAACAACAATAATTTAATTCAATCTTTAGAGTTCCCTACACCAATGGAAACAAACAAAAACCCTTATATTATTACATTAATTTATTCATCCCCTTATTACAGAATCACAACCACTTCAGTTTAAGACCGAGTGCGATGAATTACAGAAAAACGTAAATTAACCAAATGAACTATGGAAAAAAAAATATATTTTTCACTTTTTGAAAGAACGTGTCAAATACTGAACTTCGGGAATTAAATATTCTTGTTGATTCCTTTAGTGATGTTGTAAATGTCTTAAAATGCCACCGAACATTTTCAACAATATTTTTTGGTATGGCGTCTTCTGCACGAGAATAAGCTCCTCGGAAATATTTAGTAGATCCCATCCATTCCCTCCCATTTCTATTCCTATTTTTTAAGTACATACGTTCAAGGTTTAAACGGTCAGGAAAACGGAATTTAGAAATTGACTACGAAATTACTTATCCTTCGCCTTTGAAAGATATACTGGGCAATGTTTTTACAATATGCCGATAGCAGTGAAAGTATCAAAACTCAACACTTTCCGCGTTATCGTATTTACCATCACTGTAAATTTTGTCGAACTTAATAAATGCAAACAATTATATTACGATTTACCTGGTTGTAATGTATTAACGGTTCGTGTAAATTCTTTCAATATGATTACGAACGCTACTATCTCAAATTTCGGATGCAAATTCTGATAATGGAACAGTGATTATTTCTATCGTTCAACATTATTTTATCACGTAGATAGTCGTGAAAACAAACTTTCCTGTCTGTCTCTACTTTTACGTCACTTTTCATTAGGTAAGATAAGATATTCATTTATGATATATAGATCATTTATGCACAGGAGAAATCATAAAACATATATATCAATTCTAAAATTCATCTATGTAAAACGCAAAAATTAAATCGAAAACGACTCTGTCGTTACCGAGATAATTATATATATATATATATATATATATATATATATATATATATATATATATATATGTGGTCCCATATAAATATGTTGATGTTCTGATGATAAAGCCGGAAACGATGGAACTCTTTAACGAATGGCAGTACATCAATTATGATTCAAATTATTTGCTAAGCATAGTTGTTATTTTGCAAAATAACTACACCATTTACCAGGTCGGAATAAGATGACAAATTCTGGATATTAATAATGGAACTCCTTAATGGATATTAGTAAATCAACCATGATTAAAGATATTTGCTAATAGTAGTTGTTACTTTGCAAAATAAATACACCGTCGACCAGGTCAGGGTCTGATGGTGAGTTCTGGAGATTAACAATGGAACTCCTTAATGGTTGGTAGTAAATTCAAAGTGATTTAAGATATTTGCTACTGGTAGTTGTTAGTTTGCCAAATAACTGCACCATCGACCAGATCAGTGTATGATGATGAGTTCTGAAGATTAATAAAGTAACTCTTTAACGGATGTTATTAAATCAATCGTGATTCAATTTATATGCGACTGGTTAGTTGTTATTTTAGTTATTACTTTTCAAAATCTGATATAGGATTTTGGATATAGAGAACGGAACTCCTCAAGTGGTAGTTTTTAATTTGCAACATCTTATATTGGACTTAGGACATGGAGAACCGAACTCCTCAACGGCTGACAACTAACAATTGGTAGCTACTACTATTGGTTCATTTCTATGTGTTGTTGATAATCAATTTAGACAAAGAGGAAATCATTTATGTACTAGTTTTTTCCATGACTTTTAATAATTATCCAATATTCTTAGAAAGAAAATAATTGTAGTTATTAATATTAATATATTAATCACTAAACCTTCTAAAATAAAATATCTTTTAAAAAACCGACTTGAAAAAGTAGGTACTAAAAAGTAAAAAATAATTAACTCAAAATAGGGACCTACTTATTTGCAATAAATAACTGACTTATTTTTTAAGTCGGTGCCAGCACCACCGACCAACTTAAAGAAATGTAAATTGTTATATTATAAATACGCCTTTTTTTAATCTATTTAGTATTATTGTAAGTTAAAGTTTTAAATTTACATTATAAATTAAGTTGGTCGACAGTGCTGGTACCGACTTCAGAAATAAGTAACTCAGTTATTTTTTACAAATAAATTGGTACATATTTCGTGTTATTTATTTTTTAATTCTTTGCACGTACTTTTTTGAAATCAGTTTGTTAAAAGATATTTTATTTATGTATGTTTTTTGAGAAGAAGAATTGGAGAATTAAAGATTCTGTTCTACAATTAAGGAGAGATTGTAAACATTTTTATACTTAGTCAGATTTATAACAGAACCTGGGTTATGTTGTAAGTGTGTTATACGCTATCTGTGAGAACGGTTTTATATATGTTATTGTTTAACTCTATTAATAAATCTCTAAATGTATGGTACATTTAGAGATGACTTGCTATTGCTAAGAAAGCGTTTTCCCTAGGTATTGTCCCTCGTACGTAGTACTTTTATATATTTCTTATGTACCATATTATTTTGTATTACGTCAACTACGGTATGGGTTCAAATTGTATTAACTATACAAGAATGTTAAAGTCAGTGTTTTAATTTGAATACAACTAGACTAACTCGCTACAAACCTAAGCAAATATGATCACAGGCAAAAAATAGGTTTCAATTTTAATTCTATAAATATTTTTGTTACATACGTAAGATCTAGAACTATATGGAATTATCATTCCAACATGTTGAGTTTTCTCCTGTCTGACGCCAATTCTCTCACTGATTATTTTTATTTCGGTGATTTGCTCCTTGAGCATGATTTTTATAGCTGCCATGTCGAAGATTTTTTCCCTCCTTGCACAATTTCCTTACATTTAATTTTATTATCTCCGCTGTGGACTTATAATACGTTTCATACTAACATTGTTTGAAACTTTTACCTTTCCATAACGGTGGAAAGTTAGAGATAATACTCCCACGCTTTGCACTGAGTTAGTTCAAAAGTGTATTAATAATATACGTATTTAGACATATTTCGAATATATACGATTCAAGATTATAAAACTAAAGTAATCAATATTGCTAACGATATATTTGGTACGAATATTTCTAAACGGAAAAACTGAACTGTTTGTGCAAATTTTTTTAAATTTATTATGTCAATATCGATATATATTCTAAAGTTGTCAATCTTTAGCCTGTAGTAATATTATAGGAATAACCAAGTTATAAGTCGGCTCTACTCCGTATGGACTCATTATTGGAAAAATAATATTTGTAATTGATTAGATTTATACGTCATGGCGATGATTTAGATTTATTATATTCGTTTATATTCGTGATATTTTTTTATTATTTGAAATAACTCTTATGTTATTGTATTATTTTTTCTTTATTATTATTATATACCGCTTTATCATGGAGATCATATTTGGAATTTATAAAAAAATTAAATACATGCTTATTGGTTTTATAATCCTAACTAATATTATAAGTTTTTACAAGTTAATTTTTAATAATTTTTAATATGCCTTCTACTACTCGATCACGATGTTGAAGAAATGGATATATTATAACATAAGATGACTCATATGCTATATTATTGTAGTTTTCATGAAAGAAGTCCCAGGCAGAAGCTACTTATAAAAAATATGTATTTTGTAATAGAAATTATGTAAGGTAGAATTTACAGGTAGGTCAGTAATATTGGTAAAGATTTTGTATAATAAAGACACAGACAGTGTACAGAAAATAATAACAGAAAATAAAATAATACCTTTTTCAAAAAATACCAGAGTATCAAAAACTTCTTCCTTTTTTGTTAGATTCCGTAGTTAAATGGCAAAAATGGAACCCGCATAATTTTGTCATAATATTCGTCCGTAACTCACAGTATCGTAACTCTTTCGATTTGAGGGCAGTTGTGATGAAATTTTACACGAACACTTATTACGCGAACGTATAGAAATAAAGAAATTCTGAAAGAAACAAAATTTTGTTGAACACTTCCTACATCGAATTTGGGTAAATTTTTTTCTTCCTCAATTTTTTTTAATTCGATTGTAAATTTTTTGTGGTGCCCAGTTCACCTTATTAATATGTATCCCAATAAATTTAAAATCAAGATAAGAGCAATTGATGAGTACTAACAATCATAATCGGTGAACAGTGTGTTAGGCAATATGTTTACATGTCGAACATTAAAATGAATATTTATAAATGGTTTAATAAAAATATATTATATATATATATATATATATATATATATATATATATATATATATATATATATATATATATATATATATATATATATATATATATATATATTTAAACTTTATATTGTTTTTAAGTATAGGAACCTCTTAGAGCAAATTTTACGTATACACTTTTTTATTCGTATTAACTATTAAAAGGAGTAACTGGCAACTAATTAAATTGATGTGTACATAACTGCTTGCCATAGATGGCTACAATATCAGACACATAATACTGTATTGAATATTTTTCCTGTCGCAGAAATACGTATATTTCAAAATTCTTTAAATATAACTTCAAATTTATTTTGGCGTTAACACAATATATCATCAGCTGATTCTAAATTTCTTCACAATGCTTATTAAAGCAAACCGTTTGAAGTAATATAATCGAACAACTATAGACTAAATAAAATAATAGGCACATACCGTTTCAATCTATATTCGGTAACGAGGTTAGTACCGGGGATTTCTGACATCAAGAACTTTTAGTTAATTGTAACAATTTCGTGTTACGCCTTGCAGTATAATCGTAAACCGGTTTTTTCTCTCGCATTTATTTTTCAACATTAAATTTATCTTTCTGAATTCCCTAAATCCACATTTAAACTATCTACACAAGATTGTTGTGTTTTACAATTTTAACTTAATATCTCATAATATTCGTTTTTCTTAATATTTTATATTATGTGATAAATTATTTAAAATATTCTTTAGATTTCATGTTACCCATACACCCGCATTTAAAATGATGTACTCTTCTAACATTCACAAATAAACCCGCATTTAAAATGATATAGTCTTCTAACATTCACAAATAAACCTGCCTACAATTTAAATGGAAAAAATTCCAGCACCAGTAAGCGAAATCGACGAAAGAAAATTAGAGAAAAGCGCCACGAAAACTCGACATCCGGACAGAAACACCGCCGCGCCGCACCGCGCCGTCCAGATAAATTACGCACATCCGACCTATTTATGTCGGCAGCCATATCACTTTTTAGGCAACGTTTTATAAAACGATTTTTATTTCAACACTAGCATGCTGCAAAGCTCGGTTAATCCGGGCAAAAAAATACAGCGATCGTTTGAATTAGAATTCTATTAATTCAATATTTTGGATATTTTTAAATTACATTTAAGGTCCACCAAATATTTGTGAAACACTTGTACGTAATCAAAATTTAAATTTAAAGTTGAGTAAAAAAAGTCAGAAACAAAAATTAAGTAATTTTTGTTGTGAAGTTTATATACAAAATAAAATTTAAGTTACGTCCTTAAGCACACAGTATTTCTATTAAACTATTTGTTGAAATTGACGTTAATGTGTTAACACTATTTTTTATCGTGGAAATTTATTGCCTGCTTCTATGTTTATATCTTCAGCGATTTTTCTAAAACCATTTTACATGTAATTTTTGAATTTTTTTTATGTTACTAATATACTTTTGAATGAATATTTAATCCGATCCATACCATATTTATTAAAAACATTCTTGACGGTTGTTTATTAGGATTTATTTGTGAGTTACTTTCAAACTGTGAAAAAAAATTAAATGGCTAGTGTAAAGATACGTGAAAGATATTGTAACATGTAACAAAATCAGTTCAAATATTTATTAAAAGGAAGAAATTCACTAAGTTCTATTAATTGATGAACAGAAAGAAAGTCGTGTAATTTAGTTAAGGAAAAAGTGTCGGAATCAAGTTTTTTGCTCATGTCTCGCACGAAATCAAAGATTTTGCAAGAACTTAAGGTCTTTCATGGAAATGTAAGTAATACACACTTCTACATCGTTACGTATTTCATATCGATTGGGAGAACTAAAGGATACTGATAATCAAGAATATAATGGAAAACATATTTGCGGTTCAAATCGTCTTCACGAGAAACTGCTTTCGTTCGTGTAAGGTGTACAGTTTAAAAACAGAATGTACTTTAATGGTATCTAAGTTTCCGTAATATTTAAAACATATTCACGGCTGAGTTTATTATTGTTTTAGTATACCACTGGTTTTCGTCTCAATCTACCGGATTTGGTATGTGGACCTTGAGAGAACGAATATTCTAGAGTTGGAGCTGAAACACTGCCATATTATACGACCTAGTAAAATTCATTGGAAGGGAAGTAGTCATTTTGATATCCAAGAATACACAATAAATTTTTCTGGCAACTATAATAACAGCTTTTGTGAAGTTGCCATTTTAATACCAAAAAGCTTTGAGATGGTGTGTATTCAGCTACAATACCATAAATGATATGATTATATCCATAAAACTATGTATCACCAACTTTACTCCATATTATCCAGGTTTATACTCCCACATCGCAGACAAACAATGAAGACGGTGAAGAATTCTACAAACGACTTGAATTTTCAATAGCCAAAATACCAAAGAACCTTCGCGACTTTAACTCTAAAATGGGTATAAGCAGCAATGACTCACATTTCTGACATGTAACAGAAAAATATGTACTTGGTTTTATAACTGAAGAGGGAAAATTTAAGAGAATTTGCTGCCAACAATAATATTAGGATAATAAACACTGTCTTTCTATCATCGCCGAAATCAGACTGACTACGTGCTGATAATGCACGTAAATACATGCTCTGCCTGAAGTAGACTACCATTCTGTCCAATAACTTCTAATGGGTAACCTATGAATAAAATTGCATAATTCTGGAGCCAAAAGGGGTCATTTTTTGTCTATAATTTTCATATGCCTACCCGTGGGTAGACATGAAAATTATAGACAACAAATCTCTGTAAGCCTTGAAACGTATAGTTGGACGAGAAAACCTGATATCCATGACGCTAACTCGCAGTTGTCATCAGTGAAAGAGTTCATTCAGAATGTAATAGATAAGTCTCAACCCAAAAAGAACACAATAAAGCGACAATAATGAATGTCATCTGAAACATGGAAACTTGTTGATAAATTGAGAGTTCAACCATCAAAACCAAAGATGCAAGCATAAAATATCTTACTGCTAAAACACAGCAATTCAAGCAGCTTATTGAAAGGACTGAAATACAACTATAGGTATAAAATTTGAGAAGATTTATAAAAAAAACTATGAAAAATTTGAAACAAAAAATTTGCATTACAAAATGCGGCTTATAATATTCAGTTCAAACTATACGCATGGGTCGTTAATTGGGACTGATGACTTAAAAGGAGAGACCATTACAGTAATTAAAGACATAACTGAGGTATGGAAAGATTATTGGAAATCTTTATTTTGTGACGGAAAGTGGAGATCTGACAACACATGCGCCCTCACTACCTCTGAAGTACGTGAGCTGAATATCCTGCGAGACGAAGTACATGCCGATATGCATTACCTCAAACGGAAAAAAAGTGTTGATGTAGACGAAATACCCATAGAAGTCTTCCAGGATATGGGAGAGGTGGTTGTTGAGATTCTACATTTTATCGGTTGTCAAATAGGGGAGACGTGGTCATCAAAATGGAATCTCTCTTTTATACCCTTACATAAGAAAGGCTCCACCAAAAAATAAAACAATTATACTGACTTCTCTCATATCACAAGGAAGCAATGGACTTCTTTATATAGTTAACACTTGACTTCAAACTAATTTATCGCCACAAATTTTACCTGAACCAGCTGTTTTTATTAGAGGAAGGAGCAATTCGGCGGAAAAATTCTCTTAAAGCGGCAAATTATAGAAAAAGTAGAGATTAAAATCATGCTTTTCGTCTGTTTTGGGACTTCCGGAAGACTTTTTCACTGTTAAATAGGAAAGATTGGCAAATACTTCCTGAGATGTTCACACTAAAATCCCTCATAAGAGAGAACACGCAAAAAAACAAAAATATTAAGATTCGACTAATGAATATCAGGGTTCGACGGAACGGTAACTTAGACCCTGAGATGAAAAAACCGTAGCAAAATCGATGTGCTAGAAATGTGGTACCGGATGCGCGTGCTAATAAATCTTTGAACCACTTTTCACAAAATCTACATTATAAAGATAGTGAGAATCAAAAAATAATAATTTCGTTAAATAATAATTTCGTCGTAAATAAAATAATAATTTCATCGAAACGAATCGTTAAAGCAGTCATCCGGATGGCTGCTGAGTCGAGAGGAACGAGAAAAAAATGCCAACTATGTACATCATCGTCAAGACTACGACCAGTCTGAAAAGAGTGAAATGACTAGAATGAGTATTAATGTTTTATAGTTTGGTTGAGTTTTTCCATCATTTTGCTTTTAAATGAATCTGACAAAAATTTCGGTGTCAACGCCGGTGCCTTAAAGTTAATTTGACATGCCTTGTGACATACAAGGTAGTCACGTCAAAATGTGATTTTGTTCACTTATAAACTACATTTGTTTATCACAAGAAACAATTGCTATCTCAGACTCTATCTACCGCTTACGCTAATTTCATTCAAAGATATTTTTAAGAATAAACTTGTGATTATAGAAATATTCCTGTGATTCGAGATATATATATTTATTATTGACGCGAAAGCCAATTAATGTTTATGCTATTTTCATTAGATTTTTTCCAAAACATAAATGCGTTATAAACATGTCCTTATCTTAATAATAACATTTTTCCAATTAAATCATAAGGTCTACTTGCTAAAGTAGTAAGATCTGATGATATACGTAAAAGATTGTTATTACTTGATAATATATTTTAGTAGAGTTTTTGACACGTATATAGTGGTCTAATAATTAAAATGTTATAATTACAAAAATTACATAAAATGTTGGATGAAGGTTTATGGAACATAATACAAAATTTGATACAGAGAAGCTTAATAAAATTATATAAAATAACTCTTCGAATTGAGTTTCGCAACTCAAATAAAATAGATGAAAATAGAACCAAGTTTCTAATTATCGTTCTCGTCATAAACTATCAGACAAATTTTGCAAGCCCTTCATATATTACCAAGTAGTAGGTAAAGCGGCGCTCATAAATCTAGCTGTGGCCGAACGAATGCAATTTCATAGTTGGCCGACCCAATTTGATATTGCCATCGTGATTTATAGTGAACGCCGTTATTCACTTTGTGCGTCGACAAGTGACCGTGGTAATATCGGAAGGCGTTTACGTGAATATTAAATCATTTAAATAATAACTTTCATCCTTTGTCAAGTCTTCCTTTATATTCGTTTTTGGTTTATATGAACCATATTTACATATATTTCAAAGGTTAAATTATACGTCACGTATCGCGACCGTATAAGCACGTAGCTAAGAATACTGGCGGTAAGACACGGTTAAACCATCTTTGACGAAATGTTAATGGTTTCGTGGTGAAACGAGCAACTTTTATAATTTCGTTATATTTGTCTGTCCGCCCATTCATCGATCATAGCTTTAATTTTAACAATTTTAGACATTTGTGCATGAAATTACGAATGTAGTTGCTTCATATCGGGATCTCAGTTAATATGGAGCGAAATGTTTTATATAACTAACGAAGACTTAAGGCAGGGAACCAACATATTTTTTTGTGTATCTTATCATACGTAATATCATATGATAGGTCTTTTAAAGGGACGTTGAAATTTCATGTCACTTTTAATTTTTGAACCTTGTTTTTGAAATATAAAGTCTTTGATTTTTCATTCATGGGTTGGAAATCAGACAAAAATTTCAATATTAGTAGGAATTTTCAAATGAACTTATTTGGTTAATATATATCTACAATTTCAAGAAATATAGACAACTAAGGAATCCTTTGTTATATATGTTTTCATACGCACTTGACCAGATTTAATTATATCATTTTAATTCTTTTTGTCATGATTTCACCTTTCCTAGGTTGTTTGGTTTTAGGGTTTAAAACAAAAATGCCTTCAAATGATAACAAGTTGCGTAATATATTTAAAAAATATAGACAACGAGTAATGATGATTTAAACGAATTTAATTGAGTCGGAGGTACTATTTACTTAAACTTTTAAAGCAAGATTTTGTAGGGATTTTGTAAAAACACAAATATTTCTCACAAAAGTTTGCTTGGTGGCAATAATGGAAGATACCTTATCAGAAAAACCAGATTTTATGCTCCCCATTTTCTTCCCAACTGATTTTATTCGAGAAATTAGTCGGAACAGATGTGAACTATCGTTTTCGTGTGTAAATCATTATCCGTAACAAAATATTTTTGTAAATAGTGAATTATAAAAAACAATTATATTTTTCTTAAAACCACTAATAACATTTTAATCCAATTACCTAACATGTTAAGTTTTTCAATAATGTGAGAGATTTATTCCATATCATTAAACCCATAATAACTAATAGTTTCGGTTTAATGAAAATAATTTAGTTTAGGAATCTTCGTAAATACGGCAAATTAAAAAGAATCGGTTAAGTTCCAGCTATACATATACAATTAGTATTCCTTGCCATCAGCCTCCCACTTAAACAGTAATTGTAATGAACTGCGATTATGTGCTTAAAAGAGGTCTATCTCTAGCACTACTAGCAGCCGACGGCAACAATTCCGTATCATATCGCGTACTGATTAAGAAGCTTTTCGAATAAGCCAAACTAAATAATTGGGAAAACATATACAGACAAAAGCTTTTTCCTTACACCGTGAGAAATATTTTTGGTCTGATTTCTTGAACATCTATTAGATCTTTAATTAAAGTTTGGAACTAATGACAACACATTGATTTTCTTCAAGTCGACAAACAGAGGTTAGCTGAAATAGTTATATTAATTAGGGAAATATAATAAAATTAATCTTTTTGAAATACCGGTCATCCTTTATATAATTATAAAACACGCATTTGATCTTCATCAAATGTTAAGTTGAAGCTAATTCTCTTCACGTGTATAAAAAGTCGCCATATTTATCAATATTGATATTTTAATTAACACAAAATTTACAGCAAAGTAAAATTACTCTCATTGATTTGCATTCTCATCATGAGTTAATTCTAGCACTTACAATTATGTGAATCTCATTTGTTCTTAGGTATAAGGAAAAATGTCGTGTCGTGGAACTGTAGTATGTTAATCGAAAACCTAAAAAAATTCAATAGTTCATACTACAAATTTTTACAAATTTTCTATTATGTAGTTAAGTTAAAAAAAATTGAAACCATAATAAAGGTGGCCCAAAATTCACGCAAGAAGTAATTTTGATAGAAAACACAGGTTTATAATTAAAAATTGTAAATTGTTTATTGATTTATATAGTATACAGTATGGAATAGCATATCGGGTAAATGGCCTCCACGACTTTGTTGGCACATACGCACTCTTTTGTTGAAATTTTCCATGATTGTTTCGCATAAATGTGGCTGAATTTCGTTGATACAGCGCTCAATTTCCTCCTTCAAGGCGTGGGTGGTCGTGGGCTTGTTGACATAAACCTTCAAAAAACCCCAAAGAAAAAAATCCAACGGCCTTAAATCGCATGATCTGGGCGGCCAATTCTGATCACCAAAACGGGAAATTACACGACCAGGAAATGAGCATGAGTAATTGAATTGTTTCTCGGGCTGTATGACATGTGGCACTGTCTTGTTGAAACCATATGCCGTCCACATACATATCTTGCAATTTTGGCACAAAACACTGGATTATCATGTCGCAATAGCGAGCACCATTAACCGTTATTGTCTGACCAGCTGCATTTTCGAAGAAGAATAGTCCGATAATGCCTCCAACCCAAAATCCGCATCAAATAGTTACACGTTGTGGATGCATTTGTTTCTCAACAATCACTTGTGGATTTTCTGGACCCTAAATGCGACAATTTTGTCGATTAACAAAGCCATCAAGATGAAAATGAGCCTCATCGCTGAAGATGATATTGTTCGAAAAATCAGCATCCACTTTTTGTTGTTCCATAGTCCATTCAACGAACTCTCTTCGCTGTTCGTGTCAGTAGGTTTCAGTTCTTGAGTCAATTGAACTTTATAAGCATGAAGATGCAAATCTTTCGTGAGAATACGCTGTAGAGAGCTTCTCGAAATGTCCAATTCTTGACCACGGCACCGAATTGATGTTCCAGAACTCTCAGCAACACTCTCTCGAACTGCTTCAATGTTTTGTGTTGAACGACTTATTGAAGGACGGCCAGACTGTTTAAGATCACTAATTGATCCAGTCTCTCTAAATTTTTTAATTAGTCTCTTTACAGTTGATGAAGTTAAATCACTATTCGGACTATATGTACGAAAATTGCGAACTGTTGCTGCCAAACTTTCAATATTTGCAAAATAATGCTCAACAATAAAAATGCGTTGTTATTTTGTGTAGCGCTCCATTTTTGGCAAAATCCACAAATGGCGCAAAATTAAAATCTTGCGTGAATTTTGAGACATCCTTTAGCCGTATCAAATGTTGGAAAAAGTAATATACAACAATAAAATTTGCAAAAAATATTTCAAAATATGTATGGTAAATTATTACAAATTGTTCAAAGAGTTTTTATATTACAAGAATGAGCTACGATCCAGTTCTGTATTAGACTAACGTAAATTATAAATAAATTGACCGTTAAAAAGATTGTCAATAAATGAATTGCAAATAATAATTATAGGGTAAAAGCAATTAAAAAAGGCACTTATGATCTCTTTCTTTCTCGACAAAGCTCAGACTAGTAAATAATGAAAAATTTTGTTTGCTTTAGGCTATCTATAATCAAAACGGAAAATAAAATTATGCACTAGTTTCTTTGTATTTTTTGTTATTGTCATTTAGTTCTAGGTGAATAAGTCCTTTGTTAATAGGTATATCAGCACATTGACTATCGGTATATATATTATTCAAATCAATAATATTTTCATTAAAATGTTTATTAAAAATGTTATATTTACTTGCTTTGTAAAACTCATGGCCTTTGATAATACTCAATCACATAGCTTTTTTATTAAACTTACGTAGATCATACAGTAAAGGTGTTAACCATATAGCCTACTTAGTGACCGCACAAATTGCTAGATAACAGATAGGACCACTCTTAGTACTGACTGGACCAGGTGACGACAGCACCATTCTTGGGAAATGTATATCCAGCTACTAAACGTCTGGTTTCAATATTGTTTCCCTACACTGCGTTACTGTAGCCGTTCAAGTCAGCGGTGTCTGCATTATACAAGAAGCGCAGTCCAATTTATTTCGTTTCCTTTAGATGCTTTAGTGTTTTATTAACTGCATTCCAGTGGAATTTGTGAAACAGTGTAAATATCTACTTGCTTAATTTACTCATATCAACGTATCAGATTCACTTAGAAAACCAGCACGAATCAGTGATCTCACTACATTTCTATATGGATAGTTTTCTTAGGTGGATACTCAGTTTTCTGCGGTCTTACATGGGGATCGGCAGGAACGCTGTTGGCATTAGCATCGCTCATATTTATTCTGATAAATGAAGATCGCTACTGTATTTTCCAGGAAAGGAGGTAGCTACTACCAGAAGGTAGCTACTGCCTTTTCCATTTGCATACTGAGAAAAATCGTAGTCGGGCACAATTTTAGATCGAAATTTTTATGAAAATGAATGACATCATTAATATAGACATAGAGATAATATTTGGGTTCATCTGCTTATTCTAAATAAACTCATTGATCAGCTTTACTTCTAGTAAACCCGAACCTGCTTAAAACCTATTGAAATATTGGATTGCAGCAACCAGACACAATATTTATTTCCCATTTCAGTCTCTCAATCGGCATCACGTTCATATTCCCTTTAATTCACCGCTTAAAAATTCAATAATGATGTCCAGTCGTTTTATCTCAAACTATTATCTGTTGTAGGTATCGTCGTAATCTGTCCGTAGATAGTGATAAGAAATCAAAGACAGCTATATTATAACATAGATAGCTGTTTTCTGTGATCATCTTGAAACGTATCGGTTTTTTCTTAGTCCTCACATTATGTCGAAAAGTGTTGAATTTGACAATAACATGTTTGGGGAATATAACCTTTGAATTGGCGAGGCGAGCCCTCTGAAGCATATCTTCCATACTAGATTCGTAGTCTATTGTTATATCTGAAGTGTTTCAGGGCATATCTGCTTTTTATCACTATTTTCAAATTTGGTATTATGAATCTGTATCCTTTTTTATTTTCACAATACCCGATAAAGGTTATTTTTGCCGTAGGTGCCTATTTTTTCACCTTTTCTTTAGAAAGATGAATCATAGCTTCGCACCCAAATACTTACTGGTTTCTTTTCTGAAAACACCTCTTCTTCATTTTATATCCTAACGCTGGTATTGGAATACTATTGATAAGATAAGCGACTATATTATTTTACTGAAATGATATCAAACAACAAGTATTTAGGTTTTTCAACCAATGTTATATTCATGCCTGTTGCAGCTCCACTTTGTTCAGATATTTATGGGGTGGTTGTTTAATACGTGATCTCAGAATATTTCAAGAACCCTGAAAATTCGTTATTTATAAACTCAAGTCCATTGTCTGAGAGCAAAGATTTGAAATTGCAATTTAACTTGTTTCTTTAATTGATTGTTAAATTATTTGAATTTACCTACTGTTTCCTGTGCAGGAACTAAGTAAAAATCATTTTCGAATAATCTTTATAAACATTTGGGAATACCTCGTTACACCAAGCGATGTAGTTTCGGTCAGACTCTCCGGATGTAATAATGCTAGCAATTGCATGGTTTGAGTCTTAAGCTAGTGAGGCAATCGCATTTGTTTGCCTTCTATACATGTTATACGTTTAAATCAGTTATCCTTCTTGGACGATTCGTTTTATGCAATCTTTTATAAGTCAAGAACGTTCAGATAATCCTGACAATGGTGCTATAGAAACTCTGGATATCTGGTTGTATGCAAAATTATAGTATATATTGAATAGTAATCATAATATACAAAAATATATATGCAAAATTATGTACCGATTAAATATCGGTACGTAATGTTGATTAAGCTAGCAGTAGTTACAATTGAATTGTTTCTCTTTGTTATGAAGCAAGCTTTATTGTCATAAATTACTTGACTTGATTGGCTAACAATAAATTTACATGTATGCATAGTTTTAAGTAAAAGTTCTGATCTTTAACATCGCAGATGTCTAGACTTACTTAACCGAAGCCCTTTACCAGTTCAAATAAAAAGTAGTTTAAAATTACATCCATAATTTTTGTAATAAGTTAAGCGGGATATAATATATAATAAATTAACTTTTTTAACAGTAAATAACTAGTCTAATCGCTATTGTAATAATATTATTATGTTGCGTGAATCATTTACCAGCGGTAGTTAGTCATCTGCCAGTTTGAAGTGGAATTTGGTTTTTCGTCATGTTTAATCATATGCAAAGAAGCACTTGAGTCTATATGCCATGCTTTATTGTCGTTTGTTGAGGCTCTAAAAGTAACAGCGTAACTCAATATTTCACGATTTAAAGTTCACTTGCTGCTCAGATATGTATTCCATCCTTATATGACCAAATACATTGTCCTTATAAGAATTTTTTCTTATCTTTACCCTTTCCAATTTCCATTTGTCGTAAACGTATTACTATTTATTATTTTGAGGTCTTGTAAAATCTTCGCTTTGACTAAATCTACGCTTACTTTCAAAATTATATATATAATTTATAAACATATATATACATATATATATATATATATATATATATATATATATATATATAATATTTTTTGCTATAGTCAATGTTTTTTATAGGTCTGATGGATCTGAGAGCAATATTGTTCCGAGCCACTCACCAACTAATTTGAATTTGATGGTTTGGAGTTTATGCATTTTAATTATTATTCTGACATAATATTCTATATTTTGATATTCCGTAAAAGTACACACAGATTTCTGAGTAAAACCATTCGTCGTGTTAGCCCTGAATCGTCGAAAGCATATGCCAAATTGTTCCAAACTTCCTTCGCTAGTCTAACTTCTTGAATATGAACGAAGAGCTTTGTACCGATTAGTACAATAATTTTTTTCACGCTCCCAAGTCGCCTTTTAACTCGATGGCCTTACTACTTTCAATGAAATTTGGTATTTCTTGATTTCGGGGATAAGTCTCGATGATTAACCTTCACGTGAAATAATCTCGATCCCGGTTAATTTTTCAGTTGATGTTATGGAATTATTTAAAACATTTTATCTCACTTATTTCATTAATGTTAGTTTCACAATTTCCCGTTTATAGGTTGTGTGATTTTATTAGCTTTCGTAGTATTTAATTGTTGAATCATTTTCGAGCCAGAGCTACTGGGCTCACAAGTTATTGAATCGATGTTGAGTTGATAGACAAACATGGGCGATTATTCAGATATTCCTTGATGATGGGTTCGAAATTATTATAGTCATTACAGTGAGACAATATATTATTGAAAAACAATAATTTTTGTTTTTTTAATTTGCTTTATTCAAACTGACTAAATGTACATTTTCACAATACAACAGAAGTGTAATTTGTTTAGTTTGAGGAGATTGACATAAAATTTCAAATTTTACGTGGAATCCAAGAATGATAAATATATATATATATATATATATATATATATATATATATATATATATATATATATGTATATAGATATATATATATATATATATATATATATATTTATATATATTTATTTATTTATTACAATATAGTGTTTTATGGATTATATATTTATGATTAATGAATATACTTTGGTTCAAATAAAAGGTGGTTTATCTATTTATCTATTTTATCCATAATTTTTCTAAGTTAATCCGAACGTAATATTTAATAAATTAACTTTTTCTAACGGTGAACAACTGGTCTAATCACTTAAGTCAAAAATGTTATATTTCGCTATTGTAATCATATTATTATGTTGCGTGAATCATTTCTTGTAACAACTTACAATGTCTAACAATCATGAGAAATTACTGATAGTACACTTTAGTCACGTAATAGAAGGGTAAAGTGTCTAAGTGTAGGTAATATTTATAAATTATGCATGTATTTTCGAAAATGGCGGCCGATTTTCACTTTTCCGGCAATTTTACATTAACAGTTCGTAGAAAATGTCCAAAATCAATAAAAAAATGTAATAAATAAATGAACTATTATCATTAAAACAACATTTATTTGCCGTTAGTTCTGTAAATTCATGCAACACGTCATTTAATTTATAACGTACGGATCAATGTGATGTAGATCGAGAATACGTTGTGTATACATATTTTTTTTAAGGCGAATATCTATGATAATATATATGAATAATCTTATGCTTTATGTCAAAATAGGTATGATTATACTTCGATAGTAATTTTACTATTGTATTCGTCAATTATCATAACACAAATTCCTCGAGTTCAAACGCAAATCCGGATTATACTAATTTAATGATGATATATTTTGAGAACACAATTAATAAATAATCGTCAAGATTGAGGATATTGTTATTTCCTTTCTAACTTTGATTCCACAATTATGGAGTTTATTATAGCCTAGTGTTATAGTGTATAGTGTATAGTTATATATTTTAAGTTCTACTCATATTTTTAATACATTTCTTTGTAAGAAATAAAACATCGAAATTAAAAGTGTACTGGAGAGAAAGTTACATTTTAAATTCCTATAATTTAAATTCATTTAAGTTAAATATTTTCTAAATGGTGGTGGTTTAAAATATAAGTACACCCTGTAATTCTAATGGTATGTCTATCAAACGTCATTTCATTTTGTTAAATATTCATACTTCATTTTATACCACATGTCACTATGCAAAACCATGTCCATATATGGAAGCTCTTTATAATATTATATGTAATATTTTCCTGAAACTGCTTATTATTAGCTTTCTGTCAAATTATAAATTGAGCCAAAGACCAATCTTTCAAAGCTTCAATTCCCTATTGATATTGAACAGATATGTAATAAATATGAATTTATTTGCATCCCCTTCGTTCTGCGTATGACTGTGATGAGGTACTCACGGGTGACTATATTTATGTTAAGAGTTCTGATAGCATTCAAGAACATATTTAGCATAAACTTATTCTATTGCTACCTAGAGCACTTGGCAGAATAAAATACAATTTCAGTTTTGCCGACAACAGAAAATTCTCTCATGTGGTCAAGAATGCAACTACTTAGTTCATTTACTCCTCTGTTTCCATTGGACTCATTTCAAACATAGCAATAGGATATATTACCTATTACTCCATAAATAGTAAAAGTTACAACGTTCCATTTGGATTGATAAAAAAATAATGAGGCATCACGCTTAAGCAACTGTACAACAGCTTGTAAATCACAGATGGCTACCAAAATATTCACTTTTATTATATTTTTGTCATTTTCTTTGTCTCCTTTTGATTTTTCTTCTTGATGTCTGTCACACCTTTCCTTCATCAACTATTTTTAAGTTTCATCGGTATTTTAAAAAAAAATCCACTATCAAAGAAATTAATTGTTATTAAATTTTTGTAAAAAAATATTGAAGTTCGACAAAATAATGACAAAAGAGAGTAACAAAACAGAGCGAGCCCGAATTCTATGTTCGAATCACTGTCCCCATCACCACCTTTCTTGGCCATATCATACAACTAAAGGACTCGTTGAGTTAATCCGTCAGCGTTTACTGTCAGTCATTGAAAGGTTCCTACGATCATCTCCCTCCTCCATCATCAAATTCTCACCGAAAAACTCACTGAAACATGTGAAAAAAGCCAAAACTATGAGTTTTATTGATGGCCATTGAAATATTCCTATGACTCTCCTTCCTTCAATACCACGCCACCATGATGGTACGATATTATTGTAGGGTCATCAGAATTGCGTAAGTTTACAAAGCTACAAATCGATATGAATGATCAGAAGTGTATGACGAATGAGTGATAATAATTTTCTCACAATATTTGAAAATTACTCTTTAAGTTAATAAAAGCGTGTCAATAAAGTTTTTATTTTATATTTTTGTGAAATATTTCAAAACATCAAATATCATTGAAATCAGTTTCCCGGTTTAAGCGTTGAACTTGGACACAGATAAACATGCGCACACAGAATCGCAACTACATACACATATACGCATACACCCATAATATACACAGTAGAAATATAATTTCCTATCTACTATGTCTATTGGCGTTTCCATCCATTTTACATTAAAATAAATTTTCATTAAAATTTTGACTTTACTCTGCTTCAAGTAAAAGTTAGTACTTTGGTTTTACTTAACTTTCTTGCTAAAGCTCAGTTCGTTTTCCCACACACGTCTTAATTTAAACAGCCTAAAATTAAATAGTGTCAGTCTGTAGAGACATTAACAAAAACGCGAATATACTGTCCTGAAAGAAATCCCTCATTTAGATATCAAAATATTTCCTATGTTATCGTGTATACACCACCTATACAAATAGCGGAATAAAAAATATTTGACATGTTTATCCAATTTTCCATATGGAAATTGTGGGATAAATTTGTTTCGATTTTCAGTCATGATTGGATATTATACCAATTGCGTATTTTATTTCACACTAAATAAAACCTTCCAACGACAACGTCAAATGGCAAAGTTTGAAGTATGATATTCTAAGTGGAGATTGTAAAGTTGTTTGTTTTATGTTTATGTAGCGATATTACAACAATTGTAACATTTACTTCTCGCCAAATAAAGTCATCTATGACCGAGTATATATATGACCTACTTCGATTAACATATCTGCTTTTTGATATCTTTAAACGAAGTGATCAGGGAAAATATAACTAGTATAATTTCAATTGTTTTTTGCTATATTCTTCATATTTTAATTTTTTTCTATAGCGTTTATAAATTTTTCCATAAAAAAATTTCAAACTTACGTTTACTCAATTATTTTTTACTAAACTTATTTTGGCTGGGACTTATTTATTAAATTGTTATCACTGAAACTTATACTTTCCCGTTAAATGATCTCATTTGACCGAAGTAACACCTATTAAAAAAGGTACTTTTCGATTTGAACGTCTACATCTTTTGAAATAATAATCGGCATATTATCAGAAAATTGAATTAATATCCTTGAAAATGCTCCGTATGTGATTAAAAAAAACTTCTTTAGTTTTAGTTAATAAAATATGTTAAAAAACGATAATTATTAATTTGATCGCCATTTTGTAAAAAAGTTCTAAAAAGTGACGTGTTTTCAATTAATTATATCGGAATACGTGTCAAGGAAAACAACAAGGTTGTTGCCGTTTTTTTTCTTTATGTTGATACCCTTCAAATATTTAATTTAATTAAGGAATAATTTTTCCCATTCCTTGTATCAATGAAAAACAATGAGACATCAGAAAATAATTGTATCTCTGCGGAAAATATTTGAATTTAAATAAACACGTGCTCAGTTTAAATCTTACAATTTCTAATTGCGAATGAAAATGCCAAAAAAATTTCATCACATTTCGCTGCTCCATATCAAGTTGCATATGCAAGCGAGATCACGATTTGGTAATACCATAATTTAACTTTCTGCATAAAGAATTGAGCAAACACGAAGAAAAGAAAATCGGAATAATTTGAAACATGACACGTTTTTATGCTTAATATTTCCTGAAAAAAAATCTCGATATTTCAAACCCCACGACCTCACA
Source organism: Druceiella hillmani (assembly GCA_039881145.1). Lineage (NCBI taxonomy): Eukaryota > Metazoa > Arthropoda > Insecta > Lepidoptera > Hepialidae > Druceiella > Druceiella hillmani. The sequence goes on along the minus strand of JAYKKI010000021.1, from coordinate 23,597,025 downwards.
TTTTTTACAAATGGCAAACTCTCATAAAATGAAGAAAAAGGAAGCTGGTCAAAATATTTAGGATATAAAATTATTGATAGACAATTTCCTTTTCTGAAATCGTATAGAAATATTGTGTAGAGAATAATTCCATATTTTTAAAATGACACCCTCCCTATTATTATGCTATCATAATTATCAAAAGAAATATTTTGGATACACTCTTTTCAAACGTTGGTAATTTCCATATTTCTTGCCTCTTGAATTTATTGGTCATTTTCTTACAATGACACCAAAATGTTGCGTTCAGTAACTACCGTAAGATGCAAAAAGATACTTGTAAAATATGTTAACATCTATTTCGAATTCACTTAAAAATTTTCGCAGTAACATATTGAAACTCCCTCTTTATTTTCCTAATTAATGCAGGGTTATTGAAAAATGACTTGCATTTTTCGTTATGTTATTATTTTCGATACCAGGTTTAGACTTATCCACAAATATCCCTATTTCTTCTTTTGAATATTGTTTTTTTTAATTTTTTCCTTTCTCATATTTGGAATCTGAATTTCTATTTTGCATGGTATATAAAGAAAAACCTAAAAAGGCTAAACTGCTGCATGCAGATTGGAAATATAAAAAATGTATGTATTTTAATTTTATTATTTGGTTGATTTAGTAGAACTTTTGTGTTTTGATTAATATCTAATATTTCGGTATTTACTTCAACTTTGTCATCAGTTTGGTTCTGGATTATGTTGTTTTCTTATTTTATTGCTTTTTCAAATTCTTGCCAATTTAGTATTTATTTTAAAAATCTAGTGATGTAATTAACAACCTTGCGTTATGCCATAATATTTTCTTATATTTTGTTTCAGGATACGATTGTATAAAAACGATGCAATAAGATGACAGATCTCAAGCCTTAATCGAGCGTTCTTTGTTCTCAAAATTCACTCATATAAATAGTGATTTCAAAAATTAATGTAACCAAATTTTAAATAAGAAATGACTTACTCTTATTTACTCTTACGAACTTTTTTTCTTTTACGATTCTTTGTTGAACATGTTCTATAAATATTGTAACTTTATATCCACTGAGGTAAAATTTATCTCCAGGGATAGATAAAAAAGCTACTTATAGCTTGCATTTTGCTTGTTGTATATTGATACACCAATAATTTACTGTATCCAAAAGAGTTATTTATAGGACAGGACAATTACATTGACTTAATTTCCTAATCTACAAAATAGATAACGTTTTCTGATATTTTGTAGATATTTTTCCCCAACAAATCTTCAGCGCCTAGATAGTGGCATGTGAAAGAGAGTGGTTTAAAATATAGAATATAGAAATAATATATGTTATGCACTCTATGATACTACAAATTCAATAAGATCTTTCTAAAAATTACCCACGGTGACTCAATTTAAATTTCAGGAATAATATTAAAATTCACAGCAATACTACTACTAGAACTTAAGCAAATGGTTCAAATGGAAACAACTCACCAACGTCATGCGTAATAAAAAATGGCAACTAAGATCGAAGGAATAACGTACAGATAGTAGACATAACAGCTATAAGACCTTCAGTTTAGTATGGTTCAGAATGTTGGGCGACTAACAAATAACAGCTCAAGAAACTACTTCCTCTCTCTTCTTTAGCCATGTTCTATCACACAGGTGTAGGCCTCCTTCAATCTATATCTCTTCTCTCGATCTTGTCCTTTCTCGCTCAAGTTCCAGCTCCAGCTGGATTTGATCTGCCTTTTTATCTTTTGATTTTATCTGCCCTTCCTTATGGGTGTTTTTCTTCCCACGGTCTCTGCGGTGTGAATATGAAGACCTCGTTGACATTGTTGTAGGTCTTTACTAAACTATATTTTTATTACATAGAAACCTTTGCATAATGGAATAAAACTATATACCTAAACATTATAAGTAAAATATGCATAAGGTTATAAAAAAAATAAAAAGAAAACTCCAATTAAAAACTCCAGCTAATCTGATGCTGTATCTATTTCGAAGACACAAAATCCTCCTACGTCATCTATCATATCATTTGAACCTATCAAAGATTTGTATAATTGGTTTGCATTGTTAGAAATTAGCGGTAAAAACGAGTTTGTTTTCATCTACTTTTAATTTTTGGTTAGGAATGTTTTCTTTACGCCGCAAGGTGTCGTTTTCTTTGACGACATGTATAGTTCCTCATAAGGTTCTAAGTTTTAGATATGAAAATTAAAGACGAAACTTGGTTTTTTAGTAAAATTTCTTTAATTTGCAGCCATGAAACAGTTTTTCCCACCTTGTAATTATTTCCGTTAGTGATTAATGTTTCCAAAATTTCTATCGAAAAGAAGTCTGAGCTATTCACTCGAGTAGGTTTAAGTGGATTCGTTTTTCTGCTGGTTTTAAAAATATTCACTTAATGATCAACCATGTAGATTCGCAGGTGTAGCTTCAATACCGATTTTAAATCGAAATATGTTTCGTTCGGTTAAAACTATGTCCAGGAAATCCAGTGTGCTGTGCTACTTGAGAAAGCACTTCAACATTAAAACCATTTTTATATTGTGATTCTGGCCTCAGCAACTATCGCTCCAAAGAATTATATTTTTTGCACTTTTGGTTTTACATGATGCGTTATGGCTTATTTGCTCCTCCCACACGTAACACTGACCACTGTTAGTATTTCTTGAGTGAATCCCCAAATTATGAACTCACAGTTTTCTCTGGTAAAAAACAATGTTTGTTGGAATCCTGTGAAGCAAATCAAATCAGTTTTTTCTAGATCATACGTTAATCATTCAGTATTATCATGTGTACCAATAAAAAATAGATAAGACGACGACATTTGTCTTCTATTTATTTGTGACGTACTCAGGTTTTTTTCTTATATTTCCAATTTTTTAACATCAATTAAATGTAATTAAGTGCAATTAAGTTTTTAACATCAATAATAAATATTTAACAACAAATAAGTGTATTGTACTTACTGCACGTATCTTTTTTAGAAGCTTTGTTCTTAATTTGAATTTTGATAGGAAATTATCACGAAATTTTGATTTGATAGCTTATTTAATCTGAGATTTTTGAGATATCTTCTCTTCATAGACTTCGTACATTTTATTTAACGTCATGTCAGATCTTAAAAACAGGCTTTCAGTTTGTGCTTGACTATAGTGAGATATGTATTTAGGTAAATTATTTATATGGTCAACAACAAAATTTCCTTTACAACATACACGATTCATTAAATTAATTTTTACTTCCCAAATCAACAATGCCATTGAATAAATATTTTCTAAAAGTGGAAAAATACATGCCTTTTGAAATAACTGAACAATCTATCTAAATATGAAGGTCAGAATCTGTAATTAACTTGTCCCGTATCTGTGATTTTATATATGGAAACAAAAATGTTTATATTTTGCAAAATTCAGGTTTTTTCTGGAGAAAAACATGACTGTAATCATATTATAAAAGATGTTTAGTATACATAATACATTTGTTAATATACTTAAAGACTTCTAGAATCCAGAACTTTTCCCTTTCCTGAAGACGACAATGATCAAAACCACCGTCTTGATAGGCTAAGTATCTAAAAGATAATTATTAAGTCGACTGTACAAAAAAATTATCTGTTTTCGTGTTATTTTTTGTCACTCTAAATGAAAAAATACATGAATTGTGGATGTATTAAATGAGGTAGGTCATCTTTGTGACATGAATTTGAAACAATTAATTACAGTTATCTCTGTGAAACAAATTTAATAAGGTGTAGGAAATCTCTTGGTTGACATTCCAGTAACTCTCAAAATACCTAAGCTTTTTTATTATTTCCAGAAACAAGCAGTCTGTGAAAGTTAGCCCGAAATAAGATAAAATGACTTTGTTTATCGTACGCATAAAAAAATTATGAAAACATGATTTGGAAAACGCTCCTCTAATGCACAATCAGTTTTATACTAATACTATTTTAGATATTGTAATTACTTAATAAATGTCGTAAGTCATGGAGTCAAAAGTAAGGGGAATAACTGATGCTAAAAACAAATCTTTGGGGAGATAGGAAAGAAGAAAAATTGTAATCAATGCTTGAAACATATTTTCACTCCAGTATCGATGAAGAAATATCATATTTTCCGACCCTCACAGAAACAGGTATATCTAATAGCTCTAAAAAATATATACAATAAACTAATGTAAGTGTTATGACGAAGAAAACATATCAAAAGACCGAAGATTAAGAGTGTCATTACTACACGTATAATTTTAGATTTCTGTGGGATATTTATTAAAGATGAAATATAATCCAGATCCCTCAATAAATATAAATGTTAAATTTCTGTATTACTTAAACTTTGTATTAAATGTTGCAGGAAAACACTTATTAAAGGCAAATAACCTCAGTTGTAAAATTGAGCTTGGACTGTTAGATTTGGCATAAACATAATAACTATTAAATAGGATTTAATATATGCACGGGCGTTTTTAAGCCGTTTTATGAATAAATAGAAGAAATATTTCTAACCTTTTGTAGGTCTGACGGAAATTCTATTAACAAAGAATGCAAATTGTTCTTTTTATTTTTTGTTAGTGTACTCCAATAGCCATTATTAACGGATATAGAACTTATTACTATTCTCTGTATGGCTCAAATCTTGAAAGATTCTGAATCAACATTATAAATTCGACATTATAAATGTTCAATGAAATTTCAACGTTATAAATGGTCGTTTCGTCTGAGTCAGTAGTTGAATAGATATGCAAATAGATCTGTTAATAAGTTGGAAACGATTGCTGTAATATTGTTCAATAGTAGGGATTATTATGTAATTTCCATGAAAAGGCGCAATTTTTATTACAATTTAGATTTTGCAATCGCTACATGTCAAAAAAGTGGTTTTAAAAGTTAGCTTCATTTTTTACAAGAAATAGTTATTTTTATAGAGGAAATGAATACACATTTTTTGCACATTTAAAAAAAAAAATGTTTTCGATAATATATCTAAACGCATATATATGAGCAGGCAATTATGAAATATGCGTCCAGAACTGGTATTTTTAAAAAAGAAACCGACCAAGAGCATATTGGCGAAAAAATTCCATAGCCTTAGGCTTTTTTAGACAAACAAATATGCAGTTTTAAGATCGTGCACAAATAGAAAGACGTAAACTCTTCGCCTTTACAAAATTTCGTCGTCATGTGAAATTGTTTTTACAAAAAAAAAACGGAAAATGTAAACACTACACTACTTATTGTAGTTTTCATTGAAAGTATTTATTGAGAGCTACACGTACGTATAACTTCAGATTTTCTGAAATAATATTTCACAAGTTAAGGAGCTAATTTTGAAAGGAAATATCTTCAAACCAAAGCATTAAGGTTCTTTAGTTCCAAGTTAACTTGGTAATTTTAAGTATTTTTAAACTACAAAGTTTGTTTTGAATCGATGACAGCGTATTGGGGGTGATAATTTATATTATTTTATTCTTATGGTAGGCTGTTTTTAAAATATTTTTAAAATTTTACTTCATATTTATTTTCACTTTTTTTGCTTAGGTCTGTGCGCCTATTTTCCTCTCTTAAATAAATAAATGGGAATGTAATTGACGTACAGATGGACAAACATGAGGAAATTATAGGTTTTCCTAACTGAGACTAGAGAACAGTCAGCCGTAAAAAGTAGAGAGATATGCGTCTAAACTCTTGCAACTTTGCTAGATAATTTTAGATGAGTGACATAGAGTTTTGCGTGTAGATTTATTGACTCTTATGCCTATCACAATCCCACAATCCTAAATTAGACCGCGATACATTATTTCTCTATTTCTTTGCTATATTATAGGATTTCAAAAAACACTAGAATTTTCTACGTGATGAGTTAATATTGAGCTGATTGTTAATATTGAGCAATATAAATTTGGAAGTGCCACTGTAAACAACATTTAAATATTTTCCTTTTGTCGGCGCCGCTGTAATAAAAAGTAGTGCTTAATGTCAAATTTGTTTACTTGAATAAAACTAAGTTTATGTGGAAATAGGTACTCAATTTATTATTTCATTGAAATAATATCTAATTATTAAAACAAGAAAAATATACTCATTCTACACGTCCATACATTGAATAAAAATACTCATCGGACACATAAAACTAGTGATAATGTTTAAGTTTCAGGATTCAGATTAGAGAAATTTATTCAAATACTTTAAAAATTTTAATAAAATTCTTTAAGTTTGATCGGATATATATACACAAAGGAGCTTGAAATATAATTAATAACACACAGTAAGAATAAAGAACTGATAAATAGGAATTGTCAAGATTATACTAACGATTCAGTTCAAAATTCAAGATATTCTATGACATTGTTTTTACCCTGGATGAGGTCTTTAAGTGAAAACGTTATCACTGGAGAAAACTCCCACCAATAAAAAAAAATACATACAAACGAAGCTGTAGGCAAAAGCTTATAACTGATAAATTTTGTAATTATTGAATTATGAAAATAAGATGATCGAATTGTTTAAATGGAAAAAAAATACTTAAAGTTTAAAAGCATGGACATTTTCTCTAAGCAATATTTCAGAAACATCTTACGTATTTTCATCACCTCTACCAGGCAAGAAAAGCAAATGCAGTTTTAATAAAATTACTTCGTCGACCATTCATGTAGTTTTATAAACTTTAAGCAATACAAGCGTAATCCAAAGCTTGTTACTTTAAAAGAACTGGCTCACAGCGGAAATACGGACCCGGGTAGTCGAAGGAAAGAAAACAATTTTCAGTGGAGTTGTGCTTATTTACATTAACCCGCAAAACTACCCGAATGTATTTTATATTAAAACATATAAATCTTGCGTAATATGCAACGGAAAGTACCGCTTGTAGGCTAAAGCGGACTTAAGAGAAATTTTTTTTTGTGATTTAACGCAAGTTTTGCATGGAAAAGGGTTTTTTATTCATCTCCGCGATAATAAATAATGTCGGACACATAAAAATACAGCGACTGATATTGCTACGTTGGATTCCGATAATCTTAGGACATTTGCACAATTACATTATACAAAATACCCTATCAATATTTCAATGATCTCGTGAACAGGTAGTGATGACGTGGGTGACATATCTTAGTACCGCCGTACAATGGAGTAAATAGGAAGAAAAAAATTCATGTAAACTCATTTAAATATAACACAATTACATTTAAATATAATGAAACTTTCAATTTATTTCATAGTTTTATGTTTATAATAGATGCTCCCATTACTGTTTTATAACGACATTTCATCTCATTAGAGATTCATTTTTACGACAAACGGTATGGAGGATGATTTGTCCCTCTGCCGTTGTCTGCATCCAATAAATTTCGATCTAATTTAAGAATTGAAAAATTTCGATTCGTTCGATTTTAAGAATTTAAAAATTTCGATTCGTTCAATTTTAAGAATTTCACATAGTGAAAAAAGATAATGTTAATAGTTTTAAAAGAAAATTCACAGAAATGTGTATTATGTATACTTAAACATTCATAAGTATTTAAGCGTGTACGGAATCCATGTAGTGATACTTTAACTTATACTGGTCAGGTTTCCTTTTATATAAGAGTATAACGTCATTGCCTTCAGGGTCATTAAATTATTTGCTTGCAAAGATTCAATTTCCTATTGGGAAGATTCAATTAGATTTCCTGTGTTTACCATATATTTCATCTAAATAGTGTAGGACCACAAGTCGTTTGTGGTATAAACTTGAAATTAGGCATAGTGTCGTACCTTGGGATCAGTTTCTCAGATTCAGTACCGTTGCCAAGCATTACTTTGCTAATTATTAACGCGTTACAGGCTTTCAACATTTGTCGCACTAACTTTTCGACAATTTCTTTCTAGCTCCTTCAATGTATTACATGTAATGCATGGCTAGTCATTGTATGTTTGCCAGATGTTATCTTTTGTTCTAATGGGCTCTGAATACTTTTGGACTTTTGGTGCAATCTCTGTTCAATAAAAAATTTATTCTAACAAATTTTTAACAGAATATATATGGTCGTTATTAAAGCAAGCAAAGTACCTATTAGGCAATGTGCTCGGCATTTTAATGCACCAAGTATTTATGAAGTGGCCATTGTTTTAGTTGCGGATCAATTTAAATAAAGAGGTATATAATTTATGCGTAGAAACAATACCATGCAAAACATACAAGATTTTCATCGTTCATTTGATATTTTACAATATTCACTTATTTTCTCTGCAGGAGAGGACGGATACAATAATAAAATCAAACAACGAAATCATCCAATTACCTGTTAAAGTGTTTCTAAATAATTCATATACAAAACCATTCATATATGACAATATGTACAAACAAAAACACGTTTTTGAAATGTATTCAAAAATTGAGAGCATTTATTTACTATGCATTCAATATAATTAAGAAAAATTACTTTTGAAAGAATACATATATTGACATGATGATATAAATATTAACATGAATAGCAATTTTAAAATCAGTGAGATAGGAAAATGTACATTCTACCTAACCCTTTAATCTTCGTATACATATCTGCATAGGCAAAAATATATACAAGATGCAATGACTTACGAGTATGTTCGTGTTTATGGTCTAACAGATTGGTTTGTAACATTTATTAGCAATTCGTTATGAGATGAAGGTCAAAAACTTAAAAAATTCAAATCTGTTATTGATTTTAGTATTAAGTATTTGGTCAAGTACATATTGGACATACTCTGTCGAATGGCGAAAACATGATTTACATCATGCACAAATTTAAATTTGGTTAATTGAATCAATCAGATTACAAGAAATTGATACCAACAGCAGCCACAACCGCCCCAAATGCAGATCTAGATTGATATGATTTCCTAAAAAATTCCATAGTGCATGTAGTTTAATAAATATTACTTCTCATATTTTACATTTTTGTATATTTTTTTAGAATGTTGTGAATGAACATGGCATTTAAAATTGTGAAAAAATGTTTTTATATTCCTTTTAACAAACCTGTTCAAACGATACTTAACGTAATTTACAAAATGAAAAAAAAAAAACAATTTAAGACTTCTGTTTACTTCCTCTCTAATTATTAGACGAATATTTTAGAAAAGGTTGGTGTTGCAAAATATGTGGGTTAATAATATATATAAATATGCCAAATCTCAAGTTTCTACATCTCACGCTTTCTGAAAAAATCGGCTCTTAAAATAGAGAAATGTAAACGTATTGCTTATTATAACTTTTTAGGCATAAAACATTTAAAAAATAAATAAACTCTATAGTTTTCCTACAACCTTTACGTGAGCTTCTAAAAACCTATGTTTCTTCATAATTTTAAATTGAGTATTTCCGGAAATAAAGGGGACATATTTTTTTGCGTATTTATCAGCATATTTACAAAATTGTAACACTTATGTTACAAAAACAATTATAAAATAATGTATGAGGCACTTATTAATAACCTTTTCAATCAACATCTCACACTATTTATGGAATTTAAAGATGAAAATTAGAATAAACAATTTTCCCTCCCTAAAACTTCTAAATTAATACTTTTGAGTTTTAGCTATTGGGATTGAGAGTCTTAGCTAATGTGAGTTACTAAGTTTTATTGCTGTGCTAAATTTCAAGAATTCATGAAAGATGAGGTTTTATTATTCAATACAAAATTTGTTTAATTTCAAAACAAAATTCAAATAAATTACCATTATCATGCTCCATAACATTGCGAAAATAAAATAATAAAGTACTTAGTTTCATGTCAATATTGCGGCGAAATACACGCACGCACCTTTTTACAAATAAATAATATTTCATAAAAATACAATTCATTATATACATAAACAAAAAAAATTCTTTCAATATCGAATAATATTGCGTCAATTTACCCATTTATAAACATTTTTTAAACATTTATGGAATCATATTCATTTTATGCACCTCTTCAACTACTGCTATGTTTGAAGCTATTTATAAATATTTCAAATATATGAAAAAACAAAATATTAAGAAATCTTCGCATGTGACAAATATTTAAATATTAATTTTTAAGATTCGTCTAATTACAGTTAAATTTAGGTCTAGTCACACTTGACAGAAAACTTTTCTTTTCTATACCATAATTAAAAAATTAATGTGATATAAATGTTTATACCGGCAATTAAAAATAACGTATATGACATTTTAACGCACATGTCATGACATTCAGATTAATTATATAAGAATATCCTGCGATATCTGTAAACATCTAAACAAATATGCACACCGCTTTGAAGGTTTTGGATCTAAAGAAAAGAACACACTAAAAAATTCAGTGCAAGACATCTTCTGCCGTGCCGCCTAGTTTATGTTTATTTCTTTTTTGTTCATTTCATTTACTTTCAAAACAAAATTTGATCGTAGATGAAAAGATTAAATAAAAAATATTTTTCCAAAATAAAAATACAATGAAAATTAAAAATTTTTAAAATGAGAAAGATCACATTTAGGTGAACATATTTAAACGATATCTGTCAAGATTTAGTGATTTCAGAAAAAAAATTTTCATCTTATTATCTTATATTATTCCAAAAAAAGTTAATTATTCATCCCAGCTTATATTTCACACAAACTAAGTTATTTTACATTATATTTTAACGCTAATTATTTTATGTAAAATTTTTTAAATGTTTGATGTACTTATGATTACGTTTCGTTATTTTTATGTACAATTATATATATATATATATATATATATATATATATATATATATATATATATATATATATATATATGCAACAAATTATGATAATTGTTTCACGGTTTATTTTTAGCAATATAACTAGAATCGATTGAATTTTTTAATAAATATTACATCACTAGAGGGTTAATTTGTAAAATGTATTACCGTTACTTTAGTTACAAAAGTGCAAGGTATGCTGACGATAACGTTCAACATTTTTCTCCAATAATGCCGCTAAATAAGATTATGTCATTTGGTTTCACCGTTTCAAATTTCCGCTTATTGTCATTTCCTTAGAAAGCTGGTCGTTGAAATACACCTTAAATGGAGTTCTGTAGTTTTATACATTTTATTAAATGCTATTAAATGGTTGACGCAAGTAACTAAGGTTTTATTTGAATATTCTAATTAATTGGTAGTCCAAGATATTTTGTGATGTTTACAACTCTCGGTTGAAAATTTAGAAAAGAAGTGTGAGCGGTTTGTTAGTTATACTCCACGACATTTTGAGTCTTAATTTTTTTCAACGGAGTGAAAACCAATGGTAAGTTATACCTCAATTTCATTTAAAAAATCACCTGTCCTACCATATCTTAATCAATGGAATGCGCGAGAAATAAGCTCAGCTATGTTAGTGGAACTTAAATAAAATAAAATAAAATATGTTAAGCGAGGATAGAACTCGTAACTAGATTGTTCCGCACACAATTCGGCATATATGCGGTATAGTTATGTCTCTTAAACTATTTTGAAAAATTAATGTTGTTTTTCTCCGTGTAAATATATTGTTTAATAAAATTCTCACATGCCTGTAAATATCGTATATATTTCGAAATCAATGAAATTTAAAATCATCGTTATACTTTATTGGTAAATTTTACGTAAACTTATAGTACTCCAAAAACAGCATAACTGCGTAAATTTTAGTGACTATGAAAATAGAATAACTAATGAAAAATAGAGTAATACTGTTTTTTTGTAAATTTGACTTAGCAGGGTAAAGACAACATATATTTTTAACATTTACAGCAATAGTTCTGAAACTATCTCAATAATAATTCTGAAATTAATTGTCATAAAGTTTTTATAACTTATTCTTTCAAATTATATTCAACAAAATACATGAAATAAAACAAATGAGTACTTTTCTACCTCTTTAAAATTTCTTTATAAATAATTTTGATTGTTGACTATTATATGCGGGTTAATAGGCAAAATTTTTATTGACATTTTTAGCAATGTCTAGAAATTTATATAAATTAGGTATAGAATTTACGTAAATTTCTAAAGTACGTAGCTTTGGCCTGCTTATAAGTTGCCCTTTCAATAAATATCCTACTTTTTCTTTTTGGTCGGTACGCTTTTAACAGACTTTCATTTCAGAAGGCCAGATCTCTGAAGCGTACAAAAATATGGGTAAAACAAGGATTCTTACCTTATTTGCCTTATTGAATTTTTTCTCGTGAATAGTTGTGAGTGTTACTGAGATATATACAAGTTAATACGGTTTATCACTATACCAAGTTTCTTTAGTAGTTACTATACCTACATCAAACGTTTCCTGAGAGAAATGGCTGTGATAAATGGGCGGTTAAGCCATTGATCTTATAATGGTTCTGTTTTTTTTTCCATTTTGAGGAAAAAACGAAACTAAAGGTAATTTGTTATACATAATTTAGAAATTCATATGAAAAAAGTAATTTCAAAACATCACGCTCACAGCGATAGAAATTAAGGCTGTGACAGTCCGACTAACGGACGGATAGAAATAACAATAAAAATAATGTAGGCAAGTAATTCGTGTTTAATTAAGAACCTTTCAGCGTAACTTCAATAAAAATATTTTTATTTTTGCTTTCCGTAATTTGAATTATTAAGCATTAATCGCATGCGATCAAAGTGACCTAAAACTTGAATCGTTGTAAAATCATACAAATTAATTTTCTTTTATTTGCTATTTTATTAGAATATAATAAATATCGATAAAGATTTTTTTTATTGCTAATATTTTATTTACGTCAAGTTTAATATAAATTAAAGTAAATGATTTGAAATTAAAAAAGGCAATAATGTAACTTCAAAAACTTAAAAGGAAATTATTTTCCATAAATGTTTTCAACGACTTTTCGCATATCCTATTGAAAATTCTAAATAAATATAAAATTGTCAAGCGTTTTACTTTTTTACGCAATTCTATGTAAACGTATGGGATGCTAGTCTGAATTTTCACCCGCGAAAATAGATTTATCACCATATCTCACAAAATTCTTATATTTTTTCGTCGAGGTACAGGTTGTGAAAGCTTTCTACCCGGATCCCACATTTAGGCCTATTTTGCACTTTCACACTTAACCGTTATTCGCGCGAGAGAAATCTATTATATTTCGAATATAATATCGAAATCAAATTAACAGCCGCAAACAAACCTTTATTTCATACAAAAGATGAAATCTCAGAGAGTAGACGTTGCTCGTGATATCGATCACATTAGCTATTGTTGCCAATCCCCTTCATATTTGCCCGATTTTGTATAGTGAAGTATAAATACTAAAAGTTTTGGGGAATTGTGGATAAATCGAACAAATTTAAATATTTAAGCGCACATTTAAATATAAAAATATATATGTCCACTTCTTTTTATTTACTAAGTGGATAGAAATTATACACAAGCATTATGTAATTGGTATGGTCCTTATATGCTGTTTATTTATATTTCGGCATTAACTCTACATAAAATAAGTTATTTTGGAGTCACCTTCGCTTCAAACACAATGTTGTTATTTTAAACTTAAATATTTTCCCTAATTTTTCAACCTCGAAATAGATTCCATTAGACTTTTGATGATGTGGAATGATGGTAGTTATTTAAGGTACAGATGTTATCACAATTGTTTATTAATCTAACTACTCATATTTTACTAAAATACCTTAATACTAACGTGACCCGTGCAAAGTCTTCGCATTATTTATTCCATTATGAAACTCAGATGACAGATCAAACAAATATTTTACTGAAATTGACATATAGAGGCGCAAGTATCAAAAGCATTGAGCTAAAGCGCCACTTTATTTATACGTGAGTGGATTTGAAATTAAACAAAAATTTTACCGACCGTCAATCATATTGACGTTGAGCCGTTAGATGGCAGCATTTCTGTTTTGTGTATATAATTTTAATAATTAATAAATTTGCAAAAACAATAGCAATAATAAATTTTTTAGTTGTGGATGCCGGTAGAGCAAGCAATTATCTATAAAATTATATATAATTTATGTGGATTAGTTGTGAGGTTTTTTCTAAAAAGGGAGAGTAACATCTTTAACCTTAGCGTATTAATATATATGATGATGATGTTTTCATTCCACGTAATAACAAGCAAACAATTAAGAAACTACTGTTAATATTATGATATAGCTTAAAGTGCACCTGCGGCAAGTAAAGTCCCTCCAAGTTTAGAGCCAAATATTTTAAATAATTATTACTTTATTTATGTAATAAACTCCTAGAAATTAGAATTTTGATGGTCTTTTAATTTTGGAATTGAACTGATAGGGAAAAAGACAAATTTCCATAAAGGTTTGGCATTCATATTTTTTGAATTTTTCAAAAACGATTGTAGGATACATATTTATTAGTTGTGCAAGTTAAAATCTACTCAATTCATAAGTTATGGCCCTTTATAAAATATTGTGTATATATTATAAATATATAATTGTAAAAGAAAAATATAAAATATTTGTACACGCTTTATTTCAAATTACCATCCTTATGAATTACACTACTCATATTATCTTAGGCTGTTGGAATTACTTTTTCTGAGAATTTTATGATGATAATGAGCAATTACAAATAGAAAATACAAATATTTCATGAAATATTCTTAAGCGATTGACGTATTCACAGCATTCATACAATATAAGCGGCCGACGGCCGAGCGGACTTCACCGAATTACAGCACTCAACATTGCAATGCGAACCAATAAACAAAAAGAATTATCCAAATTGGTGCCGTTTTTCGGAAGTTATGCGCGTACATACATTTCGGTGATTCATTTTTATTTGTGGATATATATATATATATATATATATATCATGTATCTTGTGACCCCAAAGAGCTTTATTTACAAAAAAAATTAAAACTGTTCAAATCGTAAAGTAGGATTCCATTGTCATTGTATTTATTATTTTTAGTTTCCATTGTTTCTTCGACGAATGATTTTAAAGTGACTGTTGTGGTTTGTTTGTTAGACAAATTATCGAAATTAAAAACAAGTGCAAACATTGTAATGAATCAAGAATAGAAATAATATTAATACTTGTAAGGAGAAACGTCTTGTCTTTTATTTCTCTCATAACTTCTTAATTAGTGCACATTATAATTTAAAAGTCGGTCTCCGTGGGGTTACAAATATTCTAACAAAACCATTTCCTTTTATTTGGATATTATTAAACAAAGTGTTTAAATATAAAATTAGTATTAATTTTTAATTACTTTTCCCATTTAGAACTCGATATTTGCCGTGGTGGGCGGTTTTTGTTAAAATTATTTTTTATTTCCAGGTGAATAATACAAAACGCCAAAAATTGGTTCTTTATGTCAAATATCTGCTAAGATACCAGAGCATAACCAGAAAATGGCTAAAAACAAATTCGTTTAAATAGCGTATAACGTGCATGTCGGAAAGTATTTGGTGCGCACTGCCTTACTTTAGTTAATTATTTTTATAAAGAAATATGTCCTCACATTTATTTTAATTATATTTATAAATGTCGTTATGTTTACACGTTGAATAACACGCGTTAAAAACCATTGAATTAAATTTTTAAGTAGAGTTTAAATTTGTATTTCGTAAATATTGCATTATTAAAAAAAGTTTTGTCTGTTGTACGCAAGATTTTAATTTTAATGAGGATAAAATATGAAAATAACGGAAGTGGATACTTACAATTTTCATATTTTACATTATATTAATATGATTACATACGAAATTATGAAATATTTATCATATCAATCCTAATTCTAGTAACGAATTAGGATTGATATGATAAATATTTCATAATTTCGTTCGCATTTCAATTGCTATTTTTTGGACTACCTGGAATGATTTTTATCTCTTTATTTATCGATACGAGTAATGTAAATAATTCCGTAATCCCGGTGATCTTCACTAGCTTTATAAGAGTATTCCGATCTTTTGTACCAATGCAGCATTTGTTAGCGACAAATGTGTATAAACTTTTTTGTCGCAGTCTTTTTTATGTATTTCTTTAAATTAACTTTAAAAATTAAATTTAGTTAATATAATATAAATTACTCTTACCCTTTGTACACTTACATGTATTAGGTTTTCAAATAAATTTTGAGGCGAATATTTTATCACAAAATATAAATATGACGTAGTGTGCTCGGTAAATGACCATGTTAAACTTTCAAGTTTATTAAGAAATTAGCTAATAGGATTGAGTTTACTGTTACAATTATTTATTGTCGCAAATTATATTCATTATATATTAGAGGAGTTGGTAAAAGTTCTGCAAATATATCCACCTTATTCACCCACCATTCTTCAATCTCGTTATCACCTTTTTAGACCTCTAAGCAATTTAGAAAATTATATTTTATATTTCATCTAAACAAATATGCACATCGCTTTGAAGGTTTTGGATCTAAAGAAAAGAACACACTAAAAAATTCAGTGCAAGACAACTTCTGCCGTGCCGCCTAGTTTATGTTTATTTCTTTTTTGTTCATTTCATTTACTTTCAAAACAAAATTTGATCGTAGATGAAAAGATTAAATAAAAAATATTTTTCCAAAATAAAAATTCAATGAAAATTAAAAATTTTTAAAATGAGAAAGATCACATTTAGGTGAACATATTTAAACGATATCTGTCAAGATTTAGTGATTTCAGAAAAAAAATTTTCATCTTATTATCTTATATTATTCCAAAAAAAGTTAATTATTCATCCCAGCTTATATTTCACACAAACTAAGTTATTTTACATTATATTTTAACGCTAATTATTTTATGTAAAATTTTTTAAATGTTTGAAGTACTTATGATTACGTTTCGTTATTTTTATGTACAATTATATATATATATATATATATATATATATATATATATGCAACAAATTATGATAATTGTTTCACGGTTTATTTTTAGCAATATAACTAGAATCGATTGAATTTTTTAATAAATACTACATCACTAGAGGGTTAATTTGTAAAATGTATTACCGTTACTTTAGTTACAAAAGTGCAAGGTATGCTGACGATAACGTTCAACATTTTTCTCCAATAATGCCGCTAAATAAGATTATGTCATTTGGTTTCACCGTTTCAAATTTCCGCTTATTGTCATTTCCTTAGAAAGCTGGTCGTTGAAATACACCTTAAATGGAGTTCTGTAGTTTTATACATTTTATTAAATGCTATTAAATGGTTGACGCAAGTAACTAAGGTTTTGTTTGAATATTCTAATTAATTGGTAGTCCAAGATATTTTCTGATGTTTACAACTCTCGGTTGAAAATTTAGAAAAGAAGTGTGAGCGGTTTGTTAGTTATACTCCACGACATTTTGAGTCTTAATTTTTTTCAACGGAGTGAAAACCAATGGTAAGTTATACCTCAATTTCATTTAAAAAATCACCTGTCCTACCATATCTTAATCAATGGAATGCGCGAGAAATAAGCTCAGCTATGTTAGTGGAACTTAAATAAAATAAAATAAAATATGTTAAGCGAGGATAGAACTCGTAACTAGATTGTTCCGCACACAATTCGGCATATATCCGGTATAGTTATGTCTCTTAAACTATTTTGAAAAATTAGTGTTGTTTTTCTCCGTGTAAATATATTGTTTCATAAAATTCTCACATGCAAGTAAATATCGTATATATTTCGAAATCAATGAAATTTAAAATCATCGTTATACTTTATTGGTAAATTTTACGTAAACTTATAGTACTCCAAAAACAGCATAACTGCGTAAATTTTAGTGACTATGAAAATAGAATAACTAATGAAAAATAGAGTAATACTGTTTTTTTTGTAAATTTGACTTAGCAGGGTAAAGACAACATATATTTTTAACATTTACAGCAATAGTTCTGAAACTATCTCAATAATAATTCTGAAATTAATTGTCATAAAGTTTTTATAACTTATTCTTTCAAATTATATTCAACAAAATACATGAAATAAAACAAATGAGTACCTTTCTACCTCTTTAAAATTTCTTTATAAATAATTTTGATTGTTGACTATTATATGCGGGTTAATAGACAAAATTTTTATTGACATTTTTAGCAATGTCTAGAAATTTATATAAATTAGGTATAGAATTTACGTAAATTTCTAAAGTACGTAGCTTTGGCCTGCTTATAAGTTGCCCTTTCAATAAATATCCTACTTTTTCTTTTTGGTCGGTACGCTTTTAACAGAGACTTTCATTTCAGAAGGCCAGATCTCTGAAGCGTACAAAAATATGGGTAAAACAAGGATTCTTACCTTATTTGCCTTATTGAATTTTTTCTCGTGAATAGTTGTGAGTGTTACTGAGATATATACAAGTTAATATGGTTTATCACTATACCAAGTTTCTTTAGTAGTTACTATACCTACATCAAACGTTTCCTGAGAGAAATGGCTGTGATAAATGGGCGGTTAAGCCATTGATCTTATAATGGTTCTGTTTTTTTTCCATTTTGAGGAAAAAACGAAACTAAAGGTAATTTGTTATACATAATTTAGAAATTCATATGAAAAAAGTAATTTCAAAACATCACGCTCACAGCGATAGAAATTAAGGCTGTGACAGTCCGACTAACGGACGGATAGAAATAACAATAAAAATAATGTAGGCAAGTAATTCGTGTTTAATTAAGAACCTTTCAGCGTAACTTCAATAAAAATATTTTTATTTTTGCTTCCCGTAATTTGAATTATTAAGCATTAATCGCATGCGATCAAAGTGACCTAAAACTTGAATCGTTGTAAAATCATACAAATTAATTTTCTTTTATTTGCTATTTTATTAGAATATAATAAATATCGATAAAGATTTTTTTTATTGCTAATATTTTATTTACGTCAAGTTTAATATAAATTAAAGTAAATGATTTGAAATTAAAAAAGGCAATAATGTAACTTCAAAAACTTAAAAGGAAATTATTTTCCATAAATGTTTTCAACGACTTATGAGTATTTTGCAATTATTAGGA
This sequence comes from Druceiella hillmani, assembly GCA_039881145.1. NCBI lineage: Eukaryota > Metazoa > Arthropoda > Insecta > Lepidoptera > Hepialidae > Druceiella > Druceiella hillmani. Next base: position 23,578,068 of record JAYKKI010000021.1, on the reverse strand, counting down.
CGTTTCCTGAATATTAAAATAAATTTGAAAGTTCCGCTAGTCACAAATTTTTGGAAAGTGCGAATATCAGCGAACCGTATGTGCCCTCACTTAAGTGCTCATTTGGGTAGGCGTAGCTATGACAGAATAGCGATGCTGTACATCGATATGTTGTGATAGTCATGTTACGAAACATAAACACAAAGAAAAATACGACCTTAAAAGCACTAAGTTTGAACAAAATTACGCACTATTTTTAACCGACTTCATAAAAGGAAGAGGACTCATATCTTCGGCTTTTATCTACTGATTTGGATAATTATTTTTTAAATGGAAGGATATAGTCCCAATGTAGTTTCAAGAAAACTTATATAGGTCAGAATCTAATCTATTGATTAGATCATGAAAATTGAAGGTACATTCCCACTGAAGAGTACAGGTTAATGATATAAGTGTAATAATAATCTAATAAGAAACGACTGACGTGAGACCATTTGTTCTTTAGTAAATCTTAACAAAAATTAGTAAATCTAACTAAAACTTGCAATAAGAGGTTCTAGCAATATTTTACAAATTTATTTATGTTCGAAAACGATACTGGACTACAAAGATTCCAAAACTATAACGGAAAAAAATTAACGTTTTTTTTATTACAGGATGAAGTATTCATGAACGGAAGACCAAACAAGTTTAAACAAGTTTAGTAAAAATACTTCTGTATCAATGTAATATTGAACGCTGACTAAATGTTTACGACTCATAAATATCGATGTGGCGTGGCACATCCAAAATTACGAGCTAATATAGATTCCATTTCTAAAGGAAATATATTTTCTAAAATTAAAACTTTATTTTCAATAGATTGTAGTTTTTTCGTTATCACTTTGTTGAAATAAACATATTTCAATACAAAAATATAAAAGAAAATTATGTTTCAATCTGCCAGGCGTCCCATGTCGGCTCACAATTTTTTTTCTTAATAGAATTTTGCATGTAATTATGCAACATGTTGTATTATTGTATATACATTGGTTAGAAGAGCTATTAAGTAACATCAAAAAAACCTTCATATTTACAATGTTAGTTTTTTGAAACCAAAACAAAAATATTTTATTATTAAACACCTTTTAAGGTTCCGTACATCGAAAGGAAATACGGAACCCTCATAAGATCACTAAATGTCTTTCCCGTTGATACTTTTTTTATGCATGCCATAATCCAAATTTTCCACCCTTATTGAATTTATTAATACTCGTACACATAATAATTCATCGTTTACATAATAATTTAAAATTAGTTTAAACAAAATTAAAGGTATTTAAATTTTAAGTATGTAGGAAAATTCAGGAGAAATTCAGAAAGTTTCAGAGCTAGGTCAAATATTTTAGATGTACCTTGTTTCAAAAAGGTAATTGTTTAGGCAAGTCGAAATGTAGAGTAATTAATACCCGACCGCTGGTTTAATAAGACGGTTTAATTATTGGATTTGATTAAATGTAATTTATTACTTGAATTTTCTTAGAGTATTTTAATATCAATATTTTTTGGTTTTCCTATTACAATACTTCGCAGCTACCTATAACCAATTTAAATGTCTTTACAATAAACAGTTACATCAAAAACTATGCACATTAAAAATATTTTGAAATAAATGAGTTGTAAATAAATTATATACTGGAATGTAAATACAAAAAATTTTAAAAAAATCAACAAAAAATTAGCGTACTTGGATTTGTTTGCCTTTTATTTTTTCGTCTATTTTTAGTCGGTAGAAACCTCTGAATAAATTTAAATTATGTTTTCAGTATAGATTACTGAAAAGGAACTGAGGTCTCTAGACTATTTAGAATTTTTTCCTGAATGAGTGTTTATTTATTTATATTTATATGATGTATAAAATGCTAAGCAAATTTAGGTAGGGTTTCTATGGTGCTGTTAACGAGTTGACAAATGAAGAAAAAAGTTTCCAGCTAAATACATCGGTAACATGATAAACCCGTTGCTGTAAATCTCATTTCACCAACAAATGGGTAAGCCAAATGATCTGACCAAAAACTATTATTGATTAAGCATGTCAAAAATTATTTAAATTGAATTTGTGTAATTTTCCTAATAATGAATGGAGCGATAGTGGAATATTATTTGAGTATCGTATTACTTGCGTCAACTGTTATAGTCTATAAAATAAGGGAACATAGAGATGGATTTGATGGAATATTATTATTAATTATTAACTAACATTAATGGTTAAGAAGTTTCGCTTCACCAATGAGTGTGTGGTTTCACATTTTTATTTAATGTCTGAACATTAACGTCAATTGCGTGACACCATTTTATTTTCTCTATGAAAAATATTGAATTTGTTCGACTGTATGTTTCTGATAGCGTTCATAAAAATATATTGCTTTGAAAAGATTTTTCTTTGGTGTTGGCGTAAATGACTATGCTTTACGAATATAAATCCTCAAATTGTTCAATAATGGAATTTAGAAATTAAATATTTTTTTAATTGAGTTGCGAAATAATTTTCTAGCTTTACAAACTTGCAACCGAAGCAAGCAATTATATTAGATCATGAGAAAAGAATGTAATGATGTTAACTATCAAGAGTCTTAATAATATGGATAAGTAGAAGAAGATACTTGCGGCTCACTTAATAAAAGATATTTTTATACAATAGATCAACAATCTTATAATACTACATGTAATTTGAAACGGATATTCCATGCAGTAGTTTAAATATATATATATATATATATATATATATATATATATATATATATATATATATATATATATATATATATATATATATATATATATATATATATTATAATCTACTGTCTAGTATGGCAAATTTGTTGATCGCCTGATATTTGTTGTCGTAAGTATATCAACGAAGGCGACCCTAGCCACCGAGAAACGTTTATCAGACCATCGCAAATATTTTGCTATTAAATCTATAAGTCAGTGTATAATTGTATTGCAGCCATTTAATTTCCTATCCAAGACATTGCTACATGCTTTATGTAAATGTTATTTAAAACTATTCTACAACAAAGCAATAAATATCTTGTCTGACCACATAAATGTAGGCGTTCATTCTTCGTCGTCTGTTCCCCCGTGATACACTCCTAAATATCTAATTTTAAGATAAGGGTAACAGTCCATTAGTTTATAATGTATTATATAAATTAATGGCATTCTTCCATTGAAATTATAATTGTATCCTTAGTTTCGTTATTGATAGTTGCACGGCTAAATACTTTTCCCAAAATATTACTTTAAAATGAAAGAAAAAAAACAATACATTCACCAGAGTGTACAAAAATATTCCCGTAGTTTCATCCACCAAAGCACGTTACCTTCAAATCAGCATAAAATTTAGTTTTACATATTCGACTAGCTTTTACCCACGGCTTTGATTGCGGGAATATTCTATTGATAGATACATTTACATTGCGACGTCTATTGATGTGTAGCAGCAATACATTTTGTTATTGAGTATTAAGTTTTATTCTACAGAAATTAGTATATTTTTCGCAACAACGTCTAGTTCATTCTACAGAAATTAGTACATTTTTCGCAACAACATCTAGTTCATTCTACAGAAATTAGTATATTTTTCGCAACAACATCTAGTTCATTCTACAGAAATTAGTATGTTTTTAGCAACAACATTCAGTTACTTACATTAAGTCGAATGGCCGATACATTAATTGTAAAAAATAATATGGCAATATGAAATGTTATATGGCACAGATGATTAAGGACATTCAACGACTGGAAGGGGATACTTCAACCAGAAGGCAATACAGGAAGTCAAACGTTCAATGGGGCAGCAAGAATTGTGTCGACTCTGCGACGTAGAATCCGATGTAAGGAAGGTGTTGAAATATAACATATGTATTGAGTATAAAATTCAATTTCTTCGATTTGAAAGCAAGTTTTATTAGTAAAAGAAAGGTAAAAAAAATACTTCAGATTGCAGATCAAAAAAATAAAGTTAAAAATGAAATATACCGTTTTTATCTACTTATCTATATTTTCTATTCTGTGAGCGTAAAATGGATTCAAAGATTTCTACGATTGAGGACGGTGTTCGATTAAGGAAGTTACAACTCTTTTTAATTACTGTCTTTCAAAAGGAGATCAGATTTTAGGTAATATTTTAACTTAATCTTTGTTATCATTAACAAACAGAACATTGAATTTTAATCAAAATTATTAACGGTCGATACGCAACTGATAATAGTAAACAACTTGTATTTATTTTGCAATTCAATTTGTTCTGCAATTTTTTCAAATGGTTTTTAATTGGTTCTTGAATATTTTATTTATTTTCTCCAAACACAGTAAAGACTACACACTAAACCACAGTGACAGAGTTTCATTCAGAATCGCCAATTCATCGCTAAAAATTCCTGGAAAATTATCGTCAAAAGAGCTTCATCTGCGATCGTCACAAGACCGTAGTCGCTTTAATTATTTTCTTATAAATTTGTCTCCGTATATTTAAAGTTTACACCAACGTTAATAGCTCCAAAGCAAGAGTCACGGTGACGGAAAAGACGGAGGTGAACTGATTTTTTACGTTCATAGTGGTCCGTCATAATTTAAAGCACGTAAAAGGTGGAGAAGGTTAAATAATAACTTACATTTTATAGAATATTTATATTAGAAATACTCCATACAATATTATAAGTCCGTATATTTGGTTGTTTGTGTGCTTCGCTGCCAAGTCTCAACTACCTATTGAGTTCCATGAAATTTTGCGAAATTATGTAATGAAGGAGGAATACTTTTCACTAGGAACTTTCTTTTTAATTTTAAAATATTTTCCCTTTAAGGATAAAGCATTGAATGGAAGTATAAATGAACATTTAATTAGTAAAGTAAATAATTCCATCACAATCTTACAAATAATGTTTAAATTACATCACCATTTTTCCTTCTCCACGCGAGCAAAATTCGAAACAAAGTTACTAAGGAAATATTATTTTAAACGGTGATAATATTATAACTAAGGTAGTAATTCATTGATTTTAATATTATATGAATTTATTTGTTGCGTGCCGGAGTTTTACCCGCATAGAATTTTCTTAATTATGCTGATCCACCCTAGCGGTCGTCGGGGTCGAGGGTGTATCGGCGGGAATACTCCGTATGACTAGGTAATGAATAAGCCGGTCTATGCTTTACACCGTTTAAGCAGTGTTCCTCAGCTCCTGATGCATTTCCTATTACATTTCGTCAAACCAAACGACAGTGATGAAAGGGATATGCCTAACAATATAAATAATTTAAAACAATTCATCAAAATTGTTCATGTGGAGAGTTAATTTTCTTCTGAATACGAAAGCCACTATGATACTAATATTAGCATCATCTAATCATCTGTATATGTATTCATAAAATTTTTCTGCTTCGTGGAAACTGGCTAAAAACTATATCAACAAAACTCCTAATATAAAGTCCTATTTTTATTATTATAGAACATTTGTAAAAAAATACTGTAAATCTTACATTTTTGCCGTAAAATTCCTTCTTATTTTCAAAACGCTTGAAACTGGTATACAATTTATTACCATTAAGTTGTATTTACATAATAACTCCAATTTTATATTAGAAACCCTTAATACGATATAAGCCAGGATGTTGGTTAATTTATAATGTTTCCTAATTTTGTTTAAACTTAAAAATCCGGGTCTCTATTCCATAATACGGTCATTAAATTGGACACCTAATAAGCAGAACCGGAGGATTGGTACGTAAAATGATACACGTACATATAAAGATTGTGAAATTAATTTTTAGGTATTGGGTGACATGAATAATAAAAAAGTGTAGCGTTTTTTTTTGTTTCTTTTCAAGAATTTATAACCTCTGTCACGGTATAAGTAAGCGCGTCCAAACTTAACTGGCTTCAAAATTTTAAATCTCGGTTTACGTGCGGCATCGCAACGCAGAGGGCGCCCGGGTAGGTTCAGGGAGCGTTACCGCCGCACACACTGGTCTTTCTTCTATCACTTGGTCTCATCTAATGCGTGCCTCTCACGTTTGCCGTTCGGGAGTAAAGCGCGAAATAAATAAGCCCTAAAATTATCTCGGCAGGTTTTTCAAATAGCTGTCCACTACTGGACGTGTCCACGATAAAAGAATCACAAAGTCGGATATTAATCATTTGATAGTCATTAAAAATAACCAAGTTGCGATTCGAGTCGATTAAGTGAAGTTATCATTTCGCACACGATTTCACTCTGCGTACATACTTGTTCTTTCACGTATCGCCAGCAGGCAAGTTATGGTTATATTAATTTAACCCTCGAGGAAACACTTTACGATCGAGAAGAGTATGGCGGTACAGAACTTAATATTTTTAGTCCGTAATCATTACATGTAACTATTTAAATTTGACTGAAGGTTCCATTAACATGCTCGACGTACAATTTGAAAAGAAATCTACTAATAGAATAAGCGAGCAATTATATATATTTAAATCATCGTGAAAATAATGTTTGAAAAATTAATAAAATTGTGAAGAAAATTCTTTTGTTTCCATAATTCACCCTTTTGTTTGAATGGAGGTAAAAACAATTCCTGGAATGGAATTAAATTCCTTGAATGGATCTTGAATGGAGTCATACCTGTATATACACCAAAGAAAAACTATCGATATTAAGGTATCATTTAAAAACCACGTTCACTTAGGAAGTGGTAAGTCCACGTCTTATTGAACGGTGGAATCGTGTCTTATTTTTCAAATAATGAAACGTTTTACATAAAGCATACAGTAAACTTTTAATATTAGTTTTTATATATTACCCATACACTTATATTTTTAATCACTTGCACAGTTACTTTTATTTTAGCACAAGAGGAACCTTATACGACCTACAGTAATAATAAATATCGTAATACAAATATTTACACTTATATAACATCAATTATATAACATATATAAGGTCAAGAAAAACTTAAAATAAGTTACATAAACTCAATTTTATCAAAATTAATTTTTGGAGCGCTCACAAAAGTAATTATGACCAATAAACCCTTATTGAAGCATAAAATAATAATATGAATATGTCACAAATGTGAACATTAAGAATTATTTTTTTATACGCGTTTTACAGCAGGAGCATATACTCACCATAAACGTTCGCCTTCTACTCCAGCCAGCCGTCTTTTAGGAGATCATGAGTATAAAAAAAGATGATTATAATCAATATTATTTTCTATTTTTATTCCGTTCTCAATATATATTATTTCAACCTTAACGCAAGGATTAAACATCTCTGCGTGAACATCGAAAGGGATTGTCAAAGCAATATGGTGAAAACCTTATTTGGGTATTAATATTCAACAATATGAGTGTTACTTGGGAGAACGAAATATTTATTAACTGATAATTCAGGGTTTTTCTACCTTAAAGATGATAAGGAAATATTTGAATGTAATTTAATTGCAAAAAATGTTGAAAGTAAAAAATAATAAGTTATTGAAAAATTTGTTATTTTTCAGTAATAAAAGCTCAAGTCAAAAAATATTTTACGTGATTTTCGCCCTTTTATATAACTTACACATTTAATTGTTCCACAAAGTAAAGTCGCATACAAAATAAAGATAAGCACATTTTTCTACATAAAATATAGACTCTGTGAACCAACATAAACTATTATATAATAACTCCGGTAGGCAGCATATCAGCTCCACGCGCCGATGTTATCAAGGATCGACGGTTAAAACGAGATACGTAAACGTTGAACTTGGAAGGCCAGACGTGTCTTGCAGTTATTTTATAAGTTGTAATTTAGCCACAAACTCCGGTGATTTAATTGATAAATTGCCATTAAGGATTATAAGAACATTTTGACAATTTTTTTATATGTGTACACATTCGTATTTTAGACTAGTTAATTAAATAGGTTTTAAGTTATCTTACAGATGAAAGGACATATGGTCTAGTAATTGCGTTTGTGTTTTTAAATAACCCTTGGGATGAATTTATATATATGTGTTTATCAGAAATTCACAAATTTGTAGACTTATTATATTCCGTTTACAAATATACCTTTAATAATTAAGAAACTTGTTTCTATGTATTTGAAATGACGTAAATTATTCTATAAAGACATGTGTATTTACGCGGGTTACAATAATGAAAGGGATCACTTACGCGGGTTACAATAATGAAAGGGATAATCAAGGGGACACTTGGAGCTTCGGAAGTGTCTTTGAAGACAGCAAATAATTTATGCAAATTCTAAGCGGGTGTGAGCCATAAAATTTTAAAAGAAATATAGGCTTGAATATAAAACTTTCAAAGAGTAAATTCCCCCAAAGTATGCGTGTGAATAACATTTCATTACATATAAAATATTAAATTGAATTAAATGTCAATCCCAAAACCAAATATCTTATTTGTAAGCATATCTTTTTACTGATAGCAAAACTTTAGAATTTAATGTTGAGTAATTTATAGTAAATATACTGGTGTCGAAACTCAAATATAATGTTAGGAATACAAAATATTTGTCAAAAATAAGCAAATCATTTATTTTTTCTTTATGCTGTATGAAGTGTTTTATCTATGCCTCTCGGCATTTTCGACTGATGTGAGATAAGCCGGGATGACATGAGTTGTAATAAGTCTACCTCCTGGCTGCTACATGAGAGGATGACATAATAGTTTATTTCATCTGCCTAGAACGCGCGCAAATATCCCACAGCGTTCATCTGTCTTTCGTGCACTCACATTATTCAACTGAATAGTGCGAGAGGCACTCAGTCCAGATATTTTTTCTGCCCCGTTGACCAATACGGAAATGAGGTTATTAAGTCGCTCGATAGTTCACGACTAATATTTATTGAATTTCACTTCGACCCTTGATGATACTCATTGAATTCCTCTGTATTCTCTCGTATTAACTTGTGTTACTAGTTTTCTGTCTAATTGATTATTATTTTGTAACTATTTGCTCTTACGTTCTATCACATGCATAGTGATTTGGGTAAATCTATAAGTTGGGCATGGAACTTTCAAAACATAACTAAATTTATTCTTATTTAGAATGCAGATATTTAATAAAAAGACAGTCAGTGATTGCTTATGAAGAAACAAATTATTCTATATTTTTAAATCCGTTGAAAAAAAATTATCTTTTTTTTTATGAAAAAAAATACATATATAAATTATTGACGGAGTATTCGCCATAAATTAATTCAATAAGTCATTGTGGATCATGAGTGTGTACAAAACTGACGTGTTTTATGTTGTAGTAATTGTGGGAAACTTATTATGCAATCTAATATTTGAAGTCTGCGGTCGATTTAATTAAAATATTGTGGTTTAAATAGAACAATATTTATTTTAATTTTATATAATCCTAATTATAATGGGCGTTATTTATTTAATTTAAAATAATAGGTAGCCTTAACTTTTTTATGGGATAACAGATTGTTTCTTATTTTAAGTATTTTTAATTAAATAGTGTAATTACATTTAAAAATATAAAAGTAATTTCAGTATTATCACTATTTATTGTATTCTTGAATACTTTTTCCAGAGTAAACCTCTGAGGAAAAAAGTTTAATGATATTGAAATGTACAACATAATTTTCCCACTCGAAGAGCAAGATAAGAGCGATGTACTGTGACTGGGCACGTCTACAAATATAAAAGTGTTGAAATAATACGTGTAATTTCCTTCATGTGCCACTTGTAGTGGCGTAGTTTATTAGTTAATTGCACGATTTTAGCAATTACAGTCAATTTTTAGTTGAATTTGGCATTTCACGTGTGATTTTTAATATACGTATGTAATAAAACAAGGGTGAGGTTAATAATCTTATTTAAATTAAATCGATTCGTAATAACTTATCATATTAAATCATAAAAGTAATAATTTATTGCCATTTAGTTGTCTGTTGTTCCAGCCATCTATTTACATTGGTTTCCTTTAAAACTGGGTCCCAACAAACATTTATACAAACAACTTATTAAACATGAAACTGAGCATAACCTTGTGAAAACTTCTTGACTTAACAAAAAGTTATTAACCCACATTTTTGGAAAATAAAATAAGTCTAAAATACTCTTCTAGTGCATTAGAAATTTAAAAAAGTCCTTTGTATTGTAAAATCAGAACCGAATTATCAGCAGAAATCAGATTCATTTCTAAGAAATAGCCATAAAACAAATTTACTAGTGTTTCTTCCAGTTTATTCCTTTGAAAGCAAACTTTCATATACATATTATAGTTATAGTTATTTGGTCTCTATAATAAATAAAAAACTATTTGGTATAATAGTTAACTTTCTTGAGTTTAAATAAATTTGTTAAGTATAGGTAGAAGTCATTTATATATATTCACTTAATTATTTATGTGTGGGCAATTAAGGTTAGACAGTAGTTCTATTAAATTATTTACAAATATTAATATTACTTTTCATCACGTAACTATGTTGCTTGTTTCATGATTATGAAAAATATACGTAATTTACAGGTGAAAAAATACTTTTATTGTTTCAAAAACTATGAAATTTAGAATTCCTGTGGTTTTTTATTAAAATTCAAGATCATTTGTAGTAAAGTTGCTTTTTCTTAATTTTGGACTAAAATTTTCGGAGATCGAGGGTAAATATATTATATATCAACGTGATTACCGCCTATTACGAGTACTCCTTCAATGCACGTACTGCCCAATTTGTGACGGAACTTAATACTGATATTCAAATCGCATGGTTAATTTATATTTTTAATTTTATCCGGACTTTATTTTAAATCCATTTTATGGATAAATTATTTTATGTTAATTTCAATTTATTACGAAAATAACAGAGTTTTATAATTTCTCTCAAGCCGTTCGCCGCAATCTTTCACACTATTAGTTTCTCAATGTATAGGGTTTTGGTTGATAGAAAGAGATCGCTCATGTAATAATAATTATATTAGTCTAAATATTTTTTTTGTGTCGACTAAGAACTGTACTTCTTAGTGATGACATTACAGATAACGCCTATATTTTCATTGAAGTGACAACTGGTCGCAATGTTTCAAACCAAAACTAAATGCAAAGTACATAGTGTTGGAGATCGTTAATTGTTTTATGTATAGACAGAAAGATGAGAGTCCACTTTGGTTTGACAACGTCCAAATACAGTCTGAATATTAATCACAAAATACAAATAAAGAAAAATACGTACATATTATTACCAATTAATTAACCTATTTTATGGATTCAATGCCTTGAAACATTCATAATCCATAAAATAGGTTAATTAATTGGTAATAATATATTGTGACAAATTATTATTATTTCACTATTCAGTAATTAAATGACAATAAATATAACTGAACAAATACTTGCTAAAGTTCACTAATACAGCATTAGCAATGAAAATTATCAATGTTTTTTCACCTTCTTTCACATGTGTTGATATGAAAACACTATTTACGCCTTACCAGTTGTCATTTAAACTTGTGCGATAACGACATCTTGAAACGAGAGCTGCGGTTTGACGTACACGACCCGCAATCTCAATTTTAATTGATTTTTTTTCATATCGTTTTTATTACACTTTCCGTATCTTTGTTAATGACAGATGACGCGCATTTCTTTGTTGGTTTCAACTAAAAGGTTTTTATATTTATAGCATAAATATTTGATTATGGGAATGATGAATGATGGATCTGAAAATAATTGTTCTTAATCGAATATTTTATTTCCACACAATTAATTACCCGTTCTAGTATATTATTTGTTCATCATTCTATGAATTCAGACATAATAAAAGTAATAATACTTAATTTTTATTATTAGTTACGAGTTTACGACTCCATAATATTGAGTTTTACGTTAATTCAGTGTGTAATTGAATAAAAACAAAGTCAATGAGAGTTTGCGTCGATCAATATATCGGTCAGTGACACATTTTACTTTCACTTCACAAAGAAGTAAAAGAAAGAAAAAAACAATTCGTATAACTCGTATAAACTCCTAATTTGATTGATTTGCTAAAAAGTAATGAGCGTTTTTTTTAATTATCTTGAATGTTATAGGAACGTACTAGAATTTTGCATGGTCGAAGACATGTAAATGGGGCGGCACGCTCTCACTGATTCGGTAGTAACTAAGACGCTACACTGTTAAAACGCACAAAATATGGACGACATTAAGATGCCTGTGAGACATTGTCTACGAGTATCAATATAGTCATCCAGCTGTTGAAGCTACGCGTGACATATGCCTCTACTCTACGAGTATCAATATGGTCACTTAGCTGCCGAAGCTACGTGTAGCATATGCCAACGCGTAGCTAAAGCTACTGCAAAAGATAGATAGTACGTGGGTAACACATGAACTTAGCCCAGACCGCCTGCAGCCGTAGCCCGGTCTTCATATAGCCTTGAAATTTTGGATATTGATTGGACACAGATACCCCACCCGCCATAATCCCCAGATATTGCACCCATTGATTGTGTGTTAAGATCAGTAAGCAACGCTTTACGCGATAAAATTTGATGATGAAGACCACCTCCAACTATGACTGTTCATGCCATTCGCAACCACCTGCATTTTATGCAGATGCTGTCCACTCCCTGCTAGTTTGTTGGAGACATGTAGTACAAAATGATGGTGATTATTATATCGACGATTAATTAATTTTAAATTGGAAATATAATAAAAAATTATAACATTTATAACCACTCATTACTTATTAACCAACTTAATACATTTTAACACGATTAAACTTTCAATCTATGTCATAGTTTTATGTTTATAATATATGATCGCATTATTGCTTTATAGCGACATTTCATATTATTAGGGACAAAGAACAAGGAGGATGACTTATCCCTCAGCATTCGCTTGGATCCAGTAAAGTTACGAATATCTGCCCCTATTACGTATCTCATTTAACCGCAACCACAAGCACTAATGCTTAAAGCGTTAAGCGCACACACACCAAGGTGTGGCTATTGATTGTATGTTTGCCATATGTAGTCCTTTTATCCTAATGAACCCCGAAACAGTATTTTACGCAATCAGTATCATTTGTTTTGGACATTTAGGACAATTTCAGTTTAGTAAAAAAGTTAAAGTGAGACCAAAGAATTTTTGGGAATTTAATATTTTAAACCCTGAAAGATATATTGAGCTATATTTATATAGTGATTATAATATTAATAATTGTACATTGTTTAATAAAATCATTAAACATATTTATATATTTATTTGTACAGGAACCTCCTAGTTTAACTTGCACTTGGCAGATACATGACAGATATTGTCCTTATATATAACCTTCTTGTAACCTTCTTTGCGAGTGTGTAAATATGGTATTTATTTAATAGCAAATTGCCAATCATAACATACTAAATTAAAGTTTGAGACTACAAAGAAGAAATGCACGATCGCGCGTACAAATAAGTGAAGGGCAAAGCACTTAAAGCTTAGAATCAATTAGAATAGGTCGCAGACAGCGGCGTCAACGTATCACTGATGCAAAGAGATAATCAATTGATAAATCAATAACGATCGATCAACAGGCATTAACACTGTCATCACTTAACCGCATTGCATGTGAATACGATGCATTGAGCGACTATTCTTTACATTCAACATTTTGTCATGCATTAAAATTTAAAAATGAAACAGCTAGTATATGTTGCGCTTCTGGAAAGTTGTTTTGCTTGAATTTGATACATCACTAAAACTATTGCATTCATTAGTATTTCGTACGAAGGCTGAAATTAATTTGCTTTTAAAAAGAAAAGATGCTAATTCAAAACCTGCTTCCAAACGATTTCTTTTGGTGCTACGCAAATAGTACAAAATAATTATGTACCACTTCCAGACTACGTATAAAATTCAGTAGAAAGTCCATCATTAAATAAACTCTTTACTCCCAATGCCTGACCAACGACCTAATTTTTTACAAATTTTGTTCGAGAGAGATGTAGACAAATAAGTTGTCATCACAATCACATAGAAGCCATATAAGAAGCAATGTAAGAAAGAACCGTTTTTGTTTCTTAACAAGCTTTGCTACGAGAAGAGACTTGTCGATTCCATTATTCAAACAGATTTTTAACAGAATGTGAAATGATAGTCACATGCTCGTCATTAAGGCAAAGGATTTGTTGGACAAAATGCTCTGCATATTAACACACAAACTATTTATGAAGTGGCTATTGTTTTGGTTGTGCACCAATTTAACCAAAGATGTATATAAATTATGCGTAGAAACAATACCATACAAAATATAAGATTTACATCGTTCATGTAATATTTTACAATATTCACTTATTTTTTCTGCAGGAAAGGACGAATACAATAATAATATCAATCAACGAAATCCTTCAACAATTATATTCATAAGTTACATAATGTGCAAACAAAAAGTAACTTATATCATATTTTTATTATTTACAAGTTTTACTACTACTAAATAGGTAATACCTATTTAGTTTGATGATAAGAGATGATAGAGAAACCCTTCTTGAAATGTCGTAAATTATTCCATCAAACATTGTTGAGAAGTACGCAAAATTTTAAAGTCAACTTTTGCTATACAACCGATCTAATTAGACAAAATTACATTCCGAGGAACAAATACATTTACGTAATTCTATACATATTAACGTTGATAGTAACTTTAATTTAAAAAAATTTAGACAGTCAATTTGTGTATCCTACCATCTTTATAAGCAGGTAGCCCCCTGGATAATGCAAAAATATATAAGTGATGCGATGACCCATATGTGTGTTTATGGTCGACCAGATTGGTTTATAACATTTATTTGCAGTCCGTAATGAGATTTTCAAACTTATGTATATATTTGAAATTATGATTGTTTCATTATTTTTTTAGTACCAATATGTAATATAAATCACTATGCAGCCATTCGTGATCAATCTTTTGAATTTTTTAGTAAATTCCGTATTCGAGACTTTATTATAGGGATAATTTGTCAAATTAATGACCTTCACATTAGTTATAAAATTACATTTCGTTCAACATTTTTCTCAGATAATGCCACTAAATAAGACTAGTTCAATTGGTGTCACAGTCTCAAATGTCCACTTATTCGCATGTAGAATTAGAAAGCTGACCGTCGAACCAAGTCCGAAGTGGAGTTCTGAAGTTTGTTATTGAATGTTATCAAATTGTTGACGCAAGTTGACCGAGGTTATTTTATTTGAATATTCCAATGAAATGCCAGTTCAAGAATCTTTTCGGATATTTAAAACTCATGGTTAAAAAATTAGAAGAGGTGGGAGAGACTTATACACATACACGTCATTTTGAGTCATAATATTTTCTAATGGGGCTTAAAACAAAATGAAAATTATACCTCAATTTTATGTAAAAAAACCTCTCCAGCGATTCACCAATCGATGCTTGTATGAGTGGAAGTTAAATTAAATAAAATAAAATCCGTTAAGCGCGAATAGAAATCGTACCAAGATGGTTCCGCATGCACTATATATGTTATTTCTTTTAAGCTATTATGAAAAATTTGTATTGTTTTCCCCATGTAAATATATTACCTGGTAAAATTCTCATACGCCTACAAATATCGTATATATTTCGAATTAAATTATATTTGAAATCATCGTTACACTTTTTCCGTCAACTTTATGTAAACTTGTAGTACTCTAAAGATAGTATAACTATCTTAATGTAATTTTTTAAAAATTGTCTTGGAATATTTATAATTTTTTTTTCAATTGTTGAATATATATTATATTCAACAAAATAGACGGAATAAAAAAAAATGTACTTTTTGGCCTCTTGAAAATTCCTTTAAAATAATTTTGATTGTTAAATATTTCAGTCATAATTTTATTTATTAGCAGGTTAATAAGAGATAATTTTATGGACAATTTTAGCAATGCCTCTAGAGCTATCTTCCATAAAATTCTAAAGTCTATAGTTTTATAATCCTAGTAAGTTTCCCTTTCAATAGAGATCCTACGCGATACCTGAAATTGAGCAAAACATTTCGATTACTTGAATCCCTTCATTGAAATTTTGTGCCAACAGTTTTTAGTGTCATTGAGATATGTGTGAGTTGCTTTATCACTAGGCCAACTTTCAAGATCCTATAGTAGTTACCACACCTACACCAAACGTTTCCTGAGAGAAATGGCTGTGGTAGCTGGATGGATACATTATTGATCTTATAACAATTCCGTTTCTTTTCCTTTTGAGGAAGAAACGTAACTGAAGGTAAATTTTTTAAATATAATTTAGATATTCATATGAAACGAATCATTTCCAAACATCATACACACAATGGTTGAAATTTTGAGACTGTGATAGACCAACTAACGGACGGAGGGAAATAATGAAAACAAAGTAGGTACGTGTTTCGTGTTTAATTAAGAAGCCCTAAGAGCAAATTGGATAAAAATGTTTATAACAAAATATTAGCAAAAACTTTAATTTTTTATTTCATAAAATTTGAATTTTTAAGCATGTAATCGATAAATATATATTTAAGCAATCGTTCATTTTTTTAAAGTCGATAAACTTTCATAACATAGTTATTTTCTACAAATGTATTCAACATATTTTCGCATAGCCGTATTTCGATTTCTATGTAAATATAACATTGAAGAGTGCTTCATTTTTTGCCCAATTCTATATAAATATTCCATTGTTAGGCTATGAATTTTCACATGTGTAAACAGATTTATTACTATTTCACACAAGATACTTATATCTTTTCAATGAAGCACAGGCTGTGAAAGCTTTCAACACAGACCACACCTAACCGTTATTCGTACGAGATAAATCTATTATATTTCAAAGATAATATCGAAATTAATTTAGCAGTCGCAAATAAGCATTCATATAAACGATAAAATCTCAATATATTTAGAGTAGACGTTGCTCGTGATATCGATCACATTAGCTGTCGTTGTCAATCCCCTTTATATTCGGCATTTTCATTTAAATCGTATATACTTATTATATAATTCATTTAAGAGCGCCCTTCACATGGAGTATAATGTTGTTATTTTAGGATTAAATTTTTAATTGTTCAGCCTTAAAATAGATTTCATTAGACTTTTGATTATGTAGAGGGATGGTAGTTATGTAAGGTACAGAGATATTAGCCAAATTTTGTATTAATTTAACTACTCACATTTTACTAAAATAACTTAATTTGTTTTTCATTCACGAGATAACCAGCAAACGAGTAAGATCCTACTGTTAGTTTTATGATATAAATTTTTAAGTTACCTAAACTTAAATGGGTGCCATTGCCGAATGTAAAGTCCACTTAAGTTTAAAGCCAAATACTTCAAATAATTATTACTTTATTAGAGTAATTAACTTCCAAAAATTTGAATGTTGATGGTCTTATATTTTATTCCTTCAGGAATTTATTCCTTGGAGAAAAAACAAATTTCTATAAAGACATTGCTGTAATATTTCTTGAGTTCTTCAAAAAATTCTGTACGACCTATATTTATTGGTTGCATATGTTAGAATCTTCCCAGTCCAAAATTATAGGCCTTTTTAAACATATTTTGGTTATGTTATAAATGTATAATTGGAAAAAAATTCAAGAAATATTTACACAATTTTCCATTCTAAGCTTTGTTCCAAATTACCACCCCCATGAATTACCTACTCATATTATCTTAGGCTGCTGGAATTATTTTTTACTGAGAATTTTATGGAGATGATGAGCAATTACGCATATAGGTTAACACTGTTTTCAAAAAAAAATTTTGTTAACATTCGGTTCAGGATTTGTGGCGCCGCTGATTTTAAATTTTTTTTGTTCACTGTTGGAAAAAATGTGCCGTTATAGGGTTTATTTATAACACGTAATTCATAAAAACGAATTATTTTCGTTAATAAAGGTATTCCAATTCTGAATGCACTGTACTTATAAGCGAATCAATCATTTGAATGAATTTTATTATAATTTGTACTCATACTGAAATTTTCATGAAGCGGAAAATAAAAACATTTTTAAGCGATTTACCCATTCACAGCATTCATACAACACAAGCGGCCGAAATGTAGAAAATAAAATCTCATTGGATATTTGCGTAGATAACATTGGCATAAGATTGAAAATGTGCTAACAGATTGTCAATATGCAATGGAATATCAAACCATTCAATCTCCATTTTGTTATATGAAAGGCTGCTACACCGAAGAATTGTCAAAGGAAAATTATTCGTAAAGGGGGTGAGAAGAACCGATATGCAAAGGTCTTAATTAACACTTGTACGAGTGTGTGCTCGAGCCAATCATAGCACCCGTAACAACGTGTGTTTATATAAATAATGTTAACGTATTATAAGCTGTGAAAGTGATACGTTAATTAGGTAACGTTATTTACTTTCTTCAGTGTCAAAATTGGAAGCGCAATAAATATTTTCACTTTAATATTTAATAATTTTGTCTTGTAAACCACCGTTTTGTGAGTAAACATTTCTTTGAATTAATTTGAAAACTCAAATGACTTTAATATAATATCTAAATAAACCCTACCCTTTATTCGGAACTTTTCTCGAACAGTTGTCGAGAGCTACTGAATACTTTATTATAAAATATAAATAGAACGAATTGTGCTCAGTTAATGATAGTATTAAACTTTCAAGTGTAATAGGATTAAATGTTCCTTTATCATTAATTATAGCAAAATATAGTCTTCAAATATTAGAGGATTTGGTATGAGTTTTGCCAGTATATCCATCTAATTCATCCAACATTCTTCAATCTCCTTATAACATTTTCAGATCTCTAAGTAATTTGCCGAATAAAAAATGCGACATTGTGAGTTTTTGCTAATATTTTGTTATAAAATTAACAAATTGTAGTAAAGAAATAGAAAATTAAAATTCTCGGGTTCTCCAGTCATTTTTATGGTATTCCTGTTTTATACGGACATTCCCATATTATTAGCGGTTACCCACAAATTTGTCCGCATAAAAGTTAATTTATTACTAAATTTTATATTCCATAATTATTTTGCGTTTATTAGGACATTTCCTGGATATTCAAATAAATTTGGAAATTCGGAGAGTGGCAAATTTTCGGGAAGTGCGAATGTCCGCTAACGATGTGTGCTCTCACTTGTATGCTTGTTTGGGTAAGTGTATCTTCTTTGACAGCATAACGATACTGCACATCGGCATGCTGTGATAGTTATTTTACGAAATATAAACACAGTGAGAAATATGACCATATAAACACCAAGTTTTAACAAAATTATGCACTATTTTTAACCGATTTCATAAAAAAGGAAGACATATATCTCCGGCGTTTATCTACTAATTTGGATAATTATTTTTATATGGAAGGGTATATACCTAATGTAGTCTCAGGAAAATCTTAATTTATTGGTTAGAATCTGGTCACGAAAAATGACGCTATATCATAAAATTCCCAATGAACAACACTGGTGTCTCGAACAACACTGGTGTTTTAATGATATAGGTGTAATAATGATCTAATAAGAAACAACTGACGTGAGATAAATTTGTTCTTTAGTAAATGAAGAATACAATAATAGAGGCTAAAGGCGACGATGGGAACTTTTCACCTACGAAGAATAAACTTATCGAGTTTAGAATCATCTGACTTATCTTGACATAACCAAGAACGTAAAAAGGAAATAGGTAGGTAAAGATATACACGCACATACATACGCATGAAGCAATTAAGATAAGTAACTAGGTAGATAACTAAATAAGTACATATAGGTATATACAGCTTTGACGCATTGACTACAGTAAAGAGGTGGAATGTGATTTATATATCCATATGTATGTACGTACGTGTTTATACTTGTCCTTATATATGTATATATTTATGAATATATTTAAGTTAATTGTATGCCCCAAACGTCTGTTCTGATCTCGACAAATTAATTATAATTGGTAAAGAATTCATAGTAAAATCGTGACATTTTTGGTAACATAGGATAATATAGGCTCTAAAAAGGGAAAACTATTTTTTACCAAAAAACTTAACCGACTTCAAATAAACACCAATTTGAAATTACACTAAAGTGTAGAAAATTATGAAAATACTAGTGGTTTGCAGTACAATATCGTTTTCGAATACAAATAAATTTGCCAAGTACTGCTGCTGCTAAAGATTTTTGTAGCTGGTGCTAAATAAATTGTAACACTCATATTCGTGTATGGGTTTGCATGTACTTGAGAAAAAAGGGAAGCGTCGACTTGATACCGATCCTAAAAATCTCTAGCAGTATTTTACAAATTTGTTGATTTGCGAAAAGAATATTTTACCACAAAAGTTCCAACTAAATGTTGCAAAATTGTAATGGAAAAAAACGAAATGTTTTTGTCGGTTACCCATTTTTTTACTAAGACTAAACAAGGTAAGTAAAAATACATCTGTTAAAATGTAATATTCAAATATGATTATTTTAATATAAATATGAACTTTTTCAGCTAAAGTGAAGATCTCAAAAAGACTCACCCAATTGGTCACACGTTTTTGATAGAATTTTAAAAATTGTTTGTTGTGGATTGATAAATTACGGAATTTATCGTAATTGATACCCAAAATCTAAGAAGTTCTAGTACATGGAAAAGCTCCCAAAAATAAAAGACGAAATAAACAATTCGTGTAATATAACAAAACCAAAATCATAGGAATTAATTTTCACACATATATTCAATATCAAAATAGTATTAATCAGTAGACAAACAGAAAAATTGACTACGACTTAAAATATAAATCACATAATTAATTGTACAAACACAACATTTAATTAATTAGAAAATATTTGTTCATATGATCCTCAAAGGTGTAAATATTTTGAACTCTACTCTACAATGTATTGAGATATACAGGTAAGCAGTTTTAGGTAAGTATACATTTAAATTAAGTTAGGTGGCGTAGTACTGAAAAAGTGCTAATTACTTATAAGTATGTTTCACTGTGGGTAAATTAGTACGACTTGTCAGTTACAACATTTCTTCATAAATAATATTATTAATCATGCTAGATGTTGGAATCAAAATAACCCACATGCGGCATGAGTTTAAAGGTGAGAAAGTCCAGCTTCCAGGTAAACAACATGCAATCAAAATGGTGGCCTCGGCCCCATTACGGTGCGGACCTTTGACTTGCTGTCTGGTGCAATTACAAATTTTCCAAATCCGCAATTTTTGGGCCATATCAGAGGTATATACGGAGTGCAAAATATATGGTGGTATGGGAGAATAACAAAAAATTGATATTTTTCAATTTTTTAATTAGTCTTCAATTTAAAACTATAAAAAAATAGGTAGCCAACTTTAATCTCTTCCCCTATTTTAAATAAAATAAAGGCATGTTTGACATGTCATCTCACATCAAAAAAAATTTATTTTCTAGTGTATTATACGAGTATTTATGGTCTTAAAGTCACCCTAAAGATTCGTAAACATTTCTTCACAGAATATAAATAATTTCTTTAAAAATATTTTTGAATATAACCAGGTCAATTGTAGCATTTAAACCGAATTTTACTTATTTATTTGTTCTCCCATAATATTTTTCAATCATCAAAATAATTATAAATATGTGAAACATTTTTTCATTAACTAAATTATAATTTGATAAATTAGATTCCTATAAAGAAAAAAGTTTTTTTCTTAACAATAATACGATTATAATTTAAGGACACATGTTTTATTTATATTTGACAGGTCAATTATTTTAATAGATATAAATATTTAACTGCTTTTATTGGGTATAAATGCATATAACAACGTTTTTGCTTTATCTTGAATTTATTAAAACAAACGGAAAAAAATTGTTGAGGGCGGTTTCTCACCGTAAATAAATTTAAAATTGAATTTCCTTAAATGGATATTTAAGGTAAATTACGCTTTAGTATAAAAGAAACTTCTGTTTCATATAATTGTAATATCTTGTAACTGAAGTTTAATATCTTGTAAACTATGTTTAAAAATAAAAATCGTAAAATTATTTATATTTTTAGTATTTCATTTTAAAAGTATCATCGTATTACATGTATCTAACAGAACTTACGAAAAATGCTCTAACCCGCACTTCATATATATGTATTGGGATGTACGTAAATATTTTCAATATTTTGCTACATGTTAGTTGAGATCTTCATATATCTAAAACAATAGAAATTATAAGTTATGAAGTTGCAAGAGTATTTCCTTTCACTTAGAAACCCTGAAACAGACTAATAGTAGATGCAACGAAAGACAATATGTAAATTTTAAGCAAATAAACTCTAAACTTAGAAAACACCTTAATTTCGATACTTTATTTTATACAAATATGCACGTAATATTAGTTTAAATGAATCCTACACTTAAGGGTGGGATGTATGCGATGAAATATTTCGTTTTCCAATAATACACGCGCGCGCACCGGCCCGGCGGTGCTGTGTGACTCTTAGTAGTATGTGTTATGCCCCGTACATACGCTTGGCAAACAATGGCAAACAGCAAACAACAAACAGCAAACACCTACATGTGGATGGGTATTTGTATGTGTTTGCCTGTTACTGTTTGTACAGGCAAACACATACATCACCACTCATCATCATCACCACTGTTCGGGGTCGGTGTCGGTTTTTCTTCACAGATCAAAGGTTGTTTGACAAACAGTTCGCGGTGTTTCCATACGCTTGATAAACGTTCAGTGCCGCGCGCGAGCTAACGGGTGGTGGACGTGTCGCATCAATACCACAGCAGCAGTTTTTGGCGCGATATCATGTCCGATTGGTCAGAAGATACAACTCTTTGTTTTTTAGAAGCGTATCAAAATGAGCCCTGCATTTGGAATTCGAAAGACATTAACCACAAAAATAGGCAGAAGGTCCACGATGCGTGGACCCACATTAGTGTGATAATGAATAAAAATGTGAAAGAATTAAAAAATAAAAAAGAAATATTAATGGCTACGTTCAGGAGACACTTCAAAAAAAAACAAGACTCAATTCGTTCTGGTGCAGGTTGGTTTTGACTATTATTACTTTTTTATCATGACTTGGAATTTAGAGCTGCTTTTTGTTTTGAGAGATAACATGCTTAATAATTAGGAGCTTATTCTTAGTGCTACTATCGCCACACAGCCTGAACGATAGATAAAATTTTTCATTAAATGTTGAATTTCACTTATAATTGCGTACCTATTCCAACACTTTTTTCTTTCATGAATCTGACAAATGTGTCTTATGTTTTAGGAGCAGACGATATCTATAGACCCATATGGCTTGCTTATGACCTAATGGAATCATTTTTGGGGCCGATGTATACAAGCACAAATAATATAAATACAGAGGTAAGTAAAACTATAAATATTTTTCGTAGTGGTTTATTTAATCTAATAGGTACATATTGTATCAAAATAGATATACACAAACTTTCTATGCTAACTTACTAATAATATGAACTATGTAATAATAAGACCTGTCTGTCGCACTCACGTAAAAGTCAATATCCTTATTCATACGTTGGGCAATATAATTTAATCTATTTCACTAACAATATTATGCGGTTGAGACAAGTTCTTTTTAGCCTTGGGGATTGTAAGCCGGTAACATGTCTTCAACAAGACTAGGCATATCTATGTTGGTTCGAATATTGTTAAAGCAAGATTTGTACGAGTCACGGAGGAGCAATTCCTTAATGCGATTAAGTACATTGACTCCGTTTGGAATATTTTTCCTTTGGATGACCAGCTTGTAGCCAGGGGGTACTCGCTTCATGGCTTGCAAGAGATTTCTCTTTTGCGCGCGGACAAACTTATAGCAGTCGTTCCTCTTGTAAACGTGAATATGGTGCTTTGTTTCGTCGCGTGTAGGCATCACCGCCATCTTAGGCCGATCGTCAATGATTTTTTCAATTAATTTAGCTATTTGTTTATCCTTATCTTTCATCAGAGAAATCAACTCGGAAATTTGATTTTGATTTATTTGCGGAGAAACGTACGCGCCCGTTTTTCTGATGGTGGGCAGCACTTCCTCGTAAACGAAACGCATAAACTTTTTTGCTTGCAATTTATTTGAACGCGCTAGTAGAGCGTAGATACCGGGCTCCGATACAAATAGCGTCTCTGGACTCCAGTTTGATGGCGTTTCAAGTTGGGCCGTGAACGGGCCCAACTTGTTCCATGTATATTTCCATTCATCCGGAACAACTCTGTAAGCTTTTTTAACTTTATCATAGCCCAAAAGTAAAGCAAACTCTTTCAGTTTACAATAAATATTATTGTCCGTCGTGATATACGCCCAACATTTGAAATCACTGCCCTCGTCACCGAGTTTGGCTAACGGAAAATTGAAACGTTGCAAAGACATGACGCTCGATTCTATCTTATATAATAAGCACCACAACTTTTCACTTTGTACTCTAATATTGGGCGAATTTTATTAATTTAAATTCAAATTAAAATAATCAGCGACCTATAGGTATACATTTTCAATTATTAAATTAATATAATATGCTATGTCGACCTACAAAAATATGAAGTGAATTCTTCTCTTATCTGTTTGGCGTGCACGGCTGACTTACGTGGTATGTTTGGAACATCCTGAATTGCATTAAAACAACTGTTGTAGTTTCGCCAAGATCCAGGTGTTATTAGTTGGCCATTTCCATTAATTACATCAAAAGTTCCTGAAGGAGTATATCTTTCTGGGGAGTTTTTCCTTAGGAAGTTATGTATTAGCACACAGGTCATTGTAATGTGTGATACAGTACTCGGATCTAAATCAATTGGGCGACGATAAATTCGAAATACTGATGTTAAAATTCCAAATGTGTTTTCTACTACCACCCGAGCTTTCGATAAGTTTTGATTAAATATTCTTTTTGGTGAACCAACATTATGCTGTCCTGGGTAGGGTTTCATAACATGTTCACTTAATGCAAAAGCGCCGTCGCCTATGAAAACGTAGGGAACATCAATGTTCGATCCAGGAAGTGGGCATGGTGTAGGAAAATCTATTTCGTTTCTAGAGATCTTTTGCCATAGTAACGAATTATTAAAAACGCCACTATCACTGATTCTCCCTTGGCATACTATATCTGCAAATATAAATTTGTAATTGGCATCAGCTACCGCCAAAAGAAAGATGCTAAAGGTTTTGTTATAGTTAAAATACTCCGTTTCGCTATGAGGTGGATTATCTATAACAATATGTTTGCCATCTATGGAATCCAGGCAGTGCGGAAATTTTCTTCTATATCCTTTTTCAATATTCACCCAAGCATCTTTCGTTGATGGTATCTGAAATAAAAATTGAAACAATGTGAGATACAACGATAATAAACTAAACTAATAACATTTTATTATTTTTTAGGAAGTGCCATCACAAGAAATGCTGAATGAAAGTGCAGCTTTAGCGGAAGAATGAGAAGACGTAGATGGTAGTGATTCAGGGCACTCGTCAACTTTGCAAACATCAAAACCACCAACTTCCCGTCCTCGTCCTGCTAAAGATATAGCTGAACGGCAGATGTCTTTAGCTTTTGGGCAATTAACCAATATGTTAGCCGAAAAGAAAAAAGAACCTCAACCGCCACTAAAGGAAGAAGATGAATGCGAACTATATGGAAAATTGTTAACCCAAAAGTTGCGAGAACTGCCTTCTGATGACAGAAAACTGATGATGTATAACATAGATACTTTATTTGTTAATAGAATTAAGGAGAAAACCATATCATCCTATCACTCAGTCCCATACCAAATGCGCATTACTTCACCAATGCCAAACCGGCCGTCAACCTCCCAAACATCCTATTCCGAACCTTTTTCGAATACATCCCCTCATCTAAACCGTCCATCGCCTTCCCCAACGGCGCACTCTGAAACATCGAGTTCTCAAAGCATTCAATCCCATTATATCTCCCAACCGGACTTAACAAATTATACAACTCCCAACATTCAAATTATATCCAACGAATTAATTGCACCACAAACAGGACAAAATATTATTAATAAAGCATTACTTAAAACTTACGAAGACTTTGATAACTATCAAAAATGAATAATATTAAATTATTCATTTTTTAAAGTTTTCGTAGTTCCGGTTTTCATTTTTCACAATTAACGCATAATGTAAAAATATAAATAAATATATTACAAAAATGTATGGTCTTTTAATAAACTGAAACAAAAAATGCCTTACCTTTATTTCGTCTCTCAACACTTGGTTAATAGCCTATTCAGGTATGATTTTTGATATTATTTGGGGGGATACTTTGAACAAATAGTGTTAACTTTTATAACTGTCACCACTTGCGATGAATCTTAATGTTTTTGCTAGACGATATTTAGCTGGTATGGCGTCTCTGAAGTCAGTATCTTGCTTCGAAATTAGAGGTGAAATTTTGTTTAGCAAGTATTCAAAATCTGCAAAACTCATACGACAAAAGTTGTGAAACTGTCCTGATGGTTCATAAAGCAGCTCACTAAATTTTTCTTCTATAAATTCTGTAAAACAAAAAAACGTAAATTAAATAATACCTACACTGAAAATATACTCTATTTGTATTACTACGTAATTATATTACTTACCTTGTACGATTTTTGTGAATTTTTATCATCCACCATCGCCTTCGTCTTCTTCTTTTGAGTTCATTTTGTTTAAATTTAAAATAAAAATAAGTCAAACCGAAAGTGATAGCTGCCACAAGCTCGTCGTCCGCCATATTTGCCGATTCACAAAATACTAAACACGTTCGTAAGCGTGACTGTTTGTATTTGATGATTGTGGTCGATGTTTGGAACTTTGTTTGTGTTTGTGGCATACACCAAACGTATGGACGGGGCATTACACGAACACGCTTGGCACAATGGGATCGATTGAGACGCTTTTAAGACTAATTATTAAAGTAAATCGGAGCATGATTTCTCTGTTATAATGTCTTTGTAAATCTCTTGATACGGAATACGATTTAACTTTGGATATGGTTTAGGTTGGTTTTTGACTGAATATGGGGAAGTCCAAAATGAAAAAATATTGCACATATTTTGTGTAACTATTTTTTATGTATAATCTTTTTGTAAATTAGTATGGCAAGCATAGCCTAAGATAAAAATAAAATCCCTAAAAAAATGTTGTGCAAATTATGAAAAATAAAATTAAAAATCTTTTTTTCTTTGCAAATGGTAATATTTAGGCATTAAACATGAAAACACTAAAATTGACCAATTTTTTTGTGTAGTTATTAATGGATTCCTGCTGTATATTGTAGACATATAGCAGCATAAAAGTTATTGATACAAGTAAAAAAAACTATAACAGAGCGAATTTGATTGCATTGAAAATATGTTAAAGGAGTGATTAATTTAGCATATAGAATGATAAAAAAAGTAAAAAAGCTTTTTTCATCGAATGTTTTATACTAATATTATATACACATGAGCAACACATAAAAGAGAAAAAAATTCCTAACTACACGCAAACTAAGTCTTAGGAACATCTAATATAAATTAATGTTATAAAATACGAAGTAATGTTAAAATAATAAAACTACGTATGAAGTAAAACTTAAAAATTTGTTTTTAAATAAGAAAAAAAATAAAACCTGCAAAAATTATTAAAAATAAAAAAGCCTATATAATGTCTCCATTACGATGTTTCGTGAACCAGTCGGATATCAAGCGTCTTAATATGTAATAATTTATTAAAAGATTATTTCAGTAATTTTTTTAATTTTACCCAATATAAATCTATAATATTTTATAATTACATACCACATGTATATCAAATCTATGTTTCAATATTTAAACTCTAGGTGTGCAATCAATAGCTCAATTAACAATTATTAAATTAGTTGGCTTTAAATGTTACGAATTTCAGTGATATCGAATTACAATTTTCTTTTAATGATAAAGTAAAATTGCATCACACGAATTTGCAATTCAATGTCAATAATAACAAACTAATAAACATTTTCAAAATTAGAGATAGAATAATTTTCTAGTGCTGGAATAATAATTTCTGACTTTTAAAAATCATTTGCCTTCAAAAAAATAATATATTTGAACCCCATCAAATATATTAATATTTGTAACTGTTATCGACTTTCATTTTATATCCCGCATAATGAGCACGATAAAAATAATGTTTGACCCTTCATTTGCTCCCTCACTCTACAAATCCCCGAATTGTAGTTTTTATGTTTTATATCTGCGTCTACTAGAAGCTATAGCCATGTAAAATTTTATATCACCTTTCCAAATCAGCGTTCACACGATAAATGACCGTAAAATACGGATAGACGAACACAGAGTAACAAGTAATTTGTTTTTAAAATTTTGATAAAATACTGAAAGGGAATCATTACAATTTTCAATAAAATACAATATTGCACTTACGGATGAATCTAAAAAATTTAAACCTTTAATATTTAAAAAAATTATAAATTTTTACGTATATAATGAAATTATAAAATGTATCTCCGTATTATAAATACTCGGTGATCTGTAATACTTAGTAAAAGCAAAATATCGATTTAATACTTCTAAAATACGAGTATATTTAATAATTCTATATTACGCCTACTATAAAATTTCTACAAAACTTTCGTTTAGGACACGTGATTTTTTTTTTAATTTATGCTTCCAATACCGGAAATCTGTAAGAAATCTTATGTTTTCTCATTATTATCTGAAAATGTACAAAATAACAACAAATTCATCCACTTATTTACAAAGCGGCACAAAATATTATGCATTTCAAATGTATCATAGCGTATCATGCGTAATTTTCATTTTATTGTAACATACAACATAGAACTTACACTGTGTACAAGCCGTGTACGCGTCATAAAGCTATGGCACAAGCTGACGAAGAGCGAACAAATCTCACGTCCTTACTGTTTGCAAGCGCAAACGGTACTGAATTCAAAATATGCGCGAGCGCCGGAGATAGTAATCGTTTTTATTTTCATAGAAACTAGTATGGAACATTCGCGCGCGGAATGCCTTAAAAATTCGGCAACTTTGACCTAGTACCAAAGGCTTCATATTTATGTCATAGTACAAGAATGTAGCTACATTAATTTAGAACAGACATAGTGAAATGAAAATTGATATATCTTTGTAATTTTGTTCTAATATGCGAAACAGCGGAGAGCCTTTTTGGTAAAAGAGGTTACTTTGAGATTTTTTTTTCAAGTTAGGAATATAACAGAAAAAATATCGTACAACAACGTAGTACAAAGGTCTATGCCCTGGTATTTTAATATAACGTCTAACTTTGGTAGTTATTGAGTATTTTGCGAAACCAAACATCCATTTTCGCCTATTTGCGAATCCGCCCCTTAAATAACCAGGCATAGGTTGGCATCAACTCTTGACTGCTGCACTCTGCGGGGGAGGTTCTCTTCCAAGTAGTCACTCTTTGACGAAGAGTATGGCAGCAACACAAATGGAGATGAATATCTACAAAATGATTAACCTGGAAATATAAGTACACAGGTATTTTAATGAAACAACACAATATATATATATATATATATATATATATATATATATATATATATATATATATATATATATATATATATATATATCGCATGAACTCCTGATGGCAGTAACTTTATTGTGTTAACCGTCATCGTGAAAGAAAGTATGTACAAGTATTTTCTGCTTATAACTTCGAATTGTTGTGAATCGTATGCAATATTTGTTAAATAGTAATACGTTTTTATGGGATCATTATTGAAAATGAAACATCATAATGAATTTTCATACAATTATATTGAAAAATGTTTCAATATAATTGTATAAAAATAATTAAATGTTTCATATCTGGCAGGCGTTCCATGACGGTTCACAATTTTTTTTTCGTAATAGAATTTTACATGTAATCATGCAATATATTATATCATTTTATATAGTTTGTTGGGAATCGAAGCATTGTTGAAATAGCTATTTAGTAGCATCTACATTTACGATATTAGTTGGAAAGATTCTCGAGTAGTATAATATACTATATAGTATAAAATACATGATGTTTTCTGAAACAAAAACAAAAATAGTATAAAACGGAACCATCGTAATAAGTAGAACGTAAATATTATACAAGTTCGTAGTCTTTTAATTCTAGTACAATTTTTACTGAGCACCTTTAGTCAGATACAAAAAAATATTATTCCAATTGACCATTAATGTTACTCTAACATACGACATTAAATATTATTAATAATCTCAGGTACATTTAAAAATAAGTATGATTTGATTACAATTGTACAAAATAAAGTGTACATTTGTTATTAAAGTATGTTTAATTAAACAAACTTATTATTTAGGTAGTTATTTCTGTTAGGCAGTAAACGTTAGATACATTTAAAAGTCATTCCTGTTAGCGAGTGGACGTATCTAAGAAACATAATATTTTGTGTTACGATTTGTGGATTTCGTCAAAATAAATTTCGTTTTTCTGTATGAAGTGGCTAAATGTTTCATTTATATATGAAAAAAATTAAAAATTACTCGGTTTCGAGGGTACCTTCATCCACTAACGCCGACACTTTAGTTACGCTAATTACTGTATATTCTATTTTGAGCTTCCAAATTTAAAAAATTCTTGTTTTTGTTTGGCAGATTTTTATCATGGTATATACAACCAGACACGTGAAAATACAACAAGATACGTTGTCTTTAAAAGAGCATTTTAATGCATTTTTGCTCCTTAAATTTATCAACCATTCTACATCAAATATATGAAATATACTTTTATATGAGCAGTATTAATTTGCTGAGCGTCAACTATTGGGCTACTAAAGATTGAGAAGATCGGAAAGAATGTACTACAAAGCACGCAGCTCCACACTTAATATAAATAAATAAGCACGAAGCCAGGCAGCCTGATATTTTAGTATATGAGATATCTTTAACTGGCGATCATTGAAATTATAATATATATATATATATATATATATATATATATATATATATATATATGTATGTATGTGTGTGTATTTATATATATATATATATATATATATATATATATACATACATGCGTATATACATACATATTATAATTTTCAATCTGCTGTCTAATATGATGAATCTGTCTGAACTCTTGAAAATTTTCGTCAAACAATCTTTTGAAATTTTGATCGTCTGACTGTTGTAGTCTTCAATATAGTAACAAATGTGACCCTGAGTACTGAGAAACGTTTATCAGATTAGCGCAAATATTTTCTTATTAAATCTCTAAGTAAAGTATATAATTTTATCGAATTCATTTAATTTCCTATTCAATATTTGGTAATATTTATATATGCTATATATTCAGCTTATTTAGAACTCTTCTACAATATATTAATAAATAACTTATTAGAACTTTAGACTAAAATGGGTCATTAATAACTTTAGGCTACTCAATACAAAATTGTATTATAACCGACCAGCAGACTGTTGAAATAGAATAGAATTTCAATGGATGTTTGGTTCAACTTGTACGTTTAAAGGACAGTTAATAATTATCAATATGTATATATTAGTGTATAAATGGTACAAAATTAAACTCTTGCTTTGTCAATATTTTTAGGTCAACTTAGGAAAAAAAATAGCTTCCCCCATGAGTCACTGCAAAATATATAATTTCAATATAAGTACAATATTATATTTGTTTATAAAGTATTTTATAAACGAATATCATTCTTCTGTTGAAATTATAATTGACTTTTCCATGATTGTTAATAGTTTCATTGTTTATAGTTGTATGAGTAAATACTTTTGCCAAAATATTACTTTAAAATAAAAGAAAAAATAACAATACATTCACTAGAGAGTGCAAAAAGATTCCCGTTAGTAGTTTCATTCACCAAAGCGTGTTAAATTCAAATCAGCATATAATTTGGTTTTATACATTTAACTAGCTTTTGCCCACGGCTATGATTGCGCGAATATTTTATTAAGACAGACACTTGCATCGCGACCTGTATTGAGGTGGGGTAGCAAAAAAACCTAGACCCTTACGTTACGTCGAGTAGACCATACATTAATTTAAAAAAAAAAACAAACGGACAAACCAGTTAATTTTTGAATATATTAGCTCTAAAATAAGCCTAAAATCAGTTTTAAAATTCTAACATTACTCCAAAACGGCTGGACAAATTTAATTAAATCTCACTGTTTTGTATTTTAGAATAAGCTGTAGTATTTTAGAGTTATACAAATATATTTATTTTTATAGGGCAAAAAAGTTTTGACGATATTAAAAAATAATTAAAATTTATTGAACACATGAAATCAGAAATTTATAAGAAAGATCTGTCGCTCTATGTTTACAAAGCTTACGACAACTTTCCAATCAGGGTGAATATCGATACCAGGAGACACAGATGATTAGGGAATATACAACGACTGGAATATCAATGGATACCTCCAGAAGGCAACACTGGAGGAAGCCAACCGTCCAGTGGGGCATCCAAAATTGTGTCGAATCTGCGACGTAGAATTCGATGTAAGGAAGGTGATGAAATGTTATATATATATATATATATATATATATATATATATACATATATATATATATATATATATATATATATATATATATTATATATACTTATACTCAAGTCTTAAACGGATTTGTCGCTTTAAAAGCAGTTCTTTGGTTCTAAAACTAGATTTAGTAGTGGAAAATAGAAAAAAAAGATACTTCGGATCACAAATATTAAAGTGTTACGTTCTTATTTACTTACCTATATTTTCTATTTGTGTGAGCGTAAAATAGGTTGAAATAAGGCGACAGTGACTTTTATGATTGAAGACGGTGTTCGATGAAAGATACAACTTTTTAATCGACTTCTTTCAAAACGAGCGATTTTTTTACATGCAAGAGGATTATTTTTACGACTTTTAGAAAAGAATTGCAGTGTTCGATTACACTTTTAATACAGATAAATAATTTATTAACATTAAATTATCTTTACAAAATAATTCCCATTTTATAGAATATTTATATGAGAAACTCTAAACACAATATTACAAGTCGGTATATTTGTTTATTTGCCCCCTGTCAACTCTCAACTTCCAAATGAGTTCCGTGAAATTTAGCGTAATTACTTCACATGAAAAATGGATATTTTTTACAAAGAATAGCTTTTTTATATCTTTAAATATCACCTCTTAGGGGTAAAACCCTGAATTTAAGTATATATGAATATTTAATTAGTAAATAAATAATTCCATCTCAATCTTATAAATAATTTTTAAATTACATCCCCAGTGAAATTTCGCAAAAAATTACTAAGGACATATTTTCAAAACGTTTTGTATTGACGTGAATACTCGGTGTGAATAGGCTATAAATAAGCCGGTCTATGCTTTACACAGTTTAAGCAGTATTCCTCAATCCCTGTTGCGTTTCCTGTTATATTTTGTCAAATTAAATGACAGTGAAAGAAGTAGAAAGAGATATACTTAACAATACAAATAAATTAAAACACTGCACTGTAATTGTTTATATAGAAAGTTAATTACGTTCTAAATACTAATAGCGCTAATGATGGTAATATTAGTATCATCTGTTTATACATTCATAAAATTATAATGCTTCATAGGAATTTACTAAAAACTCAATATACAAAAGCTCTTAAACTAAATTTTTATTTTTATTAAGCGCGTAATAAAAATACTGTAAAACTGAAATTTCTGCCGTCAAATTCTTTCTTATTTTCGAAACACTTGAAACTGGTATACAATTTAGGAACATTAAGTTTTATTTCCATAATAACTCCCATTTTATAGAATATTTACATTAGACTTAAAAATCCGAGTGTCTATTCGATGATACGATCATTAGATTTTAGCAGAACTGAAGGATTGCTGCATAAAACGATACACTTACATACAAGGATTACAAAATTAATTTATTAGGTCAAAGATGACATGAATAATAACAAATGTAGCGTTTCTTTATTTGTTTGTTTCTTTTCAAGAAATTTATAAACCCGTTAAGGGTAAAAGTAAGCGCGTCCAAAGTAAACTGGCGTAAAGTTTTTAAGCTCGATTTGCGTGAGGCGTCGCAACGCAGAGGGCGGGCGGCCGCGAAGAACTTGGCACACACTGGTCCTTCTTCTATCACCTGGATTCAATTAATGAGTGTCCTCCACGTCAGCCGTTTGGAAGTACCGCGCGAAACAAATAAGCCCTAAAATTATATCGGCCGATTTTTCGAATTGTTACTCACTACTGGACCTGTCCCCGCCAAAAGAATCACGAAATTGGATGAAGATAATTTGTCAGTCGTTAAAAACAATGAAGTTGCAGCGGTTCGAGTCGATCAAATGAAGATGTCATTTCGCACACGGTTTCACTTTGCCTACATACGTGTTCTTTTACGTATCGCTGACAGGCTACATATGGTTATATTAATTTAACCCTCGTGGAAACACTTCACTCGTACTTTTTAATCTATAATCACTGCACGTAACTATAGAAATTTCAATAAAAGTTCCATTGACGTGCTTGATGTACAATTTAGAAAGAAATCTACTAATCGAATAACCGAATAACTATAAATATTTAAATTATCATGAAAATAATGTTTGAAAAATTAAGACAATTTTGAAGAAAATTCTTTTGTTTTCATAACTCCTTCTTTTATTCGAATAGAGGTAATAACATTTATTTCAATGGAATTAAAACCTTATCATTTGAAAGTACGAGTAGTCATACTCGTGCATTTACCAAAAGAAACTATTGATGTTAAGATATCATTTAAAAAGCACTTTTACTTAAGAAGTGGTAAGTTCACATCTTATTGAAAGCTGGAATCATGTCTTATTTTTCTAATATTTGTTTAAATTGTTTTATATTTGCATAAAGCGTACAGTAAATTGTTGATTTTAGGTTTTAAATTTTACCCATTCACTTAAAAATTCTTTGTAATATGGTGATTATATGCACAATTACTTTCATTTTACAACAAGAGGAACCTCATATGACCTACAGTAATAATAAATATCGTGATACGGACATATACAACCATATAAAAAAGAGAGCATTTTTAAATTAAATTTATGTCTATGTTTAAGAAAAATTCAAAATAATTTACATAAACTCGGTTTGATAAAAAATAATTTTTTGGAACGGTAACAAAAATAATGAGGCAAAAAATAATAACATGTCCATGTCGCAAACGTGGAAACAAGGAACCGAATTTTCTTATACGCTTTTTGCAGCAGGAGTGTATACTCTCCAAAAACGTTTGTCCTCTTCTCCAGCCAGCCTTCTTCTATGAGGTCATGAGTACAAAATAGATAATTATAACCAATATTTTTTTTATCTTTATTCCGTTATCAATATATATTATTTTAACCTTAATATAAGGAGTAAACATCTGCATCTGTATGCACACCGAAAGGGGATTATTAAAGCGATGTGGTGAAAACCTTATTGGCTATTAATATTGGGCAATATGAGCATTAATTGGGAGAAAGGAATACTTATTAACCGATAAGTCAGGATTTTTCTTATCTTTTGCATGATGACAAAATACTTGGATGTAATTTAATTTTTTTAAATGTTGAAAATAAAAAGAATAAGTTACTGAAAAATTAATCGTTTCTCAAGAATAAAAGCTCAAGTTAGAAAAATATTATACCTGATATTGGTCTTATATTTTCATGATAAATCCAAAAAAATCTTGCTATACCAATTAACCAACACTGTGTATATATAGATAACAGATTGACATAGAATTTTACGATATTCAACTATTTTTATAAACCAAAGTTTTCAATGACTAACTATATCGAATACTTTTTTTAGTTTTCCATAAAGTATCGTCGTGCACAACACGTTTTTATACATAAACCTGTGAGTATTCAAATATACACCGAGACTTTATGTCATTTGTACAAACTATCAGGACAACTCAGAAATATTTAATTTTAATAAAATATACTTTCATTGAAATTGAATATTTCTTTAGGTATATATATATATATATATATATATATATATATATATATATATATATATATATTTATATATATACATACATATATATATATATATATATATATACATATATATATATATATATATATATATATATATATATATATATATATATATATATAGAGTAAGTTATATTATCTATGACAATATTTGCCAATGGCCTTCGATTTTCACCACAGCGAGCGCTGCCGTCGATAATATAAAATGTTGTGAGAAATAACATATATTATTACATAACCACCCCAGCAGGCAGCGTAACAGATCCACGCGCCGAGGTCTTCCACAAGTTGTTCGGTATGTAAGTTTCGTGAAGTTTAACCCATCTTTACCCAACGTTGCGCTAGCGCAACATTTCAAATGTGATTTTTTTTGTTTTAAAATAAGTAATTAATTCTATGAAATGTAAGCCAATCTCGAGAAGTAGAACTAAAAAAAGGATTCAAATTTTTTTCAATGTTTTTTTAAATACAAATACATAGTAGTTTTATTTTTTAAAAACTGCTAATTGAGTCATCTCAAGATCGATAGATTCATCCAATCATAAAAAATATAAATTGAAATAAAGCTATACTTTATACACTATATAAAGCTTAAGCAATATCTTATTTATGATATAAATCCTTTTGCTGGACAAAATTAGTTACACTTGTTGTTTATCTTAGACTTCTAGGAAATGTTGCGTATGCGCAACGTTGGGAGAAATAATAGTCAGTTGTTATTGTTACACTGCTTGCCATTGAAGTTTGAAATTTATTGTAAACAATGGTTTCTCGGTATTCAAAGAGTACAAGCACTTTTGTTTTATTAGTTAGTCGGTTATAGAACGTGAAGTTCTATAACCTACTACAAAGATTAGATTACTAAAAAATATTGTAGGTATACATATTTTTCTTTTGACCAGCAAACAAAAAGTGACGTCAAAAAACGATAAGTGAGTGTATACAAATCAGTAAATAATAAGTTAAAACATTATGGCCTGGCAACAAGTACATCTTCTCAAGAAATTATGAGTATATTAGAAGAAGAAGAGGATTTAGAAGATGCCAATCAAATCGATGCCGTGTACATCCCCCCGACGGTTGACATTCTTACAGACGAGGAAAACCTAGATGATGACGCGCTAGGTGATTATGACAATACTGTGCCCACTGATATCGCTGGAACGTATGAAATCCACACCGATTTACCCGCAGAGCCTGAAAATACGCAATGTGCGCCCGGTCCTTCAACTTCGCCAAAGACTGCCGAAAAAGACACCAAAATGTGTTCCAGACTGGAAAAAAGAACATCCAACTTATGCAGATTTTCCTACAAGTGACGAAACAGCAATGACACAGAATATTGAAGAACGTGTAGGTGGAAAAACACCTATTTTCCCTATTTTTTAGTGATGAAGTTTGGGAACAGATTGTAGGTTTTTCAAAAAAATATGCTTGTGACCATAACCGTCATTTATTTACCCTAACGGTAGCAGAACTCAAAAGATTTTTTGGTATATTATTACTGACTGGATATTATTGATTGCCTGCTGCGAAATTGTACTGGTCAAAAGATGAAGACAAAAATGTATCGATATAAATCTTGGAAGACCATCCAAAAACGCGTTACCTTCCAATATTCGCTTCGATAATATTGGTCATGTCAGAGAAGAGCACGAAAGTAAACGTCGAAGAAGATGTCGACAAAGAAGTACAACAATTTATATGTTTAAAAAATGACAAGTACATCTTCATGCTGATTGTTTTAAAATATTTCACTCACACTAATACTCTAGCGTTGTTAGACTTGCCTGTAAAATTGAAGTTCAGTAATCCCAACGTTCCTTAGACGCAACATTTTGCGGAATATAAAATAATTAAGCAATATTTGTTTACTATAATTTGCTCTTTTTGGGTGTATTTATAAACGTAATAAACAATTAAACCAATAAATATGTCTTTATTTTTACCCTTGGGAATTAATGGGCCAGCGTCTGTTTTGGTAAGTCGAAAATATTATTAGATTATGTATGTATTTTCTTTATTAATAACTCAACATTTTTGTCTTTTCTGATCTTTATATTATTAAACAAAATATTTAATCAACGGCGTCCGAATAAAACTACACGATAGCGTAACTGTAATAATGCAGAAAATTAAAAGAAAAAATGTGTAAATTGAATAAAAGAATATAAAAAATTCACACAACACGTATCTTACGATTCGAGATTTCGAGCACATCCATTACTAAATAGGATTTTATCCTGTTATGGAGTAAACAGAAAATTTAAAATAAAATTCATATCCATGTTTATTTTAAACACTTGAAATTTCTATCTATTACTGACTTTGTTAACTACGTTTTACCAGTAAACTATATGCAGATTATCAAATTCTGTATACATATATATATATATATATATATATATATATATATACAATTTTTGAACTTACTATATTCCGTTTCGAAATACACCTTTAATCATTAAGAAACTCGTTTTAATGTATTTCAAATGATGCCAAATTATTTTATAAAGACATGTGAACGTATACAGGTCAAAACACTGTAAGGGGTCGCACATGGAGTTTCTGACACATCTTTGAAGACAGCAAACGTTTTATACAAACTCCATGTGGGTGTATAATACAGAACTTTGAGATATTTGCGCTCGAATACAGAACTTTGAAAGTTTAAATTCTCCCAAAGTATGCGTGTGATTAACATTTTATTACTTATTAAATATGACATAGAATTAAGTTTTAATCATAAAACAAAATGTCATATTTGTAATCATTACCTTTTTTACTAACGACGAAACTTTAGAAATTAATATCCTATTATTCGTTATAAATAAACTGGTATCGAAATTCAAATTTAAGTATATTTATATTCCTAAAATATATAATGTTAGGAATAAAAAAATTATGTTATACAATAAGGAAATCATATATTTTTTTCCGTCTACTCAATGAAGTGCTTTATCCACACCTTTCGGCATTTTCTACCTATGTGCATTTTCTACCTATGTGCATATTCCACCTATGTGCATTTTCCACCTATGTGCATTTTCCACCTATGTGCATTTATTTCACCTGCCAATAACGCGCGCGAATATCCCACAACATTCATTTGTTTTTCGTGCACTCACATTGTTCAACTGAATAGTGCAAGAGGCACTCAGTCCAGATACTTTTTCTGCCCCGTTGACCAATACGGAAATGAGGTTATGGAGTCGCTTGATACTTCACGACTAATATTTATTAAATTCTACTTCGACCCTTGATGATACTCATTGAATTACTCTGTATTTCTCTCGTATTCGTTGTTGTTACTAGTTTTCTGTCTAATTAATTATTATTTTGTAACTGTTTGCCCTAACGTTCTACCACATGCATAGTCCTTTGAGTAAATCTAAAAATTGAACATGGGATTTTCTAGATATAAATAAATACATTTTTGTTTGAAATGCAGACAGTTAATAAATAGTCAGTCAGCGATTGTGTACTAATAAACAAATTTCCTTATATTTTTAATTCATTGAAAAAATTATCCATTAGTTTTATGGGAAAAAATATCTATATGAATTAACAATGGAGAATTTTCCCTCTTTTCATTCAATAAAAGTCATTATGGTTCATAAGTATGTACATCTCTGACGTGTTTTATGTTGTACCAATAGTCAGTCACAGGTGTATAACCTGCAGCGTATTACGCAATCTAATATTTCATGCCTCCTGTCGATTTAATGTAAAATATTGTTATTTAATAGAAAACAATTATTTTAATGTTAACTAACCTTAATTTTGAAACGCATTTATAAAGTTATAAAGAAAGGTAAATAATGTTATCTTAAATTTAACGCAGGTTTAACTACAACGCTGCCAAACCCCCGACACTCCATACTAGCGAACAGATGTAATTGTCTACTACACTTTTACATACGTTCTCGCCTATCCATATCCGCATGTGTGTACGTAAAATAATATATGACTGTCGGCAGCGTGCAGGTAAAGAATGTTTACTATTACTACAGATCGCTTACGACCATTGCGAGCAATCGCATCGATCGAGCGAGTCGATGCTAATACATCAGCAATATAGCTGTTTCTCTTTCCAACCAATAGCGTCGATCGGGCGACTGTCTCGATAGTGCGCTGGAGCAGTACCTTTGTAATAGCGCGTGTGTCTTCATTATTACCTAACTGTAAATACGTAATTATGAAAATCAATATTTCACACCTTACATAAAATGATTTGAAAGTTGTTTGATAATAATAATATTAATGTAGAATTTTAAAAAGGTACGTGGCATGGATTTTAGAAACGAAATAAAATGTTAAATAAAAATATATTTTACTTGTTTATAAATATGGCACACTGAAATATTGTCTTCGTTGTACTTTAAACTAATAGTTTTGTTGCATGTGAAAGATCTTTTAATAAACAATATAATAAGTCAATAACGGACACTACAATGTTACATTTTACAAACACATCGACGTTCAAACAAAACGATTAGTCTTAAGAACAGTTTGAAATTTAAAACTGCTCAGTGAATGTTTGTGGACATAAAATTATATATACTAACTAAATAAGTTGATAATATAAAACAAAATTATTTATAAGAACATACAGTTACCTTACCTTCTTTCGGAAGGGAAAAAAAATGTCCTATCCATATTAATTTTAATGCTTTCTAAGCACACAATAACAGGCCATTGTATTAAATTATAAATTAAAGGTGAAGCGTATTTAATGCCACCGGTAAAAATACTTGATATCTCTGGGTAAAATATGTACTTGGTATGTAAAATACAAAATATTTGGTATTGTTAATAATTGTATGGAACGGCCTACCGGACGGTCGGACAATGGTTGCTTTATGGTAGGGTTATATTATATGATAAGACTATATTGTACGTAGGCTTTCTCGCTCTTTCAAATCTAAAACGTATAAGAAATACAGGAACAAACCGAATATTTAAATACTCGTAAATCGTAACACTTTTGCTCGACATACGAGTATATTCATTACGTTAGCATTGCTTCGCACTTTGAAGCTCACGGACAAATATTTATTGAATATAAATTATTATCTTAAACCTATCATTTAGTTATCAGTCCTAAGCCCGGCACCTGAATATTTATGGTATTATCTTTAACAACAGTGCATTTCATAAAAAAATATATTCTTTAGATTGTAGGAATTTCCATTAATTTCCGCTGTAAAAAACAAAAGATATGAGCATTGAATCTTTAGTAATAAATGGCAATTAAAACTTATGGGACATCTTATGTGATCGTAAGTCTATATACATTTGTAACAGAGTCCCCTTACAATGGAATTACGTCACCCATACTCGTCGAGTGTTTTTTCAGAGATATGTTACCAATATTTTATAATACTTGTACTCGTAGTACTCATTATCTCAAAATGTTCATGTCGTCCAAGTCTATTATAAATAGCTATCAGGTACGACAGAATTACGCAAGTTAAATTCAACAAAAGATAGCAAAATCCGCGTGCAGGCAACGGGCGGCGACCTAGGAACGCTCACTTTCGACCGTATCCGGCATCTGCAGGTGATGTTAAATTGACGGGGGGAGGTGAGTGTCGCTTCTTTAGCAGTAATAGTTAGTTTCTTTGACCTTGCACTGTATGTGACCAGAAGCAACGAGTGCTTAAATCTGTACATGTAATAAAAAGTAACGAGACCGTGTCTTGTCGCACATAGCGCTAAGCCACAAGACGTATTTTAATAACAATTTGCAGTTTTATTTATTTATCTACTTTAATGTATCTAATTGATCATATGGCGGACTTATTGCTACGTGAACAATCTCTTACAGCCAACCATAACACCCGTCCAGCCCGCTCGACGAACGGCCGGGAATCGAACCCGGGTCTCCGCGGTGCGCCGCGTCGTCACAGGCCGTATGCCTTGTGATCAACCCAACACACCACGGCGACGACATACATATACATGTTCACCAAGCTTCTGAAGTTTTCCACTTCAGAAACTTGGTGAACATGTATAATAAAAATAATTCCGTTGTTAGTCACGGGGATATACCAGTTAATTAAAAGATTGTTAATTGACCCTCGGGAGAAGCTCTGCGTTAATCACTCCTAGTAACTAAATTCTAATTATCGGTTTTAGTGAACTCTGCTCAGGCCTATGAATTCTAGGTAGAGTAGATTTGAATCAGGCAACTGTAAGGGTTTTGTTGCGGTCAAAGCTCATGGGTTAAAATTATTTTCGTCAATGTTCTGAAAACTTATTTTCAGGAAATCGAGTTAAACATAAATTATTGCACGTTTTTATTGCTTTTTGAAGGTAAAGCCAAGTGAATTTATTATGTTGTTTTATATGATCACCATACTCACAATATTAACCCAATAATAAAATAAATATCTCGCAATACGTTTGTAATTGTAAAATTGTTTTAAAATTTTATTAAATCTATTATCATCTTTGATTTTTAAAAACATTGATCACAACCTTTTAATTTATCTTTCCAAATGAACGTCATTTTTAAAAGGTATATCCTTTTCCGGTACATAAATATTCTTGTATACATTTATCCTCTAATACATGGATGAGTTGAGAGAGTTTTACATAATAACTTATAGATCAGAAGTATTTACATACATATATTTAATATATATTCATTATTATTAACTGCTCCTGCTGAGATTCAATCATCTGATAATGATATATTTTTCTTTTACAAACTACCATAATAATAATAATTTCATAATTCCTCACTAGAGTGCGTTATTTCTTATAATAAAATGCATTTTTCAATGGAATACAGAGCGTATTTTATTTCATGATAATCATTTTTAATTCAACAATGTAATTTTATTTACAGACATAAAAAATAACTACAGTATTATCA
This sequence comes from Druceiella hillmani, assembly GCA_039881145.1. NCBI lineage: Eukaryota > Metazoa > Arthropoda > Insecta > Lepidoptera > Hepialidae > Druceiella > Druceiella hillmani. The sequence goes on along the minus strand of JAYKKI010000021.1, from coordinate 23,535,225 downwards.
CAATTTGTCATTCTCTAGAATACTCCTGACTGGGCGCACTACTGAGTTAAAAAGTTTAATAATATTGAAACGTACAACATGGTTTTCCCACTTGAAGAACAAAATAAGGGCAATGTAATCTGATTAGATACGTCAACAAATGTGAGAAAATGTTTAAATAATACCAGTAATTTTCTTCACCGCCTATATATGTCTCCTTTAATAACAAAGTTAATAAATTGCGCAATTTCGGAAATTACATTGAATTTTTTGTTTTTTGCATCTCACGTGTGACTTTTAAACAATGGTAAGGTTACTTAACCTAATTTAAATTAAATCGATTTTCGTAATAGTAATAACTGAAGGCCGTTTAATGGAATTTTTTTCTGTTTGTCTAGCCATCTATTTACATCGGTTTCCTTTAAAAGTGGGTCCTATCAAACAATTATACAAATATCTTATTAACCATAAATCGAAGCGTAACCTCAAGACGATTTCTTGGTTGTACAGTCGGTCCTAGTGCATTAGAAATTAGAAAGACTTTGGTATTGTAAAATGAGAGTGTAATTTTACGTAGAAATTAGAATAATTTCTAGGAAATAGCTATCAAACACAATTTCTAACGTTACTTCCCAGAATTGTTTGTATTGAAGGCAAACTTCTATAGATATGATGTATTTATAGTTTTGTTGAGTTGATAATAAATAAAGAAAATTATTGGGTCTAATAATTAACTATTTCGAATTTAAATCATTTGATTAAGTATGGGTGGCAGTCGCCTTATTAAATATAGATTTGTGTGAGAAGTTAAAGACAGAGATCATTTCTGCTAAACTATTTACAAAAAATAATTTTACTTTTCGTCTTGTAAATACAAGTGTGTGTATATATATGTATATATATATATGTATATATATATATATATATATATATATATTTATATATATATACATATATATAATTTACAGGCGTGAAAACAATTTAATGTCCCAAAAACTATGCAATTTAGAATTATCCCTGTAGTTTTCTGCCAAAACATAAAATTATTTCTATTAAAGCTGTTTTTTTCGTAATTTTGAACTGAAATTTTCAGAGATCAAAGGTTAATTATATTTTGTATGAACGTGACCACCACCTATTACGAGTAAGTGCTCCTACATTGAGGTAATTCTTCAATGCACGAACTGCCATACTCGTAAAGTAACTTAATATTAACATTCGAAATGCATAGTTAATTTATATTTTCAGTTATTTTCTATCCCTTTTATGGATAAATTACTTAAACAATTTTTTTTTGTTAACTTATATTTAATGTGAAAATTACAGAGTTTCATAATTTCTCTCAAGCAGTTCGTCCCAAACTTTCACGCTACTAGTTTCTCAGTATATAGGGTTTTGGTTGACTGGAAGAGATCGCTCATGTAGCAATAAGGTCGTCTAATATGTGACTGTAAACAGTAAGGTCTAAATATTTTTTTGCGCCTACAATTTTCATTAAAGTGACAACTGATAGCGATGTTTCAAATCAAAGCGGTATGATAAGTATGTACTGTTGGAAATTATTATTGGTTTTATGTATGGACATAAAGATAAGAATCAGTTTGATTTGATAACGTCCAAGTGTAGCCTGAAATTTAATGGCAATACAAAAAAACAAAGGTTTACACATTCTCTTTAATTAATCTAAAAATATTTACATTGTATAAATGCCTTCAAACATTCATAATGCATAAAGTAGATTAATTAATTAAAAATATTACTTTGCGATTGCCGCCACTATTTCCGCTTATCCGTTGTCCTTTAAACTAAGTGATAACGGCATCTTAAAAGGGGAGCTGCGCTCTGACGTACGCGACCCGCAATCACAGATTTTATTGAGTTTATTTTCACTCGGTGTCGAGGGGCAATGACGTGGTGACATATCTTAGTACCGCTGTACAATGGAGTAAATAGGAAGAAAATACTCACGTAAACTCCTAATTGATGTTCCTAATTACATTTAAATATAGTGAAACTTTCAATTTATTTAGTAGTTTTATGGTCATAATAGATGCTCGCTTTACTATTTTATAACGACATTTTGTCTCATTAGAGATTCATTTTTATAACAAACGGTATGGAGGATGATTTGACCCTCTGCCGTCGCCTGCATCCAATAAAGTTAGAGATATCTGTATATTATGTATCCGGATAACCACAAGCGTTCAATGTAAATACTGTACATTGACCGCTTGAAAGTGTAGTGTAAAATAAATGTACTTAATTCTAACGTACTATAATTAGCACTGTATAAATAAAACGTGATGTCAGTTAATGATTAAATAGACATGTTCCTAATGCCCTAAAAGGGACAATTTCTTGTCTTTTGAAGACAAGAAATTGCCTTTTCTTCAATATATTTGGGTCTATTATACCATATACGTGATTTTCTCGTCTCCCTATCTCTTTCTTCATAGTTCGCCTCAAAGCGCTATCCAAATTCAATTTTTCTGTTCGTTTTTACGTTCATATACTTCAAAATAAAAAAAAACATGGAATACTTTTAAAACCACTCACGATCTACCTATCTGTCTATCCGTCGATTTTCCTTTCAGAATTTTATGTAATATGGTTGTAAAGAGTTTGTAAAAAAAATTACGTAAATTTTATTAGAAAACATATATATATATATATATATATATATATATATATATATATATATATATAGATATATAGATATATATATATATATATATATATATATATATATATATATATATATATATATATTAATTCAATATTCGATTCGATCGAATTCGAAAAAAGACGATGTTAATAGTTTTAAACAAAATTAATAGAAATGTGTGTTATGTATACTTAAACATTCATAAGTATTTAAGCGTGTACGGAATCCATGTAGTGATACTTTAACTTATTCTGGGCAGGTTTCCTTTTATGCAAGAGTATAACGTCATTGCCTTCAGGGTCATTAAATTAGGTTCCTATTAGGAAGTTTTAAACACAAGAAATCTAAGATTCACTTAGATTTCCTGTGTTTAATATATATTACATCTAAATAGTGTAGTATCAGAAGCCGCTTGTGGTATAAAGTAGAAATTAGGCATCGTGTCGTACATTGTGGTCAGTTTCTCAGATTCGGTACCGTCGCCAAGCATTACTTTGCTAATTATTAACGCGTTACCCGCTTTCAACATTTGTTGCGCTCACTTTTCCACAATTTTGTTCTCGCTCGTTCAATGTGTAATGCATGGCTAGTCATTGTGTGTTTGCCAAATGTTATATTTTGTTCAAATGGGCTCTGAAACAGTAGTTTTCGTAATGGGCATAATTTGTTTTGGACTTTTGGAGCATTCTCTGTTTAATAAAAAAGTTATTCTAACAAAGTTTTAACAGAATATGAAATGACACTTATGGTGGTTATTAAAGCAAGCAAAGTTCCTATTAGGCAATGTGCTTGGCATTTTAATGCACCAACTATTGATGAAGTGGCCATTGTTTTACAATGCACCAACTATTGATGAAGTGGCCATTGTTTTACAAAACAATACCATACAAAACACAAAATTTTCATCGTTCATATAATTATTAGGACAGATACAATAATAATATCAAACAACGAAATCATCCAATTACCTGTTGAAGTGTTCATAAATAATTATTATACAAAACCATTCATATATGACAATATGTACAAACAAGAACTAATGTATTTAGTTTGATGGAAAGATATGATATAGAAAACTACGTCTTGAAATGTCATAAATTATTTTATCGATACGTTTTTGAAATGTACACAAAAATTGAGAGCGTGTGTTTACTATACATTTAGTCTAATTAAGCAAAGTTACTTTCAAAAGAATACATACATTCACGTGATGCTATAAATATTACATTCTACCAACTTCGTATATGCAAGATGCAATGACTTAGGAGTATGTTTGTATTAATGGTCGATCAGATTGGTTTGTAATATTTATTTAACTTAAACAAAAACTTAAAAAATAATATATATTATTTATTTTAGTATTAAGCATCACGTATTTGATGAAATATGATATTGGACATACTCTATCGAATAGCGGAAACGTGAATTACGTCATGCACAAGTTTCAATTTGGTTAATTGAATCAATCAGGTGAAATTGATACAAGTATATCAACTAAACCCAAATGCAGATTCAGATGTATATGATTTACTAAAAAAATCCATAGTCCATGCTGTTTAATAAATATTCATTCTCGTATTTTATGCATTTAAAATTGTGGAAAAAATATTTTTATATTTCTCTTAAAAAACCTTTTCAAACGATACTTCGTATAAGTTATAAAATGAAAAAAAAACTTCTTTTACTTACTTTCTAATTATTAGACGACTATTTTAAAAAAAGTTGGTGTTGCGAAATAAATGTAAAATATGTGGGTTAATAATATACATATATATATATATATATATATATATATATATATATATATATATATATATATATATATATATATATATATATATATATATATATATATATATATATATATATATATATATATATATATATATATATATATATATATATATATATATATATATATATATATATAAAATTTAAAGTTGCTACATCACAGATCACAGACTTCGGAGAATATCGGGTCTTATAATCGAAAAATGTAAATATAATGCTCATTATATCTTTTTACGCATAAAATATGGACATAAAACATTTAAAAAATTATGACATCTTGGATAATCACTACAGTTTTCCTACAACCTTTGCGTTGGCTACTGAAAACCAATGTTTCTTTTTAATTTTAAATTGAATAGTTCGGGAAATAAGGGGGGAGCATTTTTTCACATTTATAAAAGTATAACTGTTAAGTCTCAAAAATCAATTATATAAAAATATATGAGACCCTATGAGACCTTTTCAAATAGCACCTAGCACTATTTATGGAATTTAAAGATGAAAATTCGAATAAATAATTTTCCCTCCCTAAAATTTCCAAACGAATATTTTTGAGTTTTAGCTATTATGATTTGTGCAAGTTAATATGTTTTATTACTGTGATAAATTTCAGAAATTCATAAAAGACAGAGTTTTATAATTCAATACAAAATTTGTCTAATTTAAAAAAAAATTCAAATAATTTTCCATTGTCATGCTCCATAACATTGCTAAAATTAAATAATAAAGTGACCATTTTCATGTCAATATTGTGGCGAAATGCATGCACGAACCTGTTTACAAATAAAAAATATTTCATTAAAATACAATTTAATGTCTACATAAGCAAACAAAATTACCTTCCATGTCGAATAATATTTACAAATAAATAATATTTCATGAAAATACATTATATACATAAACAAAAAACAAACTTTCAATATCGAATAATATTGCATCAATTTACTAAACACTTATAGAATCATTTCCATTTCATTCAGCTCTTAAAATACTGCCTCGTTTGAAGCTAGTTATAAATATTTCAAATGTATAAAAAACAAAATATGAAGAAATCTTCGCACGTGACAAATATTTAAATATTAATTTTTACAATTCGTGTAATTACATTTTAATTTAGTTCATCACATGATAGAAAAGTCTACTTTTCTACACCAATATTAAAAAATAAATCTGAAATAAATTGTTATATCTGCAATTAAAAATAATGCACATAACATTTGCATATATTTACAAACATGCACGTAACATTCAGACTTTTAGTAAAACGTTTCTTTTATCGATAAATGAGTCTGCTGCAATATCTATAAATATTAAAACAAATATGCACAACGCTTTAAAGGTTTGGGATGTAAAGAAACGAACACACTAAAAAAATTCAGTGCAAGACAAAATTTGATCGTTGAAGAAAATTTAAAAAAAATGATTTTCCGAAAAAAAATACAGGGAAAATTAAAAATATTAAAACTTAGAAAGATCACATTTAGATGAGCATATTTAAACGATATGTTACAACTCATGTTTATAAACTCTTGGTTAAAAATTTAGAAGAGAAGGAGAGGGGGGTGGGTTGTACTCATACTCATCTATTTAAGTCTTAATTTTTTCCAACGGATAAAAACCAATGGTAAATGATACCTCAATTTAATTTAAAAAAACACCTGTTCCACAATACCTTAATCGATAGAATGTGCGAGTAATAATTTAGGCTCCGCTATACTTGTATGAATAAAAGTTACATTACATAAAATAAAATCGGTTAAGCGCGAGTAGAACTCGTACCAAGATGGTTCCGCACACATATCCGGTATATGTGATTTCCGTTAAACTGTTTTGAAAAAATAATATTATTATTCCCCATGTAAATATTTTACTTAGTAAAATTCTTACACGCTTATAAATATCGTATATATTTCGAAATCCATTAAATTTAAAATTATCGTTATACTTTTTCGGTAAAATTTACGTAAACTTGTAGAACTCTAAAAAACAGCATAACTACGTAAACGTTTAATGACTATAGAAACAGTATAACTAATAAAAAGTAGAGTAATACTATTTTTTTTCATAAATTTTACTTACCAGGGTAAAGACAACATATGTTTGTAACATTTACAGCAATATTTCTGAAACTATCTTAATAATAATTCTGAAAAAAATTGTCTTAAAATCCTTGTAACTTATTTTTTCAATTCATATTCCATAAAATACACGGAATAAAACATATGAGTGCTTTTCTACCTCTTTGAAATTTCTTTATAAATAATTTTGATTGTTGACTATTATATGCGGATTAATGGGAGAACATTTTTATAGATGTTTTTAGCAATGTCTATACCTGACTTACATAAATTTCTAAAGTACGTAGCTTTAGCTGTCTTGTAACTTGCCTTTTCAATAAATATCCTACTTTTTCTTTTTGGTGGTTATGCTCTTAACAGAGTGGTAGTGGTCCTTTTGTTATGTGGGTAGATGTCGCTTGCTTCACAATTTCCTGCCATCTTTTCCTGTTTACCTTCCCCCCGATACATTAGTACTACGAACGGTATACAGAAGATTTGATCTGGTCAATCCATCGTCCGGGTGGTGTTCCGCTTGTTCGAGTGCCATCCGCTCTGCCCTGCACGACAAGACGCGCGATGGAGTCATGGTATCTCCTCGATATGTTTTCGAAAAACTTGAAGATGGAAATTTTTACTAGTGTAGACAACCGCTGTCTGATGCCGAGTTATTGAAGTGTGGAAATATTTGTCCGAAATTCGGTCCGTGATACACCAAACATTCTCTTCCAGCACTACATCTCTAGGGCATTTGTTTTCTTACTCTCGATTTCTCGCAAAGGCCAGATCTCCAAAGCGTACAAAAATATGGGGACAACAAGGATTCTTACTTTATTTGTCTTTTTGAAATTTTTGTCGTGAATAGTTTAAGTGTTACTGCGATATATACGAGTTAATATGGTTTATCACTATAGCAACTGTCAAGTTTCTAAAATATATCATAATGGTTTGGTTTTTTTTGCCTTTTCTTATAATGGTTCAGTTTTTTTTGCTTTTGAGGAAAAAACGAAACTAAACAAATCATTTCAAAACACCATGTCCACAGCGACAGAAATTAAGGCTCTGACAGACCGACTAACGGACGGACGGAAAGGACAAAAAATATGTAGGCAAGTGTTTCGTGTTAAATTCAGAATCTCTGAGCCTATTTTCAATAAAAATATTTGTAATAAAGTATTAGCAAAAACTTGATTTTTTGTTTCCCGTAATTTGAATTATTAAGCATTATTTCCATGTGATCAAAATGAACTAAAAATTCTAAAATCATACCAATTTATTTTTTTTATTGTTTGCTATTTTCTTTGAACATGCTAAATATCAATAAAGTTTTTTTGTTATCGCTAATATTTTATTTATGTCAAGTTTAATAGAAATTAAAATAAACGATTTGAAATTTAAAAAGGTAATAATGAAAATTGAAGCAATCGTTTATTTTCTTAAAGGCGATAAATTTTCAAAACAAAGTTATTGTCCATAAATGTCTTCAACAAGTTTTCGCATAAACTATTTCGAATTCTAAATAAATATAACATTGTTAAGCGCTTTATTTTTTTGCTGTGAAAGCTTTCAATCCGGATCTCGCATTTGGGGCATTGCCACACCTAACCCTTATTCGCGCGAGAGAAATCCATTTTATTTCGAAGATAATATCGAAATCAATTTAACAGTCGCAAACAGGCCTTCATTTCATACAAAAGATGAAATCTCAATATATTGAGAGTAGACGTTGCTCGTGATATCGATCACATTATCTATTGTTGCCAATGCCCTTCATATTTGCCCGATTTTGTATAGTGACGTATGAATACTAAAAGTTTTGGGGAATTGTGGATAAATTGAACAAATTTAAGTGTTTAAGCGCACATTCAAGCATGCAAATATATTTATTATTTTTGTATACAAGCTGGATTGAAATTATATACAAGCATTATGTAATTTATATGATCCTTATTTGCTGTTTATTTATATTTTGACAATATAATAAGTTATTTTAGACCACCTTCTCTTAAAATCTAATGTTGTTATTTTAGGCTTAAATTGTTTTCACTATTTTTTCAACTTTGAAATATATTTAATTAGACTTTTGAAGATGTGGAGAAATGGTAGTTATTTAAAGTACAAATGTGTTATCACAATTGTTTATCGATCTAACTACTCACATTTTACTAAAATATTTTAATTTGTTTTTGTTCCACAAGATAACAAGCGAACAAGTAAAAAGCTACTGTTAATATTATGATGTAACTTTAAAAGTTACCTGCGGCAAGTAAGGTCTACCCAAGTTTAAAGTGTAATTAACTTCTATAAATTTTAATGTTGATTATCTTTTAATTTTGGAAATGAACTGATAGGGAAAAAAATCTTCAATAAAAATTTGGCATTAATATTTTTTGAATTCTTCAAAAAATATTGCACGATACTTATTTATTGGTTCTATACGTTAAAATTTCCTCAATTCAAAAGTTATGACCCTTTAAAAATATTGCGTTTATGATACGTAATTGAAAACGAAAAACTTAAAATATTTGTACAACTTACCACTCCAAGCTTTATCCCAAATTACCACCCCCATGAATTACACTACTCATATTATCTTAGGCAGCTGGAATTACTTTTTACTGAGTATTTTATGGAGATAATGAGCAATAACGTATATCGATAAAATTGTTTTTACCAAATGTGTTTATCAAAATTCTATTCATTATGGCTCTTCCGATTTTTAAATATCCTTGTTCCATCATTGAAAAACATTGCGCGATCGTAGGGTTTCTTTATAACACGCGATTTGTAAAAAAATATGTTTATTCTGTAAATTTAAAACAACTAATGAATTAATTGTTTTCGTTAATAAAGGTAAATGGAAGATTCCAATTCTGAAAGTTTCTAACATCTATGGATTAAGTAAAGCTCTGATTTTTTTCAGCACTTACAAGAGGATCAATAATTTGAATGAATTTTATTATTATTTGTACATTTGTAAATTTTTCATGAAGTATAAATTGCAAATATATCCTGAAATATTCATAAGCGATTCACCCATTCACAGAATTCATAGAATCCAAGCGGCGGGAATATGTTAAAATAATATCTAATTTGATATTTGTGTAAATAACATTGACGTAAGATTTCAAAATGCGCTTACCCATTGTCAATATGACAATGGAATATCAAACCATTCAATCTCCGTTAAGTTACTTGAAAACCTTCTACGCTGTAGAGCTATCGAGGTGAACGTTTTTGGCAAAGGTGGTGAAAACAGCCAGTATTAAAGTATATTTTTTTATAATTTTATCTTTGTGCACTATCAAAATTCCAAGTATAGTAGCTATTTTAATATTTAATAATGTTGTTTATCTTGTGGCACCGTTTTCCGCGCTTTGAACCTTGTATATATATATATATATATATATATATATATATATATATATATATATATATACATGTTCATGTGTATGTGTTCCCAGAGAGCTTTATTTACAAATAAAAACCAGTTCAAATTGTAAAGTAGGATTGTATAGTATTTTACTATTTTTAAGTTCCATTATTTCCACGACGAATGATTTTAAAGTGACTGTTACGGTTTCTTTGTTAAACTGTGGCTTTTTCTTGTGGTTTACAATATTGTTTCGAAGCTTTTGTATTGAAATTTAGATGATCCATAATATTAAAAACAAGGGCAACTATTGGATTAAATCAAGAATAGAGATAATATTAAAGACATTGTAATATTAAAACCTGTAGGAAGATACGTTTTCTTTTATTTTTTTATTTCACATTTTTTTCAATTAGTGCACATTATAAATTAAAAGTCGGTCTCCATGGGGTTACGAATATACTAACAAAACCATTTTATTTTACGGGACATTATTAAAAAAAATGTTTTAAATATAAAGTTAATATTAAGTTTCACTTACTTTTTTCATTTAGAATTTGATATTTGTAATGGTGAGCGGTATTTGTAAAAATGATTTGTTATTTCCAGGTGAATAAAAAAAACACAAAATAGATCCTCTTATTGCAATTTGATTTGATAAAGAACAAATTTATCTCAGTTAAGTTGTTTCTTATTAGAACATTATTACACCTATATCATTATAACTCAATCGCGACACCTGTACTCTTCTGGAAGAATTTTATGATGTACCTTCAGTTTTCATGATCTAAGCAATAGACTAGATTCTGACCTATAAATTAAAGTTTTCTTGAGACTACATTGAGGCTATACCCTTCCATTTATAAAGTAATTATCCAAATCGGTAAATAAATGCCGAAGATATGCGCCCTCTTCCTTTTATGAAGTCGTTTAAAAATAGTGCGTAACTTTGTTCAAAGTGCCTTTAAGGTTTGTTTTTTATGCATGACATAATCCTAATTTTCCGCCATTATTGAATTTATTAATACTCGCATACATAATAATTTAAAATCAATTTAAACAAAACTAAAGGTGTTTAAATTTCATTATATGGGAAAATTGAGGAGAAAGTCAGAAATTTTCAGAGCTGAGTCAAATATTTTAGATGTATCACGGTTGGAATAGGTAAATGTTTATACAAGTCGAAATGTAGAGTAATTAATACCCGATCGCTGGTTTAATAAGACGGTTTAATTATTGGATTTGATTAATCGTAATTTATTGCTTAAATTTTCTTATCGTATTTTAATATCAATGTGGTTTTCCTATTACAATACTTTGCAGCTTCTTATAACCAATTCTAAATGTCCTTACAATAACAGTTACACCAAAAACACTACACGTTAAAAATATTTTGAAAGAAATTGGTCGTAAATAAATAATACACTGGAATGTAAATAAACTATCCACAAAAAAATTTGCGTTCTTGAATTTGTTTGTGTTTTCGTCTATTTCTTGGTCGGCAGAAACTTCGGAATAAATTTCAATTATGTTTTCAATATTGTATTACTTAAAAATTACTAAAAAGAAACTGAGGTCTTGAGACTTTTCAGAATTTTTGCCTACTTGAGTATTTATTTATTTATATTTATATGATGTATAAAATACCAAGCAAATTTTTCAGAAGTATTTTTGCTTATTCACAGGGCACTGTTAACGAGTTGACAAATGAAAAAAAAATTCCAGCTAAATACATGGGTAACGGGATTAACTCTTTGCCACAAATCTCAATTCACCAGCAAATGTGTAAGCCAAATGGCCTGCGAGAGCGAAACCCTGACCAAAAAGCTAATATTGATTAAGCATGTTAAATATTATTTATATTGAATTTGTGTAATTTTTCCAGTAATAAATGGAGCGATAGTGCAATATAATTTGAGTATCCCATTTTCATTTTCACATTGGAAATATCACACTTATAAACTATGTTATTAGGTACAAAAAATGACATGAACTTCCTAATGAATTTATTGACATATTGCCCAAATATTGAAACTCTAGAAAGAGTATAAAGCGGAACCTTTATAATAAACAGAACGTAATTATTATACAACATCGGTGTATGTAACTGTTATTACAGATTGTAGTCTTTTACTGCGTGCTAATTTTAGTGAGCATAAACTCACCTTTAGTCACATATGACAAAATATTATTCCAATTGATCATTAATTTTTCTTTGACATACGACAACATACTTTAAATGCAGTGTTCAGTAAGATTTTGTTTACGTTTATTGGATTTAATTATTGAGCAGTTATTCATAATCTCGGGTATATTTGAAAATAAGTATTCTTTGATTACAATTGCACAAAATAGAGTGTACATTTGTTATTAAAGTATGCTTAGTTAAATAAACATATTCCTGTCACGAAGTTATTCCTGTTAGGGAGTGAACGTAACCAAGCTAAAGTCATTCCTGTTAGCGAGTAGACGTATCTACGAAACGAAGTAAATTGTTTTACGATTTGTGAAATTCGCCAAAATAAATTTCGTTTTCTCATATAAAGTGGCAAACTAAATTAATCGTTTTTATCTGTAAAAATCAGAAAGCAAAATTTATTCGGCTTCGTGGGTACTTCCGTCCACTAATGTAAACACTTTAGTTATGATAAATACTGTACTTCCGTCCACTAATGTAAACCCTTTAGTTACGATAAATACTGTATATCCTGTTGAGACGTTTCAAAATAAAAATAATTAATGCCGTTTTTGTTTGGTAGCTTTGTATCATAATAATTAGATTAATTACATACGCCGATTTGTATCTGGATTTGAAGCTTTTCGGATCTAATATGAATTGAAACATAATTTTGTAATAATTTTCATTTGTTATAAATACCTAATTAATAAATGTTATTTAATTTTAGTTCGAGGTTAAAATATGGAATTGTTTATTTAACACTTTCCATATCTATGTACATTTCCTATACTAGGTCGATAAATAAAATATATGTGTACATTTTAATTTCATTAAATGTGTTTACAACTTATAAATTACAAAACCAATTGCATAAGAAATAAATTGAATACGTTACATCCAAGTACGGCTGATATTTTGCTTCAAGTTAATTCATTACTTTAATTAAGCATTCCCACAAAATGATGACAAATAAGGCTAATTAAACAATGATGACAAGTGCTTAAAAGGAATTTGATTATATATCGCCTTCTAAACATAACAATACCACACACTACGTGAGAAACAAGCAGCGTATGAGGTTTATGAAGATATAAATTAGATAATAAAGTAGCTAAAAAGCTGCCAAGCGTACAGTACAATATATTGGATTGAACATTTGGAGTAGGTAAAATTAATTACGCCGAAAAGTCTATTTCCGTTTATTCATATTAGAACCTCAAATACTATATGAAAAACGGAAGACTGATTTCATATTTATAAAATATATTTTACTACAAGTTATACTGGAAGAAGTTGAATGACTGAGGAAGTAAAAACAAAGTGTAACATATAAGATTGTTTTGTAGTATATTTGACTATAAAATATCAAACATAGATAAAATTTGGCAAGCAGGGCTCGCTATGTAAACCATTTGATCTAAAGAGATAAATAGAGATTGTGAGTTGATTTAATTAACAAGCAAGAGCTGCGAATAAAAAATTTAAAATTATGTTACCTAACTAGAACTACCCAAATGAAATTTATGCAAACATATCCTTTAGGAACTAAAATTGTTGACGAAGTATTAGAGGTATCATTGGGTATAATTTGTATTTCTGGAGCTCTCATAATATTAGAGAGAAATACCAAATTGAGTTATCTAATTTGACATGAATGTGGCTTGAATATGGTATATGATAAATATCGTTATGAACAATCACAAGGGGGTTTTGAATACGTCAATCAAGATGGTTAAAGTATATTAATGACTTGACTGAGAGTTATAAAACATCAACTAAAGGACTAAACTTTATCTTACATATGACATTCTAAACTTATTTTGAATGCTTAACCTATTCGGCTTTGTTCCAACAAAAAATTGAAAAAGATATGAAAATAATTCTGAAATAATTAGAAGATAATGTTAAAAATGAAAGGCAAATATAATGTGATTTGTATGCTAATATAGAAAACGAAAGTTATGGTTTAAAAGTTATGATAGATTCACTAAGAGTACAAGCAATCAAGGTAAAAGCTTTGACAAAATTTTGAAAAATCGGACGTCCAGTATGGGCGATCCTTTCGTGTTAAATTTTCTCACGTTGAGAGAAGCAAATAAAATTTTTTTGAAAACGTAACAACATTATGCGACTGTTCTAATAATGTTTTATAACAGTTAACCAAAATAGCATGGAAGTATTCCTAAACTATTTTGTGAAACAATTCACTGTTTGCAAATTTTTCTTGCGAAAACTTACTAACTGCACGTCAATGCCCAACCTCAAGAGTTAATTTTAATATATGTTACTTTTAGCATGTACTCGATTGGAATTTAAATTTTAAAAAATGTTTCATGTCATGAAATCTCTAAATAGGCATTTCAAAATCGTATCCATATGCTTTTATAAAATAAGAAAATACGTATATTCATGTTTTAACATTTTTCGGAGGAGAGTTCTTGCGGAGGTTTTTCATTTTTGTACAGCCTGAATATTAGTGAGATTTATTCCTTGTTCTATTGTAATGTAGACAAGTATAAAACAAAAATTAAAAAGGTGCCTAAGAGGAACAAAAACAATTACATTTTTTCATAATAATTACATACCCAAGAGTTTGACGAAGAACTTACATTTGGAGAAGTCTTCCTTTTATTACATTACCTAAAAAGGAATCTTAAAAATCACTATATAAGTGACCAAAAAAGGGTGACAGTTTCTATAACCAGTGAATATGTAGATTTACAAAAAACTCGACGCGATGCTCAAATCATTCTAGAATGAAAAATGAGTTAAAAGTCAACATACTTAGTCGTTAACATTAACCACGAAATGCATTGTTGAGTGAAGTTCCTTAACAGTAATAAATCACCGAGTCTCTCAAACGTAAACTCGTGATGAGAGTTGGTACTCCAGTGATATTGTGGCGAAACTTCTGTCCGAATAAGTAGTGCAATAATACAAAGCTGCAAACAAAAGTCCTGGATCGCAATGTTATCGAAGGCATAATGTTGACAATATGTACTCTAAAGGATTTAGTATTTATAGCAGGTATTCCATTAATACTATCAGAATTAACCAAATTCAAATTCCAGAAATTTCAGTTTTCTAGCAAGGTTTGTTTCGCCAGGGCAGAAACAAGATTCAATGGTTAAGATTGGAACTCTTAGTGTCAGCGCATGCTCAATTTTAGGCAACTCAAAAGTAAGTTCACCTAGCGCCCTGGTCATATTGGTTTCGGAAAATACAACTAGACACGTGGTCTCTAAAAGAGCATTTTATTGCACTTTTTGCTGACTAAATTTATCAACAAGTCTACATTAAATATACGAAATATGCTTTTCCGGTAGCGGAATTAATTTACTGATCATCCACTATTGCGCTTGCAAAGATTAAATAGATCGAAAAGAACGCACTACAAAGCACGCAGCTGAACATTTAATACAAATAGATAAGCACGAAGTCGCCTGATATTACAATATGTATGATAACTTTAACCGGACATGTCAATTATAATAACTATCTATTTATAGAATTCTAAATATTAGTGGTCGAAATTCGACCGCAATTCATTGAATTTTTAAGTTTTTATTCATTAAATATTTTCTGAGGTTTTCTTGTCAAGGAATATGCCTTAATAATAAATGCATATGATTTTCTTGAACTCTGTTCTATTGCGTTAGCTGAGAGCGTGTATAGATACGTCATTAGCGTGTGTCATTTTCTTTAATTCCCTGCAATATCCATGAAATTTAAAATTTAATGTTAGTAACAGTTAAAAAAACCATGTAAACTTAAACTTTTTTACCTTTAAACAAACTGGTAATGATTTTAAAAATACGGTAGAAAATTTGGCAACGGAACTGACTAATTGGTCACTACTATTATACGACGGCGCGTCGTATAATAGTAGTATACTGTATAATAAATAGTCCACAATTAAATGAAACTACGTGATGTAGTATTATTCGTCGTAGGTCGTGGTAGGTCGTGGTAAAAGAATTAAAGAAAGTAGAAATAATACTACATCTCGTAGTTTCATTTAATTGTGAATAATGAATTTCTACAAAATTAACGCCAAATATACTCAATAATAAATGGTCTTAAAATAGTAAGATTTAGGTTGGAAATCCGCTGTCACTCGTTTGCGCTCGCGATTTTTCTGTTGAACAAATACTTTGATCTTCAAAAGGTGACGAAAAATACTTTGGTTCGTTTTACTTATACCAAACTTTTATTGTAGCATGTATGACTATTCAGTTCTATTTATTTCGTCTGAGTTTCGGCTAGTAAAGAAGGAATATGCCATAGAAATTTCACGAAGAGAACTAGAACTAGAATGGTCTTGATTCATGAATTCCATTTAGGGTGTAGAGCAAGTGACTATCGAAGAATTGAATGAAAAAAGGTGACCATAAATTTAAAGAAATTGAACAGTTTTTTGAAACATTATAAAAACTTCAACCTTTTAGGAAGAAATGAAAACATTTTACTGTATGAGCTAACATCGATTTCATTAAATTAATTCCCTGCAATATCCTTGAAATTTAAAATATAATGTTAGTAGCAGTTAAAAAAACCATGGAAACTTAAACTATGAACTATTTTTTGTCGTGTAAAATGTATTTCCTTTTGTTTTTTAATCATTAGTTTAAAAACAATTAAAAAATTATACTAAGAAAAAACTTAGGAAAACAACTTACGAAACATTTTTTTAGGTAATTTCCACAAACGATAATTTAAAGACAGATAATTTTTGGAATCCTTCCTTATGACTTTTTCGGCACCCGATTCGCTTATTTTTTTACAATTTTTGTTTTAACATTTTTTCTATCGTGTCCGCTAAAGTTAGCTATTTTATGTAATATGATATTCGAAGCAGCTCTCTAAAGAACGTTCGGCTATAATCTGAGTATACGTAGTGGGCCACCAAGTTCCAAACTGCACTCCCGAACACCGACACTCCTCTTACCCGAAGCGATACGCATCTATGTTGACACTTCCATAACTCAGCTCCAGCAAATGATGTAAATCTGAATTAATAAGAAAGAAATTCAGTTTTTAGTGATGGTGATATACAGTAATTCGCATGCCAGGCGATGCACTAAGTACATTTTGTGCTTTACCTTTTTATGTATATGAATATATTGAGTGCACTTCCAGAGTCAGATCGACATGCATTGGGAATGGCTTATATATAACAGGAATTATGAAAAAATGAAGTATTAATTATTTTAAAATGTCAGTTACCTGGAATGGGTAATTATACCAATTATAGTTAAAATTTAATGAGCTCAATTTCCTGAAAAGAAATAAAAGCGAAAAAGGTTAGTTTACTCAAATATATTTCAGTTATTAGAACTTAAAAGAAAGACAAAAAGATGGGCATTTTTCAGAAATATTACTATAAAAAGGGCCAAGTAATTTTTTAAATTAAGCCGTGAAAAGTAGAGAGACAAAAGCAGCGAAGCTCTTGCAGCTTTACTGTAGAACTATAGACGAGTGATGAAGAGTTTTGCGCCTAAATTTATTAAATATTATCCCTACACCATTTCGAATAAGACCACAATAAATTATTTCTCTATCACTTTGCTGTATGACAGGACTTAAAAATTTTCTCTGTGCATAATTCTGACTGTTAAAACAAAAAAAAGATACCTTTTCGATGCGACCGCCCATTAAATAAAAAACTCTGAATTTGGATAAAACTTGTGACAATGTTTAAGGTTCAGAATAAGATACGTTTTTCTTCAAATAACTGAAACATTTTAATTAAAAAGTCTTCGATTTTAATCGTACAGAAAGGAGCTTCAAATTTAATTATCGATACACAGTAAGAAACCAACCCGATAGTTTAAAAACTGATATATATAAAAAGTTTAAAAACTGAATATAGGAATTGTCGATTGTGATTATAACAACGATTCAGTCGAAAATTGAAAATAAAATATAAGTTTATATGACGTTATTTTTTATCTGGTTAAAGTTTTAAAATGCAAAGGTTATCCCTGGGGAAAAACTCCAACCGATAACTAAAAAAATATATACAAACGAAGCAGCAGTGAAAGCTAATTACTAAAAATTGTAAAATTACTACCCGAGATAGGACGGCCGAATTATTTAAATGGAAAAAATATATCATGATAAAAGCGTGCAAATTTTTCTAAGCAATCTTTCGAAGATATCTTACGTAGTTTCATCACCTCTACTAGGCAAGAAAGGCAAATCTAGTTTTAATAAAATCACTTTGTTGACCATTTACGCCTCTTCATAAATATTAACAATCCAAGCGTAATCCAAAACGGTTGCTTTAAAAGAGCCAGCTCGCAACGGTAACACGGAACCGGTGAGTTGAAGGAAAGAAAACAATTTTCAGCGAATTTATCCTTATTTACATTACCCCACAAAACGGCCCGAATATACATTACATTAAAATACATAAATCTTGTGTAATATGCAATGGAAAGTCCCACTTCTAGGCTGAAGCGGAGTTATAAACAAAGTGTTTTTGTGATTTAAGAGAAATTTTGCACAAAAAGGGTTTTTTATTCGTCTACGCGATAACAAAAAATGTCGGGCACATAAAAATACATCGACTAATATTGCTACGCAAGATTCTGATAATCTTAGGATATTCGTCCAATTACATTATCCAAAATGAAAATGCAGTGAAATATTTATTACTCTAGGAAAGTTTCGATGATCTAATGAGCAGGTAGCGATATAATATATACATTTATGATATTAGAAGTTGTCAATATGGCTATGAAGGCTCTCACGACTGAGTTCTTTCTAACTATGTATAAATGGTTAGTTGATTTTACAAAAAGGTTTGTGTTCTCTAGCATTTTACATAAATAAGTTATTAGAACTTTTTACATAAAACGATTCTTTAATTCGTGACGGGTTTTGTAGAAACTACATTTCTTATGTGAAGGTCTAAATTGAGTTAAATATTCAAACGCGTACTCAAGTACTGAGAACATGACCGATGTTTTAACTAGGACAATTAGATCAATATATTACGTACTTTACGTAAAATTGCATGCGATGACCACATAAAGGTACCATGCATACAATTAGAATTCATTTCATATTTGTAATCATAAAAGTTTGTTTTACAGCGTACGACTGGTACCGAGTCAATAAAACGAGTTTGTTAAAAATCAGAAAAACTGTTGAACAACTTTCATTCAAGGTAAAAAAAATAATGTTATTCACTTTAAATGTAACGTCATATAATTTAAGCAATTTTGAAAAATGAATCAAAGTATAGTAAAGTGTAATAATCATCAACAGTCTTACAGATATTTATATCAGTACAGACAAGGACACCTATATATTATTATGTTCGATATGTTCTTTAAAAAGTTACCTACCACGTAAACTTTTTATTGCCTTGTATTATATTTTAAAGTATTAGCAAAATTTTATCATGAGAACTTGTACATGTTTGATATTAAATTATTAATAAATCTCATCATGAGAACCTGTACATGTTTGATATTAAATTATTAAAAATGTTATCATGAGAACTTGTACATGTTTGATATTAAATTATTAATAAATCTTATCATGAGAACCTGTACATGTTTGATATTAAATTATTAATAAATCTTATCATGAGAACCTGTACATGTTTGATATTAAATTATTAAAAATGTTATCATGAGAACTTGTACATGTTTGATATTAAATTATTAATAATATAAAATTATCGAAAACGAGCTATTAAAATAAGCGAAAAATAATATAAAAGAAATAAAGCATTTTTATTATTCATAAATTTCTATTAAAAATTTCTCGCCTCAATCCCGGTCTTTGGTAAAGACGACCCTCGAATCAATAGACTTCAATGTCTAACTACTAATATCTCAGTTTAGTTAGGTATATAAATGAGTGTCTATTTTGCTCCTTAATATGCATATAGTTTCCTTCACCTTTTACTTATCGGCAATACAAATTGAAATAGTCGTCTCTGAAAGCATCCTAAGGAGGGAGTATTTCAAACTGTAGTTTAATGGTGCGCTCATTTGTCTGATATATACTTGCTATTTATACTTAACAAAAGTTAAATATAAGAACCAAGAATACACCCAAACTACTTTTTGAATATAAAGATGGTGAAATATTTAAATTTATTAAAATATTTTTTTAATTCTTTGATTTAAAAGTATATTTCGAAATTGATTATTTTTGTAAAAATTAAAAGATTTTTAGATTTTTTATCTTTTCATTTTATAAAAAAGCATAGAAAATAGAAGCAAAGATTTAGGAGCTGTTATCCAGTTACCTCTATAAAATTTAAAAAAGGAATGTTTCAAAAACCGTTACTCCCGTCTTCGAAAGTAAAATTAAAAAAATTATTTTTACGCCGAGACGTTCCATTGAGGCAGCAATATACTTAATACATTTAATGTATATCAGATAAGATGTGGAAATAAATTAGACTTCTCAGTTTATTTAGAAATTCACACGGACCTCTGCTATCTACATATTTCCTACTTTTTAAAAAAAAAGTTTAATTTCTGAAATTGGTTTATTTATATATCTATATTTTATTTCTTTGCAATAATTTTTAAGTGATACTATTTGTATGTGTACGAAGAGAAGAACTGCAAGATTCCATATTGATATATTTACTGAAAGCGAGATTTATAAAAAAAATATGTATCTTATTGATTTATCATAGAATCGTGTATTTCGCAGCCACTAATTTTGTTTTATTTCGTTCACAAGATACAAAAATATTTTTTATGCAAAGCTATAAAGTAACCATATTTTTAATTTCCTGTTCTTTTTTAAATTCGATATCTGAAGTATAGTATCCTATTAGTTTCATTAGATCGATTAATATACATTTTACTCCCAAGTGTTGTCTTAAGAATAATAATGATGGGTTAATCGCAAAGCATAAGGCCTTTGACGACTGGCGCATCGCGGGGACCGAGTACGATTCTCAACCACTCAGCGAGTGGGGCTTGACTGGTGATTTAGTTGACTGTAAAATATCGTTTTCGTAGCAATAAGTTCGTCATATGTATTAATTGTGCACATGAAAGTGCGCATATATGTTTAAATTTTGATGGATAGTAAATCTTCATTACCAGATAATTAAATAAAAAATATATCCTTTTATAAGCGATTTTACTAAATACTAAACATATAGACACGACTTTTTATTAAATTGGCATGATAATTGTGCCCGTTTTCCCATTTTTTGATGTCTCAATTCTGTACTAAACATTTAATTGGTTTAAATACAAAAATTATTTTGATAAAATCGAGTTTATGTAAATTATTCCGAGTTTCTCTTAACCATAAACATAAAATTAATTAAAGAAACTCTCTTTTTTGTTACTTACTTGTACATATTCGTATTACGATATTTATTATTATACGTCGTACAAGGTTCCTCTTGTTGCAAAATAAAACTAAGTGTGTAAATGATCTCTATATTAGAAATAATTGTTAAGCTTATGACTAAAATTAAAAAAACTAATATTAAAAACTTTTGTGTACGCTTTATGCAACATGCTTTATTATTTGAAAAATAAGACACGATTCCACCGTTCAATAAGACTTGAACTTATCGCTTCCTAAGTGAAGGTAGTTTTTTAATAATACCTTAATATCAATCGTTTTCCTTTCTGTGTGTACAAGTATGATTTTCTTCAAATGTATGAGTTTAATTTAATTCAAAGAAATGTTTTTCCCTCCATTCAAACGAAGGAGCGGATTATGGAAACAAACGAATTTTCTTCATAATTTTATTAATTTTCCAAACATTACTAATATATAGATAATTTTAATATTTACAATTATTCAGTTTTCATATAAGTAAGTTTCTTTCAAATTGTACATCGAGTTTGTGAATGGAACTTTTATTAAAATTTCAATAAGTGCGTGCAGTAATCACGGATTACAAAATACAGATTTTTATACATCCATACTGTTCTTGATCAGGAGTAAAGTGATTCCTCGAGGATTAAATTAAAATAACTATTACTTCCCCGCAAGCGACACGCAAAAGAACACGTATGTACGTTGTGCGAGACCGTATACAAAATGACACCTTCACTTGATATGTTGTGTTTATTTACATAAAAGCTTGTCACTTCGAGTTGCTGTAACTTCGTTGTTTTTAATGACTAACAAGTTATCATCATCCAATTTCATTACTTTTTGACATGGACACGTCCAGTACTGGGCAGCAGTTGAAAAAAACTGCCCGAGATAATTTAAGTGCTAATTTGTATCGCGCGATACTCTCGAACAGCAAACGATAGGTGGACCTGTTTTAAATAAGACCTGGTATTAGAGGAAGGACGAGTGTGTGCGGCGGTATCCCCCTCTGCGCCCTCCCGGGCGCTCTCTATGTTTGGACGGAGCGTATACCGTGAACAAATTTACAAATTTCTTGAAACGAAACAAACAAACAAACGCCCCATTTGTTATTATTCTTATTACTCAATACTTAATAAATTAATTTTGCAATCCTTATATGTACGTGTATCATTTTATGTACCAATCCTCTAGTTTTGCTCATTACGTGTCCACGTAAAATCTAATGACCGTATCAGAGGATAGGGATCCGGATTTTTACGTCTAAAAAAATTCAGGAAACTATGCAAATTAACAAACATACTGGCTTATATGATATTTAGGGTTACTCACGTAAATATTCTATAAAATGAGAATTGTTACATAAATATAATTTAATTTTAATAAAGGCTGTACCAGTTTTTAATATTTCAAAAATTAATTTAATTCAATGTTAAAAAATGGCGTTTTCAGTGTTTTAAAAATAAGAAAGAAATTGACACCAAATATTTCAATTATAAAGTCTATTTTTGTTTACGAGTCTAATATATTAATCAAAATAAAAATATTTTTTAGGAACTTGAGTTTATATATTAAGTTTCTAGCTTATTTCTATGAAGTAGAATATTATTTCGAATGAATATACAGATTATACTAATATTAGAATCATTAGTGGCTTTAGCTTACCACATAAACAATTTCGGTGCATTGTTTTAATTTATTTATATTGTTAGGCATATCACTTTCTTCACTGACATTTGTTTGACGAAATGTAACAGGAAATTTAACAGAAGTTGAGGAATACTGCTTAAATGGTATAAAGCATAGACCGGCTTATTTATTGCCTAGTCATACCGAGTTTCCCTCCAATACAAACCCGACCCCGACGACCGCTAGAGTTGATCAGCATAATTAAGACAATTCTATACAGGTGAAACCCCGGCACGCAGCTAGTAAATTGATATAATATTAAAATCAATGAATTAAACACTTTATTTGTTAAATTGCAACCGTTGAAGAATTTTTACTTAGTAACTTTTTTGCGAAATTTTACTTGCGTGGAAAAGGAAAAATGGTGATGTAATTAAAATAAAATGTGTAAAATTGGGATGGAATTATTTACTTCAATATTCATATATACTTTACATCCCTAAAGATGTGATATTTAAAGCACAAAAAAATTGTTTCGTAAAAAATATCCTTTGTCCATGTGAAGTAATTATGCAACATTTTAGGAACTCAGTTGGTAGTTGAGACTTGGCAGCGAGGCAAGGAAACAAACAAACATACTGATTTATAATATTGTATTTAGGGTTTCTAATATAAATATCCTATAAAATGGGACTAATTATGTAAAGATAATTTAATGCTTATAAATTATTTACTTGTTCTAAATGTGTAATCAAACACTGCAGTTCTTTTCTAAAAGTCTGAAAAATTATCCTCTTGAATGTAAAAAAGGTTCTAAACCTCTTTCGTTTTTGTGGTATGACGAATCACTATGAACGTAAAAAATTATTCATATCTAACCCCTTACATTAAGTCGAATATCCCATAGATTAATTGTGAAAACGGAAGTGAAAAAAAAATCACCTAACTTTTGAATGCATAAGCTGAAAAGCACTCCAAAAGGGTTGAACTGATTTCATTAAATCTCTGTATATTGAATTTCAAGATGAGCTGTAGTATTTTAGGGGAAAACAAATATACTTACTTTTATATGGCAAGAACATTTTGATGGTAAAAAAAATATTGAAAATTTATTGAGCACACGAAATGGGAAAATCATAAGAAAGATCTTTTTATATGTAAGAGGATTATTTTTACGACTTTTAGAAAAGAATTGCAGTGTTCGATTACACTTTTAATACAGATAAATAATTTATTAACATTAAATTATCTTTACAAAATAATTCCCATTTTATAGAATATTTATATGAGAAACTCTAAACACAATATTACAAGTCGGTATATTTGTTTATTTGCCCCCTGTCAACTCTCAACTTCCAAATGAGTTCCGTGAAATTTAGCGTAATTACTTCACATGAAAAATGGATATTTTTTACAAAGAATAGCTTTTTTATATCTTTAAATATCACCTCTTAGGGGTAAAACCCTGAATATAAGTATATATGAATATTTAATTAGTAAATAAATAATTCCATCTCAATCTTATAAACAATTTTTAAATTACATCCCCAGTGAAATTTCGCAAAAAATTACTAAGGACATATTTTCAAAACGTTTTGTATTGACGTGAATACTCGGTGTGAATAGGCTATAAATAAGCCGGTCTATGCTTTATACCATTTAAGCAGTATTCCTCAACTTCTGTTAAATTTCCTGTTACATTTCGTCAAACAAATGTCAGTGAAGAAAGTGATATGCCTAACAATATAAATAAATTAAAACAATGCACCGAAATTGTTTATGTGGTAAGCTAAAGCCACTAATGATTCTAATATTAGTATAATCTGTATATTCATTCGAAATAATATTCTACTTCATAGAAATAAGCTAGAAACTTAATACATAAACCCAAGTTCCTAAAAAATATTTTTATTTTGATTAATATATTAGACTCGTAAACAAAAATAGACTTTATAATTGAAATATTTGGTGTCAATTACTTTTTTATTTTTAAAACACTGAAAACGCCATTTTTTAACATTAAATTAAATTAATTTTTGAAATATTTAAAACTGGTACAGCCTTTATTAAAATTAAATTATATTTATGTAATAACTCTCATTTTATAGAATATTTACGTGAGTAACCCTAAATATCATATAAGCCAGTATGTTTGTTAATTTGCATAGTTTCCTGAATTTTTTTAGACGTAAAAATCCGGATCCCTATCCGATGATATGGTCATTAGATTTTACGTGGACACGTAATGAGCAGAACTAGAGGATTGGACATAAAATGATACACGTACATATAAGGATTGCAAAATTAATTTATTAAGTATTGAGTAATAAGAATAATAACAAATGGGGCGTTTGTTTGTTTGTTTCGTTTCAAGAAATTTGTAAATTTGTTCACGGTATACGCTCCGTCCAAACATAGAGAGCGCCCGGGAGGGCGCAGAGGGGGATACCGCCGCACACACTCGTCCTTCCTCTAATACCAGGTCTTATTTAAAACAGGTCCACCTATCGTTTGCTGTTCGAGAGTATCGCGCGATACAAATTAGCACTTAAATTATCTCGGGCAGTTTTTTTCAACTGCTGCCCAGTACTGGACGTGTCCATGTCAAAAAGTAATGAAATTGGATGATGATAACTTGTTAGTCATTAAAAACAACGAAGTTACAGCAACTCGAAGTGACAAGCTTTTATGTAAATAAACACAACATATCAAGTGAAGGTGTCATTTTGTATACGGTCTCGCACAACGTACATACGTGTTCTTTTGCGTGTCGCTTGCGGGGAAGTAATAGTTATTTTAATTTAATCCTCGAGGAATCACTTTACTCCTGATCAAGAACAGTATGGATGTATAAAAATCTGTATTTTGTAATCCGTGATTACTGCACGCACTTATTGAAATTTTAATAAAAGTTCCATTCACAAACTCGATGTACAATTTGAAAGAAACTTACTTATATGATACTGAATTATTGTAAATATTAAAATTATCGTGAGAGTAATGTTTGGAAAATTAATAAAATTATGAAAAAAATTCGTTTGTTTCCATAATCCGCTCCTTCGTTTGAATGGAGGGAAAAACATTTCTTTGAATTAAATTAAACTCATACATTTGAAGAAAATCATACTTGTACACACAGAAAGGAAAACGATTGATATTAAGGTATTATTAAAAAACTACCTTCACTTAGGAAGCGATAAGTTCAAGTCTTATTGAACGGTGGAATCGTGTCTTATTTTTCAAATAATAAAGCATGTTGCATAAAGCGTACACCAAAGTTTTTAATATTAGTTTTTTTAATTTTAGTCATAAGCTTAACAATTATTTCTAATATAGAGATCATTTACACACTTAGTTTTATTTTGCAACAAGAGGAACCTTGTACGACGTATAATAATAAATATCGTAATACGAATATGTACAAGTAAGTAACAAAAAAGAGAGTTTCTTTAATTAATTTTTTGTTTATGGTTAAGAGAAACTCGGAATAATTTACATAAACTCGATTTTATCAAAATAAATTTTTGCAGCGCTGACAAAAATAATTATGACAAATAAACTCTGAGTGAAGTAACAAATAATAAGTTTATGTCACGAATATAAAAATAAGAACCGAATTTTCTTATACGCGCAGAGGTATAAATTCTCCATAAAGGTCGCCTGCTCAAATTACAAGTGCCAGATGTCTTCTACGAGATCTTGAGTACAGAACAAGATGATTATAATCAATAGTTTTTTTCTTTATTCCGTTCTCGTTATATATTTTTTGAAACTTAACTCAAGGATCCAGCATCGCTGCACGGACAATGAACAAGATTGTCAAACCGACGTGGCGAACACCTTATTTGATTATTAATATTCAGCAATATGCATGTTATTTGGGAGAAAGGAATATTTATTAACTAATAATTCAGGGTTTTTCTTATCTTTTGTCTGATCTATGAACCAACACTGTGTGTTTATAGTTACTAGGCTGACATAGATTTTTACATTTTTCAACTAATTTTATAGTTTAAAATTTTCAACTAACTACTAACTATATGGAACACTTTTTCAAAGTGTTCCATAAAGTAACGTCGTGTACAAAATAAAGATAAGCACATTTTTCTACACAAACTATAAACGCTATGTGTATTCAGATATACACCGAGACTTCATGTGATATTAAGGTACTTCTCATGATTGTAATACATTGAATAATAATATTGAATACGTCAAATGAAACGTATTATGAAGAAGAAACTTGCCTCTTGTCATATTATTTTTTACACTTGATTCTTTTTCTTACAAATGCAACTGCTGGGGACAGTCAATTTGTCCTGAAAAGAAGTTATTTGACTTGCCTATGTTACATGTTGCCACATAGAATACGTGTACGTAATGCTTACTTATTAATACGAATTTTGATTATCTTTTTTCAATTTAGTAATTTTTCCAGATAAACATTTTCTCATGTTATTTATTATACGGGGAGAAGTCGGAAAAAATATGAACGCCTTGCTTTACGACTTGCATTAGAAAATGGAGTTCTAACGGCAATATCTTAATAATTATCAATAGGTAATTAAGTCTATTGTAAAAACCATCAGTAAAAATCAGTAATATTTCATTTTAATAAAATATACTTTTATTGAAATTTAGTAGCTCTTTATGTATGTATATATAACTGACATGGTCGAGCAATAGTGATAAAACGAGGATAATACTCGCCGAGTGCGCGACCAACAGCACCAGGCTCGCCAAGTTTATCTGTGCCCGTTAAATTAAAGGCTGTGTGGAAGAGGAAATATTTTTTTTGTTTTCATACAATAGTAGTCTGGTTATTTGTTGTAAAGTAGAGAAAATTGTCTATTACCCAATAACAAAAAGGGGAAAGTTGTCCGAGCCCAGAATAAATAATGTTCTTTCGTTTTCAGGTCAAGAAAATGAATGCAATTATCAAAGTTTTACCCATAATATAACTTTCCAACCGCAATCGATGTGGGAAGAAATCCAATTTACGACGACAATCTATTTATTTCTTCACTTTAATTTCTTATTCCATTTTTATAATCAGTAAAATATACATGCGCTGTTTTTTCAAGTATTTTTGAAATGTACTACAAATTAACTGTCATTTCATTTTTGAAGTTTGCTAATATTGCATAAAAAATAAGGTATGATAGCAAAAATGCGAATTTCACTGATTTTTTGGACAAAAATAAAAATTACTCATAAAATATCATAGTTATTTTATTACGTATAAAAGTTTACATACAAAAATTTTGCTTCACAATGACCATTATCATCAATATAATTCAACAATCTCTTTTATTTATTTTAAGTTTTAGATTTTTTCATTTAATAAAAAGTGAAACTTTCATAGTAGTTAAAATGTTTTTGTTCCCAGTCATTTTACAATAAAAAAATTATTTTTCAGTTGTAAAATAACTGGGATAGTATTTAAATTAAAGAAATCGCGTATTAGAGATTTAAAAATATGTTTTCATGTATGTTCATACTAAATATTTTTGTGAATTAATATTCACAAAACTGAGACAGACGTTATATTTTAAATGCTTTGTAAACGTCGTTTTTTCTATAAATCCTTTCCTTGAAAACATCAGTCAGGTTCGCATTATTGCTAAACTTAACTCAATCCAAAAATAAAAAGGACACTATACGTAATTAAATTATATTACGTCTGACAATATTTGCCAACAGCCATTCGGTCTTTGCCACAGCGAATGCCGCCGTCAATTTTTGTACCTCCACTTAGTAGTTCACATCAAGCCAATATTAACACGGAAATTTTTGTAAATACACACATAAACTATTACATAATACAGACATAAACACACACATAAACTATTACATAATAATATAAAATACACACATAAACTATTACATAACACAAGCAGGCAGCGTACCAGCTCCACGCCCCGATGTTATCAAGGATCGGCGATTGAAACGAAATATGCAAAAGTTGAACTTGGAAGGCCAAAAGTATTACGCAGTGATTTTAAATTGTAATTTAGCAACAAACTCCGGCGATTCAATGGCTGTAAAGAAATATGAGAGAGTAAGATTAACATTAAATATTGTTATTACCAGAGATTGAGTCTGAAGTTTAAAGCATGAGGTCTCTCACAAATTGTTCGATATTTAAGTTTTATGAAGTTTAAGCCAGCGTCTGTTTAGTAAGTCGAAAATGTTATTAGGTTGTGCCGTGGCACAACCTAATAATATTTTTGATATTAATAACTCAACATTCTTTCTTTTCTTATTTTTGTGTTGTATTTTATTAAAAAAAAACTATTCAATCCATGAGGCCGTCATAATAGCATGCAATAGCGTAAGTGCAATATTGCATATGAATAAAAATAAATTTAAAAAATTGAACAAAGAATATAAAAAATGGGAGTAGCATCAAGCATTCTCACGACACGTATTATACGATTCGAAATATCGAGCACATATTTTGCTGAAAAGGATCTTCCCCTGTTATGGAGTAAGTAGAAAAATGAAAATGAATTTCATATCCATATTTATTTTAAACACTTAATATTTTTATCTATTACTGACTATGTTAACTACGTTTTACCAGATAGACTATATGTTGTTTATCAAATTTTTAAAAGTTTATCAATATATACTTTATATTATATTATACATATATATTTTTGATGATACAATTTCTCTTTTCAACTACATTTTTTACATTTCATATTTCAACTTAGTTAAATTTATAGGTTTTATGTTATTTTACAGACGAAAGGACATGTGGTCCAATAATCTGGTTTGTGTTTTTAAATAACTCTTGTGACAATGGAAAGGATTTACACATATGTACATATCAGTAATGTACCAATTTTTGAACTTACATTATTCCATTTCCAAATACACCTTTAATGGTTAAGTAACTTATTATAATGTATTTAAAATTATGCAAAAATATTCTTTTGTTTGAACTTACACAGGTCAAAATCCCGAAAGAGGATATTTTTTCCCGAAAGAGGTATTTTTTCCGTCTGCTGTATGAAGTGTTTTATCTACGCCTTTCGGCATTAGTACAACATAAAACACTGAAGTTTTTTATGCTGTACTAATAGTCAGGCACATTCAACGTGTTACGCAATCAAATAGTTGATGCCTCCGGCCGATTTAACGTAAAATAATGTGATTTAAATAAAAAAAAAAATATTTGCAATTGTAAAGTTATAAAGTGAGGTAAGCAATTTTATTTTAACTTAACGCAGGTTTAATTACAACGCTGCACTAACTGTGATCCGAACCAAAGAGTGCTAAGTTTGTACATGTAATAAAAACTAACGAGACCGTGTCACATCGCACAACGCGAAAAAGCCATAAGACGGATTTTCATAACAGTTTGCAGTTTTCTACTTTAGAATCATGGTGAACATCTATAATAAAAATACCTCCAATATTCCTCAAGGGGTAATATTGCAGTTAATTAATAGATTGCTAATTGACCCTCGGGAGAAGCTCTACGTTAATCACTCCTAGTAACCCAATTCTGTTTATCGGTTCTAGTGAACTATGCTCTGGTCGATTCATTCTAGGTAGGTTGGGTTAAAATCAGTCAACTGTAAGGGTTTTGTAGTGGCCAGAGGTTCTTGGTTCAAAAAATTTTAGTCAATGTTCCGAAAACTTATTTTCCGGAAATCGAATTATACATAAATTACTGTAAGTTCTTCTTGCTTTTTGAAGGTAAAGCAAAGTGAAACTCTAATTTTGTTTTGTATGATCACGACTTTCACAATATTAACCCAATAATATAAGATAAATCTAAAATTACGTTTGAAATTTTATAATTGTTTTAAAATTTGATTATTGTGTTTGATTTTAAGAAATATGGGACTAATCACAATTTTTCAATTTATTTCTTCAAATGAACGTCATTTTTAAACGATACAACCTTGTCCGTTTCATAAATATCCTTGTATAATATTGATTCTAATACATGGATGAGTTGAGAGAGTTTCATTTACATGCTTAAAGATCTGGAGGATTTATATAAATATATTCATTATTATTAACTGCTCCTGCTGAGGTTTAATCACTTGATAGCGATATATTTTTCTTTTACAAGCAACCATAATAATCGTAATTTCATAATTCTTCACTATAGTTTATTCCCTTCCAAATATAAGGTACCTTTACATTTTTCATTGAATAACAGAGTATATTTTATAGTAATTATTTTTAATTCAACAATGTAATTATATTTACAAATATAAAAAGTAACTCCAGTATTATCACATTTATTAAATCTCTAGAATACTCTTGACTGAGTGCACTCCTGAGAAAACAATTTTAATGACATTGAAATGTATAACATAGTTTTCCCGCTTCAAGACCAAGATTAGAGCGGTGTACTGTAACTGTACTGGATACGTTCACAAATATGAGACAGTGTTTAAATAATGCGTGTATTTTTTTTCATACACCAACGATATATGTCTCCATAATTACATAGTTAATCAATTGCGGAATTTCGGAAATTACATTCAATTTTTTATTTCATTTTGCATCTCACGTGTGACTTTCAAACAATGCCAAGGATACTTAACCTTATTTAAATTAAATAGATTTTCGTAATAGTAATAACTGAATGCCCGTTTAACGGAATCTTTTTGTTGGTCTAGTCATCTATTTACATTGATTTCCTTTGAAAGTGGGTCCCAACAAACGTTTGTACAAATATCTTATTAACCATAAATCTAAGCGTAACCGCATGAAGATTTCTTGGTTGTACAAAAATTATTAAGCGAATCTCTCGAAAAATAAAATAGGTTTAATATACTCTCCTAGTGCACTAGAAATTAGAAAGTCTTTAGTATTATAAAATCAGAGCCGAATCATCCGTAGAAATTAGATTCATTTCTAGGAAATAGCATTCAAACAAAATTTCTAGTTTCTTTCCAGAAATGTTCCTTTGAAGGCAAACTTCCATAAATATGACGTATTTATAGTTTTGTTGCGTTAATAATAAATAAAGAAAATTATTATATATAATAATTATCTATTTCAAATTTAAATCAATTTATTTAGTATGGGTAGTAGTCGCCTTATAAAGTTCGACGTACACTTAAATATGTGTGAGAAATTAAGGACAGGGAGCTATTAAACTATTTACAAAACGTAGTATTACTTTTCATCATGTAAATATATTGCCTGTTTCACACTCGTAAAAGATATATATTATATATATATATATATATATATATATATATATATATATATATATATACATATATATTTATATATATATATATATATATATATATATATATATATATATTATATATATATATATATATATATATATATATATATATATATATATATATATATATATATATATATAATTTATAGGCGTGAAAACATTTTAATGTTGCAAGAACTATGAGTTTAGAATCATCCCTGTAGTTTTCTGCCAAACATAAAATAATTTCTTTCTGAGTTTTTCGTAAATTGAAATTTTCAGGAATCGAGGGTAGATATATTTTGTATGAACGTGACCACTATCTATTACGAGTACGTACTCCTACAATGAGGTAATCCTTCAATGCATGTACTACCGAACTCGTATTATATTTGTATTAAATACTAACGTAGAATAATTAGCACTAAGTAAATAATATGTGATGTTAGTCAACGACTTACATTAAATAGTAATAAACTCTAAAAGGGACTGTCAAAGATAAATAATTGCCTTGTCTTCAATACATTTGTGTCTATTATATACGCCATTTTTTCGTCTCTCTAACTCTTTCTTTATAGTTCGCCTCAAAGCGCTATCCAGATTCACTTTTTCTGTTCGCTTTTACGTTCCTATACTTCCAAAACAAAAAAACATGGAATACTTTTAAAACCACTCGCGATCTACCTACTTGTCTATCCGTCGATTTTTTTCAGAATTTCGTATAAGGTGGTTGTATAAAAATTTAAAAATAGAAGTCGAAAGACGGATATAAAAATGGGAGATAGTAGAAGTTTACGTAAATTTTATTAGAAAATCTGTACATAGCGGTGACTCTAAATTTCACACTTTTTAAGAATTATACATGGTGAAAAAAGACAATATCAGTATTTGTAAAAAAAATTTAACAAAAATACTTTCTAATCTAATCTATAATCTAATCTGCAGTACCAGAAACTGTTTGTTATAGTAAATTGAAATTAGACATAATCTCGTATCTTACGGTCAATTTCGCAGATTCAGTACCGTTGGCAATCTTTATGTTGCTAATGATTAACGTGTTAGATGCTCTCACATTTGTCGCGTTCCCTTTTCCACGATTTCGTTCTCGCTCATTCTATGCATTATATGTGAGGTATGGCTGGTCGTTGTGTTTGCCAGATGTAGTCCTTTTGTCCTAATGAGCCCCGAAATTAAAATTTAAGCAATGAGTATCACTTTTTTTTAGGCTTTTGGAGCAATCTCTCTTTAAATTAATGATATTTTACCACCCCAAACGATATAGTTAATTATATTTATACAGTGATAATAATATTAATAATTTTACCTAAATTTGTACCTAAATTTTTACCTAATTGTACCTAAATTTGTACAGAAATATTCTAGTTCTACTTGTATTTGACAGCTACGTAACAGGTATTATCCTTATATATAAACTTATTTATGCATCTGTAAATACTATTAAAACTTTTGCAGCATTGAACCGATTAAGCTCATATTCACACAATATGTTACTGTGGTCGAATACAAGGTTCACAAGTAGATGGTGTTGTTTTTATTTTTAATATTTGGTTAGAAATCGATTGTGAGAGAGGAAAATCGTTTCGTCTTCTTATTGCGCAAAATAATATGAAAAATTCATTTCAAAATATCAATAAAAGTACAGAGAGCACATGTTTACGATATTGAAATCAAATTTCCAAATTTTTAAAATTTACATCAGTTTTTCGATTATTGAGCATATACACGATGTGTAAGTTTGTAGGAAATAAGTTCAAATATTGTATTTTCTTAAAGTCAATAAATTTTCATACTTACTTTCCATAAATGTCTTCAACACATTTTAGCATAGTCATATTTCAAATTCAAAGTAAATAAAACATTGCTAAGCATTTTATTTTTTTTCGCAATTTTATATAGACATCCCATTGTTAGTCTGTGAATTTTTTCTGTGTTTCACCCCCATAAATAGGTTGGTGTTATGTCTCACAAAATACTTTCATTTTTTCGTTAAGTTATAGGCTGTGAAAGCCTTCAACCCAGATCCCACATTTTCGGCCTATTTCGTACTTTCCAACCTCACCGCTATTCACATGAGAGAAATTCCTTATATTTGGAAAATAATATCGAAATCAATTTAACAGCAGCAAACCAGCCTTTATTTCATACAAAAGATGAAACTTCAACATATTGAGGGTAGACTTTGCTCGTGATATCTATCACATTAGCTGTCGTTGTCAATCCCATTCATATTCGACGTTTTCATTTAAATTGTGCCCAATTTTGTATAGTCAAATATGAATACAAAAAGTTTTGGGAACTTGTGGATAAAAACAATTTTAAGCGCTTTTAAGTATGTAAATATATTCGTTCATTTATTTTTATAGACTGGCTGGATAGAAATTACAAACAAGCATTAAAGCTGTTTATTTATATTTCGATAATATCTCTATATATAATAAATTATTTTAGGATGACCTTCGCTTCGAATACAATGTTGTTATTTTATATATAACAATTTTGAAATATATGAAATAGGTTTCCTTAGGCCCTTGATGACGAGAGACGATAGCATGGCCACTCATATAGAGAGACGATAGTTATACACAGATATTATGCAAATTCTCTAATTTACCTATTCAAATTTTACTAAAATTACTTAATTTGTTTTTGTTTCACGAAATGACAAGCAGATAAGTAAGAGACTGCTGTTAACATTAAGATATTATTTAAACTGTACCAGCGGCAAATAAGGTCCACCCAAGTTTAAAGCCAAATATTTTAAATAATTACTACTTTATCAGTGTACTAAACTCCTAGAGATTTGAATGTCGATGATCTTTTAATGTTGGTAATAAATTTACAAAGAAAAAACAAATTTCTACAAAGACTTAAATATTTTTTTAGTACTTCAAAAAATATTGTGCGACACATATTTATTGGTTGTGCACGTTATAATTTCCCCACTCCGAAATTATGATCCCTTCTAAAAATATTGTGGTTATGTTAGAAATGCATAATTGGAAGAAGATCCATAAAATATTTTTAGTATTTTCGACTACAAGCTTTATTCCAAATTACAATCCCCATGAATTACACTTCTCGTATATCTTAACCTGCTAGAATTACTCCTTACTGAGAATTTTATGAAGATAATGAGCAATTACGCATATCGATAACACTATTTTTACAAAATATGTTTATCAAAATTCAGTGTAGGATCTGTGGCACCTCGGATTTTGATATTTTTTTTATTTCACTATGGGAGAAAAATGTGCGATCGCAGAAGCCATTTATAAAAAGAGAAGACGCAATTTATAAAAAACTTCGGTTTAGTCTATAAGTACGATTCGAATAAGGAATGAATTATTTTCTTCTAGGTTTAAGTCCGATATGAATGATGAATGAATTATTATGAAGGTAAATGGAGGATTCCAATTCTGAAAGTACCGAACAACTATGAATCAAATAAAACTATGATTTTGTTCAGCACTTATAAGCGGATCGATCATTTGAATGAATTTAATTACAATTTTTAGTTATCCTGAAATTTTCATGAAGCATAAAATAAAAATATTCACTGAAATTTTCTTAAGCGATTCATCCACTCACATCATTCGTACAATCTAAGCGGCCGCGATGTGTAAAAATTAAATCTAATTTAATATTGGCGTGGATAACATTGGTGCAAGACTGAAAATGCGTTAACAGGTTGTCAATATGTCAATTTAATATCAAACCATTCAATTTCCATTAAGTTACTTGAAAGCTTGCTACGCCGGAGAGCCTATTTAGGGGAACGTTATTCGTACAAGGAGTGAGAAGAATCGAGATGCAAACGGCTTACCTAATACCTGTACGAGTAATAACATGTGTACTAAGTGATGTCGACGTATTAAGAGCTGTGAAAGTGATACATTAATTTAGGAATTTTAACTTTGTGTGGTATCAAAATTCGATGCTCACTAAATATTCTCATTTCAATATTTAATTATTTGGTTTTTCTTATAAATTACCGTTTCCCACGATTTGCAGCGTGTATATATATATATATATATATATATGTGTGTGTGTGTGCCTGCCTGCGTGCGTGCCTGTGCTGTGGCGTGCGTGCGTGCCTACGTGCGTGGCTGCGTGCGTGCGAGCGTGTGTGCGTGCGTGCATGTTTTCGTGCATGCGTGCGTCCGTGCGTGCGTGCGTGCGGGCGTGCGTGTGTGTTTTGTGTGTGTATGTATATATATATATGTATATATATAAATATATAATTTTTTTTTGTTCCAAGCGAGCTTTATTAACAAAGAAAACTGTGCAAACTCGTAAAGTAGGATTCCATAGCCACCCACATTTACTCGTATAATTTTTAAAGTCCTGTTTTTTGTGGTTTTAAAGTGACTTGTTTCTTTGTTAGACTGTCGATTTTTATGGTCTTTCACTAAATAATTTCAAATCTTTTGTAATTTATAAAAACAAATGCAAACATTGGAATAAAATAAAGGAAACAACATTAAATATATTGTAATAATGAAACTTGTAGAAGGGAAACGTTTTTTTGTTTTATTTCTTCTTTTCATAACTTTTTAATTAGTACAAAGAAATAATTTAAAAGTAGCGAAGGTGTGAAAGGCAGTATTTGATAATATTTTATTTTTATTTTCAGGTGAAATTAATAATAACAAATGTTAACCTTTATGCCAAACATCTACCAGATACTAGGAGGATAACTAGGAAATGGCTCAAAATAACTCGTGTATATAGCGCATAGCGTGCATGTAAAGGAGGATTAGGTATGCACTGCTTTACATTTAAATAATTATTTTTGCAAAATAGAATTACCTCACATTCATTTTTATTATATTTATGACTTAAGGACGTTATGATTTTACATTGAATAATACACGGTATAAAGCATTTAATTAGTTTTTACTGAGAGTTTATATATTTATATATATATATATATATATATATATATATATATGTATATATATATATATATATATATATATATATATATATATATATATATATATATATATATATATATATATATATCGATATCGATATAAGCAATACAAACAATCCCAGCGGACTTCAGTAGCTTTATAATAGTATTTGAATCTTTTATACGAATTCAATATTTGTTAACGACAAATGTATGTAAGCTTTTGTTAAAGATTTTTTAAAATATTTTTATTTAAGTTAATTTGGAGAATTATAGGCCATTAATATAATATCTAAATTACCATTACCCTTTTTACACTTACTTAAAATGGGTTTTCAAAGAAGTTTTTAGTCACGAGTTGAAAACTTTTCTTTAAAGTTTGTCGAGAGTTCATCATCGTTAGATTTATTATTGATTTTTACACTCAACCCAGATGAAGCGTGTCCGGTTAATGACGGCGTTAAACTTTCCTGCGTATTACGATATTGCCCGCTAGGATTGAGTTAACCCTTATTATTATTTATTATCGCAAAATATATTCGTAAAAATTAAAGGAATTGGTATGAGTTAGGCTACATCCATCTTAATCACCCGATATTCTTCAATCTTGTTATCACATTTTCAGATCTATAAGCAATTTGCAGAAATGCAACATTGTAGAATAATAAATAAAAAAAAAATAACAAATTGAATTAAAGAAATAGAACATAAAATAAAGACATTTTCCGGTCATTTACATAATATTCCTCGTTTCTACGTGCATGCTTATATTAATAGTTGTTACCCACAACTTTGTCCGCGTAAAAGTTAATGTATTATTGAATTTGATATTCCAAAGATATTTTGCCATTATTAGAATTTTCGTGAAAATACAAACAGATTGGGAAATGCGGCTCGTTGCAAATTTTCGGGAAGTGCGAATGTCCGCAAAATATGTGTGCCCTCACTTATATGCCCATTTGGTAGACGTAGCTTGCGATGTTGCACATCCATATGCTATAATCCAGATCCAGACCCAGATATCCGTATTACGAAACATAAACACAGAGTGAAATATGACCTTAAAGTCATACTTATAGCAGTAAGTTTTAACAAAATTACGCACTGTTTTAACTAAATTCAAGGAGGACACATATTTGCGGTGTTTATCTACCGACTAGAATAGTTCTGTTATACGGACGGATATGGCTCCAATACGGTTTCAGGAAAATTTAAATTTATCGGTTAGAAACTAGTCTGTTGGTTAGAATCGGGTCTTAACAATTGAAATTACATTATAAAATTCTTACTAAAAAGCACAGGTGTCGCGACTGACTTTTATTCATATAGGTGTAACGATAATCTAATGAGAATAAAAATGATACTAAGTAAATCAAGATAAAATGATGAAGCCAAGAGGCGATGATAGGAACTGTTCAGTGACGAATATTTTGTCATAAGCAAGAAAGTAAAAAGTAAATAGGTAGGTAAGCATATACAGGTACATACATATACATGAAGCAATTAAGATATTTATAATTATTATAATTATCGTATATATTATATTATATATATATATATATATATATATATATATATATATATATATATATATATATTAGTAGCTAGAAGATAGGTAAGTAAGTACATACAACTGAATACAGCCTTGAAGTACTGACTAGGGTAAAGTCAAGAGAGAGAATGCGATTTATATATCCGCATTTAAGTAGATGTTTATGAACATACTTAAGTTCATTGAACACTCCAAACGTCCGTTCCGTTCTCAGTAAATGAATTATTTTTGATAAAGAATTCATCGTAAGATCGTGTAATATAGGATATCGTAGGCTTTAAAAAAAGAAAAAAAAAACTTTTTTTTCAACAAAACATAACCAATAGAAAGTGTATTGAACAGTATAAAGTTAAGAAAATATGAGCTCACTGTCGGTAGTTTGCACGATAGTATCGTTTTCGCATATAAATAAATTTGCAAAATACTGCTACTGCTAAAGATTTTTGGGGTTATGCCAAGTAAAATGTAGCACTCATATTTGTATGTGGATATATATCGTCGACTTGATTGCAAAAATCCCTAGCAGTAGCAGTATTTTACAAATTTTCTTATGTTCGAAAACGATACTGTACTACAAAAGTTCTATTAAAGAGCTGTAAAGCTATTACGAAAAAAAAGAAATGTTATTTTATTGTGACCATTCTTTCTACTACAGTCTAAAGTATTTATAAATATGAGACCAAACAACATGACTATACGAGTTAGTAAAAAATCCAAATATCTAAATTTGATTTAATATTTATAATTTCTGAAGCACCTGGTATTGACTTTATCAATCATTTAAAGTCTTGGATTTTATAAATCATTTGTTAAAATCCCTTGTACACTTGACGGTTATTTTGGTTTTAACTTCTTTTAGCTAAAATGACGATCTCAAAAAACTAGTTTGTCATATTTATGTTTCGAACGAACGAAAAAAATGTACCTTGTAACATAACAAAACCAAAGTCATTTTATAATACTTACACACATTTGATAATTTTTTAGATTTTTGTCTTTTGATTTTAATGGAGTTTATTCCATTATCAAAGATTAATAATTTTAATGGCAACTTCAATCCTTTTAATAACTTTCATAATTGAATGAACTTAAAATGAATTTCGCATTTGTGGAAGGAATTAATTAACCCCTGTGCTCGGTACTGTATACTTTTCTTATAGTTCATCTCATCAATTTTTGCAATTAAATTTAACATTAAGATAATTTTTTTTGTATTGAAATCAAATTCCGAGCTAAGCTGGTTTAAGAGCGTTTAGATAATGACTGGGTTGAGGATTTTATTTTTCAAAATAAGATATTTTAATAATTTAGAAACGTAGTTGGTCGTAAAAAATTATAAGAAAACGTAACTGAAAAATTAATATGTTGAAGACCGGGAAACGTTTTCAGTTATTACTTAAATATTATGTAAGTCAGAGTGGAAGACCTAACGTGCTTTTATCTCTGTCTATATCGTTCCGGTGAAATATACAATCATAATATCGTCAGACGCTTCCAAGTATTTTCTCGAAGTATCACAAGACAAATAGTCTGAGGAAGAAATTTTTCGATTTGCGAACATTCCATGTGGAAACACGTTCAGCAAAATGTATTCGTTAAAATGGTCCGCGAAAGCAAATTTGCTTTCGCTGTTATGTTTGTACACAGGATGGAGTTTATTCGATTTCCGTCATTCGTTTGCCTTTTTAATTTTAGAAGTGTTATTCTTTTAATAAATATTCTTATTAAAAACTTATTAATTTAACCTTTTCTGTTCCTAGTGAAGAATAGATTTATCAAAAATATCATTCCGATTATAATCATTACTTCATATTTATGCATAATGCGTCTTAGCCATTCAGTTACAAAACACACGGAAGTTACTTAAAAAATGAACTGGACTAAGCGAACAAAGTTTTTTTTAACATGAGTATCCGAAACCATTCATATATTATAACGCTAATTTTTAAATAACAATACCGAAACGTTAATAACATTCAATATCCGGATATTCTACATATTATGCTTTAAAGCCTTTTCCGCTATTTTCAATATTTTTTATACCTTTTTCCCTAATAAAATAACAAAAACCGAACCCTTTTTATTTCATCACGTTCGTTTGTTCCTCCGTATCTTAGAGTATCATAGTTCTATCATTCTAAGATCGTTGTGATAGAATTTGATGAATAATGGCAGGCGCAGTTTAGCTACAGGAATACATGGAAATTGAGATCTTAATCGTATCGTAACTTAAAAAGAATAACGAAACCCTTATAAGATTCCTTAGGTTCTGTCCGTTTATACACAACTCTTTTTCTCAGAAATCGCTTGATATAGAAACTTGAAATTTAATATAGTAATAAAATATATTGACTCGCATATATGAGCTAAAATTAAAAAATATTAAGTTAAAAAATTTAAAGAAGGAAAATCAAACATTCGATTATTTAAATTTCTGTTTATGGTACTGGAAACTGTGACTTATGTGACTGCAAAAAATATTCTGAAACTTATCAGTTTAAAATTATGAAAATGTAACTTTTTAGAAACTCACGCAAAGGTTGTAGTAAAACTGCAATAGGAAATATATTTGTTTTTTTTCTATTTGTAAAGCCGAAACCATGCAACGTAGAAACTTGAAAGTTGGTATAATAATGCATCTCGTTAACCCACATATTTTGAATATATTTTACGCATATTGTGCATATATTTACTAACAACTTTTTTAAGATATTTGTGTAACAATTAAGTATAAGTGGACAAAAGCCATAAAAAATTGTATTTCTTATTTTATAAATCACGTGGAGTATCATTTAAAAAAGTTTTTTATTTTTATTATTTTTATTCACTAAAATACTTTCTTGCCAATTTTAAATCGCATATTTAAAAAGATATTTTTAAAAATATGCGAAAATATAGAATTCAACCTTTTTATTTCCAAAATATTGAGCCAAAAATCATAAAGAAACAGGATTGGTGAAACGGGACTAGAAGATTACAGGACATCTATAGCGATTATATCGATATTAAACGATTTTACGAAGTTTACCTTTGCCGTTGACATTTGCCGTCGTCTTTATTTTTAATTACGATCGAGATAGTGTTACAGAAAACAATACGGTACAAAGGAAAGACGTGTGAAAAAAGTGGTAAATTACTCTTATATGATGTTATTTTTTTTTACATATAAGTAAGTATAAGACCCTCATCCGCGAATCCAATTCGTGCTTGGTCGTTTTTTACGTTTTTGTAACATCCTAGCTTTATCGTAATTTTATGTTAAATTCAATCAAAATTTATTTTACTTAATTCAGTTTAATTATTTAACAGAACCTTATATAGCACATCATTTTAGTGATTATTTATGTTTTTGATGCTTAACAAAAATTAATCATTTATTGTAATGACCAACGAGAAATAAATATGCTAATAATGTATTCGTTATTTAAACCGCAGTTTAAAAGTTACGATATTTTTTCGTCTGTAAAAAGTTTGTGTATATTTTTTCGTCAATAAAAAATGTCCCAAAGAGCTTTGAGGTTTGGAAAGAACTAGAAGACACGTGTGCTGCCCCAGATGGTTCACGGCAGGTTAAGGTTTTATCAAGTTTTCTTATGCTGAAAGACCTCTAAACTTCTATCTAAATTGAATAATACTACGACTAAAGGAAATACCGAAAACACGCTGATCCTGTTCGAAGTAAAGGAGTGTTTGAAAGCTTTAAATAATCTAACTTCGAATTAATGTGGCTAATTTACTGAACATTTCTAACAAATTCTATCTTAGGAAGATGAGGTTTAATGACTTTTATTTTATTTCTGTCAATAAAAATTCTTAATGAGTAGCACAGTTTCTAAGCAATATAGCTGATTTTTTGGATGTAAAAAACATAAATAAATAAATGGATACGAATGGATTTCAATAAACATATCAGTTTTCTAATTTTCTACTTATATGCAAATTTTGATTGACTTTGTCGAAAAAAGTGCTCACGTTATT
Source organism: Druceiella hillmani (assembly GCA_039881145.1). NCBI lineage: Eukaryota > Metazoa > Arthropoda > Insecta > Lepidoptera > Hepialidae > Druceiella > Druceiella hillmani. The sequence goes on along the minus strand of JAYKKI010000021.1, from coordinate 23,492,557 downwards.
TTTATTACAATTAGTTATTTTTAATATATGTATGAAGTACTTCTTATTAAACGATTGTTGATTATAATTAAATGTCAAATTTAAGGAAGATTTAAAATTAAATAATAACGCAATTATCTGTAACGGTGAGGTGTAAAAATTATTATTTATAAGATGAAATGTGGAAAAATTAATTTGGTTACTTTTTACAACTTCAATGCCTTGTGAAACATAAAAATATTATGACGGATATTTCGTAATTTTAATAAGGATTTATGATTTTTTTGTTAAGACTTCAAACCAAACAGTGGAAATTGTTTTATAAAAAGTATAAAAATATAATATGCAGAAAAAAATATTAGCGTAAAATGTGATATACAAAATATGTACGCAAAATATGAAGGTAATCCGTGGTCATGTGCCAGAATGAAAATTTAGTTATATTTACAAATATGCAGTTTATATCCATAAATACACATACATACATATACTTGCAGATATGTATGGAAGTATTTGCATTATATATTCTACTATAATGAGGACTGCTATCCCACAGTATGATCTCCCTTTACCCAATAGCCGCTTACTCACTACAGGCTTTTTTTCTGTTTATTCAACCAGTGAAAGTATGCAAGAAAAAATAAATATTTTACGTGAGGCGAAGACGTAGTGTTGCCTTTATTTAAACCAAATCCTGATTCTTAGCATTTTCAGCCTGAAATCTATTTTCATAACGTAATAGTTTGCACGGTGGAGTATATTTTATAAATTGCACGATAGAGGAACGTCTAAAAAATTAGAAAACTAAAAAGACCCTTAATAACAATTGCCCTTAGAGGTACTTAAAAATTACAAAATATTATTATTAAATTAATTTAAAATTATAAATTTAAATAGCAATAAGGCAATATAGTGGCAAAAATGTATGATTTTTCCATTATGACTTTTTTTTAAATATTAAGTATAATATGACAAAGAAAAATCAGAAAATCTATTAGAGAAATAAAAAAAAAATATTTTAAAAAATAAAAAATGTGCAGAGCTTCTTTATTTTATAGGTTCGGTCCTTTTTTGTATATTCTCATTACATAAAAGAGGCCTACAGTTTCGTAACGCGAACAGCAAAGATAAACGTCTTTCTCTTAACGCGTTAAGGACATACAAAATAACAACTTTTTTGTAACCTTGAAAGTACTTTTTTGAATATCGTAATTCATAGTTACCGAATTGTATAATGTTTATGTTATCATCATTTAATTATTCAGCGAAACCTTTTAAAATCTGCAGTCCAGTAATTTTTCTTATATCTGTCTGACTTTGATGAACAGCAACACTGTTTGTGCCCAATAAATTGAAAATTTAAAACATTATCATCAAAGGCTATCGAAACGTCCTTCAACAATATGCAGAATACTTTTGATCAGTGGAAAGTACCTTTGGTGTTAATATAATACGAAATCGTTTCAAGTTTATTACTTTCAAGTTCATTGAAGTCATTGCGTTGCGTGGATGAATTTAATAAAACAGTTTTATTTTTTATTTAATTAGCCAACATGCATTATTAATGAAATTTAAAGACACATAAACATACTGGCTTGGTTTTATTAGGCACTTTTATAAAATACGAGGGATATTTTTATTTAGAAATTCAATAAATGAATTTTACGATTTTTAAAGCAATTATTTGATTTTTGACGATCTTCAATAAAAAAAAATATTCAAAGAAAATACAGCTCGGTCGTATTGAAAAAAACACAAATTTATTTATATAAATATCATAGCTGACTGCACTCACGGTGTGATTCGCCGTGCAACGCAACTCGCCAAACACACCCGTGTATCCTTTCTTCTCCTCTATAAGCGCGCTACTATTTGGGTGACAAAGGAAATTATGAAAAAAAATGTAATATCATCTTAAGACATGCATTATGTGTTTTCTAATTTGATACCATAAAATGAGCGATTATAAGGTAAAGAAAAATGAACTCGTCAAAATTTCAAGAAATTGTAACATTATAATACAACCTGAACAAAAGACTTGCACTTGCAATTAACCGTCATATCATATTAAAAACCAGTTTCAACTACCAATATGGATAAACATTTACTTGCAATAGTGCAAAAAGTAACAAATATTGCATACAGCACACTGAAATTCGTTATAACATTACAAAGTGAAAGAAAAATAAAAATGCATCAAGTTCACTATTCTGATAGATATAATAATTAATCTAAAGACAGACCTCTAACTCGTTTATTTATAATCCCCCACCAAAACTCGACTAGAATTTTATTGCTTTTGCCTCACTACTTTTTACGTCTGATTTATTTAAGTGGCTCTTTTTAAATTTTAGTTTATGGAAGTATGCATAATATTTTTTGAGGATCTTGCGTACACCATACTTCTACAATATTGACAGCTTAGATACTTTATAAATCATAGTTGTACATTACGTTAAACTTGAATATCGAAGTATTTTCCGCTGATGTGATGTATTCCTAAAAACATAACGACGACTCGCTCGTTTAATACAAAGTTGTTGTTGCTAATCCAGACGTATGATCGCAGGCTCCACACGCGGCATCTCTCGTGCGAGTAGTGTGTTTAATATTTTACACACGATGAGATAAAGTGTTTGCATAGACCTGGAACATGATTTTATTTTTTCCTTCTCATATTTCATAGCAGATGTGATTACTTTACTGAGCAAACTTGAAATGCGGGAAAATTTAACGTTCGGAGAAAAATTTATTAATCGTTAATGTTGTCATACATAAAATTATTCTTGCATATATTTATTATATATTTAGTCCGTATTGTTTAACATTGCGGAGCATAGGCACCTGGATATATATATATATATATATATATATTAGTAGCTAGGAGATAGGTAAGTAAGTACATACAACTGAATACAGCCTTGAAGTACTGACTAGGGTAAAGCCAAGAGAGAGAATGTGATTTATATATCCGCATTTAAGTAGATGTTTATGAACATACTTAAGTTCATTGAACACTCCAAACGTCTGTTCCGTTCTCAGTAAATGAATTATTTTTGATAAAGAATTCATCGTAAGAGCGTGTAATATAGGATATCGTAGGCTTTAAAAAAAGAAAAAAAAACATTTTTTTTCAACAAAACATAACCAATTTAAAATAAACACCAAATAGAAAGTGTATTGAACAGTATAAAGTTATGAAAATACAGCAAAATTATAGTCAATAATAGCTTTAACTGCATATTCCTTTTTTCCATGACTATTATTTTTCATGAAATTTTTAACAAACATACTATTTACAGAATTTACAATTTTTTTAAATTTCGATTTTTTTTAAAAATAAATCATACCATCATTATGCTATTGATTTTATGAATATATCTTAAGAAAATATGCACTGAACAAAATTATGAAAAATTTTATTTGCATTTTTGGCTCCGACCCTTGTTTGCGACCGACCTATGTTCGCGTGGAATTCGATAGAATTTATTAGAAGCTTTTTCTATCTAGAAATGATTTGCATTACATATCGCATAGTGAAACTTAAATACCAATCCCCGTTGCTGGTGATGAATTTTCTGTAAAATTCTTCATTGTCTTCGAATTTTTGAAACCAACGCTTGGCTGTGCCATAGAGAGTTTACTTTTGCTCATCATGATGCATATATTCAATGTTACTTTGCTCGTTTTTCGCCCTATACGGAATTCAAGTATTTATTTCCAGTGCTTTTTATAAAATTTGCGCATTTTATATGTCCTTTACATGGCAAACTCTGTCACTAAGTGAAGGAAAGATTGGATGCTGTGCTCTTTATACTATTTACTCGAGGTGTTCGACAAACTTTAAAACATTCCAGAATTAACATAAGTGGTGAATTCATTAATTTCCAATCTAATATAACAGCAATAAAGGAATTTTAAAAAAATCGGTATTGTGGTTTTATTTATGCTTAAATATTAATTGTCTGGTTAAGATGGCACTTTAATATCACTTTCATGTACAACGCATTAAAAATTATAACTTATATTATATGTAGAGCAACTTGGGTTCAGATATAAAACACATTGTTGAAATGAGCAGCGAGGATAAAAATGAAGCAAATTAGGTAAAAAGTAAATAATGGGTCAGTAACACGTCGTGCACAAATAAATATAAAAAGAGACAAAAAATCCCGTAATTACTTAACGCATTCGATTTAACATTTATACTCTCTAACCCCAACCTCTCCACCCTCCATTATTTATTTACTGATACACAAAAAGTACACAACTTACAACTACAAGTACACAACTTCATTATTATCTGTGTGGATAAGGCAATATTAAAAAATCATTGAAAACACGCACACTTTTTAAACATCGCGTATGTGCGAGTATTTGTATTTGAGGGCACGAGTGTGACTCGGGACTTGGGGCTTTTCATAAGATTATTCAAAATTTTAAATTAAAAAAATGTGAAATATTTAAAGATTCAGTAATTATTATGTAAATTTAAAAAATCAAATGAAAATATAGATATTTCCATTAAAAATACATATTTTCTAATTTTTTCAATATCCACAAAACGTGACTGTAGAGGATGGATATATGTAAAGAAATTGTCAACCTGAAATTACAAATTATGTAAGTATACTTTTACCTAAATACATTGATACTTCAATGATCCCACAATTTATTTTCATGTGACATCATATTTTGGAAATTGGGACATATGCAATACCTTTGAAGGAAAGACTTTCGGTTTTTAAAAACACTCCTTAGAATTTTGTATTATTATTAATTCACGAGATATTGTTTTCCAAATTTAAAATGACTTGTTTTTTCTAATCGCAAGTAACGTCTTCAAAAATAGCAATGCAATGCAAAGTAAAAATCAAACTAAAAGAGCAGATTCGATAAATCAAAATCCAATATAATGAAGAAAAAAATCCTGTACGCAGTAGTCAAGGGAAAAATCTAAATTTATTTCACTGAGTACGAAGTTCAAAGTTCTTATAAAATTTTTAAACATTTCCTTGGGTTTTCCATACTAAAAAAAAATTGTGCCATAGTATCAGAAACAATTAGCAAATATTTCAAGTATTTAAAATATTGAAGCTTCAGTATATTTGTATCACTATTTTTAAAACACAAAAAATTTGAAAAATTAGCTTGACATCTCGATTTTTTAACATAATTGTTCCACCAGTGTTTACATGTTTTCCTTACGAAAATTCGTTTACAAACCGTAATATATTTTCGATATTTCTTAAAAGTTTTTAATATTATTAAGATTGGCGGATGTTACTAATTTAATTATAACGAATTTCTTAGTCGTGAGTTCTAAATTATGACCATTACAACTCTGTGAAAACACTGTACAATTACATAATCCGTATCCACGCGGAGCTCTCCATATTGAAGGCTTTTGTTATTTGTAATATATAAATTACAAACCCTTGAAAACTTTTTTTTTGGACAAAGGAGCGAACATGCCCAAAAAGAACACGGAAAGAGATGAATGAATAAGCTAAATTAAGCCAAACGAGTTTCGTACGTCGATAAACTCCGGGCGCACTTAAAAATATTTTTTTATTTTGATTACGAAAAAGTGTTAGTCGGTTGATATTTCAGAAAAAGAAGACATTATACTGACATGACCAATATATGATCTGTGAAAAGTGTGCTTTAGATCATTATTACTTATTACGTCATATAAGTGATATAAAATGTAAGATACTATCTGTAATCGTAAGTATTAGATAATGCGGATTGTTGAGAATTCAAATTCAATGTAATCGATATAAGCAGAATCCTCACTATAAACATCCATACACATATGTTTATACATAAACATTTTAACATTTTAGGGTACGTAATGTTTTTATGAAATTCTTACAAATATTATTTTTACCATGTAAATACATTGCTTAGAACACTTTCAATACACATAAATAATAACTAGTCGTCCTCAATTTATTAATAACAAAATAATTTTGATTAAAATAAAACCTTTTAAACCTTTTTTTGTATTTTGAACCTACACATAATGCAAAACGATTTGGAAATTCAAAGTACGTGAAATATGCCAAAAATATTACTGAAATTTATATTTATTTGCAGGATATTCGTATCCGTAACTCGAATATTTTTGAATCGCCTGGACCTATTAAAAATGGAGAATAGAATTATTTTTATCAAACTCCAATTTATTTATCAAAACTGTTATTGACTATGAATTTGAATAAACTTCTTTCTGAATAAATTTGGAATGAAATAACCATAATGAAATATTGATATATTGAACAAATGCCGCTTTATTACTTTTATATATTTCATTTTGTTAGCAAACTTTAACGTATATATACATTTACATGCACATTTGGTGAATTGTACAAGATATTTTGAGGTTATCATATTAGAAAAATTACAAACCGAAATAAACATTCTTCAAAGAAAAAGCACTACTTAAAAAATATTCCCAATCTCGACTCGACCCAGCTGTGTAAAGGAGAGCAAGATGGAATTATGGACCCTCGGAACAGGTAATTACGAAATGAATGAGTTTTTCAAACGACCTTTAGAAACGTTCATACTAAAAAGTTTCGCAGCCTTGTAAGGGAAAAACTTTTCATAAAAGTGGTTCTCTTTTTGGAAACATGAGGACTAAATTGTTTTTAGCGTGCAGCATGGACCGAAAAGTAATTAAATCTAATCCTGAGAAATTTTGAATAACTATTCTAAATATTATATACAAGTGTAAAAATATATAAATATCGCTAATTATGAACTTCTGCCTGATGATCTCAGCCAGATCTGGGTACGATTTATTTCTGAAGTCAAGCAAAGATCGTAAGATTATTTGATAGAGATTAGTTTTAGTCGCGAAAGCTAAATATTTCTGAAAGCAAATCTATAGTAAATCTATAGCCTAATAGTCTACCAAGCAATGCTAGGTAGACTGCCATTATGTAACTGAAGTTTTTAGCCAAGATTTAGATTGATCAGTAAGTTTTACATTACAACAAAATGTTTAACCTTATTTAAAATGTTTATATTGAGACATACTTTCGTTTCGTATGAAGTGTCTTTTTAATTTTCTTTAGTATTCATTGTTATTTATATGTACCATTATTTTGACATAGACATATCTTCAAATTCGGTACTGGTTATACTGAATACCAGCGGTTTATTTAGATAGTGATGGTATTAATGTCTTTGTATAGAGCAAGAACGAATATTTTCTGTAGACCTAATGGTTTTCCACATATCATCTGGCACAGCAGTGCAGCTAATTAAGTTCAATATTAAGTCGGCGGTAAATTTTGAACGGCCGTAACTTACAAACGTAAGAACTCATTGTACTAGTATGTCAATCCACACAAAATTGTTCACCTAAAACAATGTATGTAAATTTATTTGTGCATTAAAATTTGATTAATCACGTACTCTTTTAGTTTGTGTTGATTACGTAAATAAAATTGGACAATATTTCTTAATATCTTATTATACGTGGAGAAAGTTCAATCAAAAATTAAAACTTACATAACTTTTTAGTGCTTCTTACCAAAGAATATAGAACCACATAGTAAACATGAACGTATGGTCTCTACAACTGCCTTTATGCTGAACGCGAACAATGAAACATATTTTGCCGTATACATTATAGCACCGATATATTAGTGTTTGATAACGTACAACAAAAGTCTTTAAATAATACTCTGCATTCATTTCTTTCATTTGTAAAACATATGCACCTAAAAACTATTGACAGTGTCTTGCAAACCCTTTTTTATTAAGCCAAATTTAATACAGCTAAAATAATTACGTAAATAAGTTTCTAGGCACACTTACCGAATTTTTAAAAAAAAATTAAAAAGTCGTATGGATGCCTCCATATGACCTTTTAAAACGGTAATGGTAAATTATAATCCAATAAAATGTCATTTAAGAATTAAAAATTTATGAGGAATAATAGAAAATAACTAATATATATATATATATATATATATATATATATATATATATATATATATATATATACTACAGAGATACATTTCCTATATAGTATAATGAACCAACTAAAAACTAATTTTCTCTGAAAGTTTAAAGCTGTAGAGCTCACAATAAAGTAATTCGGCGTGGACGCTTCAAAATAGGTGATCAAATTTTACTTATTGTTTTTAAGTTTGAGTATAATGAGTGTCAGTTGCTACGAACCGATATTTATGTAAGCCCATCGACGTTGCTAATTACATTCTTGTGTCAATGACTTCGGCACTGATAGATTTAATACATAAAATGTAAAGATGGCTCAAATTTATACGTATTCTTACACGTTGAGAAATGTTTTATGGTAGCGAACCAACGGTTTATATTAATTGCATTGGCTCTTCCAAGTGAAAAATTATGATATATAATATTACAAATGTAAATATTTTAACTTGTAGTGAAAATAAAATTTCAAAATGGTTATAACCCGCATATTCACGTACTTTTAGTACATTAATTTTCACTTGAATCTACTTTGTAATATTTTACAATTTTTTTATTTGAAAAATTTTACGTAATAAATATTATGATGTTTTTGTATGCTAATTCCAACATACTTATAAACCAAATATTATATAATGTTTCGGCACTAAAGTACCAAAAACATCATCAATAAATGACGATTTTGTTGTTTCATATGTAATTGAATCAAAATCACGACCAATAATAGTAGCAACATATCAATTCTAAGTTAAATATTTTCATCATTAATTAATAATTATATTAATAATAATTTTGCATGTTATTTGTGAGAGACTAACAAAATTTTATATTTTAACTTATCTGTTGAATGTTAGTATGGACAGGATTATTTTTATCCGAATTAAAAATTTTAAATGATATTAAAACCAGCTATAAGTAGTCTGAGAAAATTATTGATAGAGAACTTCTAAATGAATTTTGTCGTTTCACGGTAATCACAGTATAAGTAAAATAGAGTTTACTGTAATTGTAATTTTAAATCTCAATGAAATTGTTTCTTGGCTTTGGATATAGTCAAAAATATTTTATGAGAAATTTAGTACATGTTCAGTGTGCAGATAAATACCCTATAATGGAATGCAAATACAACCAAGAATAGCGAGTAAAATTTGTCAATTTTAGAACTAAACACCCAGTAATCTATAGAGGAACCCAGTTGCAATGGAACAATAAAAAATAAAAACAAATAATTCACCTCCAGAAATATTAAACAGGATAACCCAGAATTATAAAGTAATTGAAAATTATATATAAATTATTTGAAAACTAACCTTAAAACTTAGGTAATAAAATTTAAAGCAACATTATTCCTAAAACATGTGCGCAAGCTACAAAAATGTTCATAAATAGGTTATAATCAATGCTTGCTTTAAAGAAGCAGTCAATAATCGTAATAAAGAACACAATCTAATAGATAAAATTATTTCTTTCATTTTCTAAAGACTCAAGGAGCGGAAGAAGCAATTAACAAACTTTGTAGCAACGTTGTTGTAAGAAATAGCAACAACAAAGACATAAAAGCAACGCAATAATCTAAAAAAAAGCAATCATCTTAAAAATTATATCATGGAATGCACACGACGTCTTTCAACATAAGCCAAAACTGAAAAATTTTCTTAGAAACAAAAACGTAAATCTGGTATCTGAAGCCCACTTGGCTACGAGTCCAAAGATAAAAATGAGAAACTACAGCCGCTATCATACTTTCCACCCTGAAAATAAAACTAAGGATGTTTCAGCCGTATTACATACCATCTTGAAATCGAATAAAATATAGCAATCAATAATTCCAAATTATTACAAGATCTAAGTCAGAAAAAAGCTAAAAGAGTCTGCTTTTTACTACCATTTCAAATTTCCCCCCATATTAGGTGACAATTTCATACTTAAGATGTACGACCACATATTTAAGAAATGTTTCTGGGCTTAACAATTTTTTATCATCGAAGGGATATCGAGATTTCACAAATAAACTGAGGTTGAAGTTCATTTATTTTCAGGTCTTATTCCAATCTTCTTATCAATTTCTGAGAAAATAATACCAATCGAAACCAAACCAAAACTTTGCACTAAGAAAACTAATTGAGGTAAATAAAATAAAACTTCGAAATAACTACTCAAACTAGTATTCGCAATTGAAACAGTAGGCCAGATATATGAAAAAGTTGGGCAACGGCAATGAATATACAATTAGCAGCAAAGATTACCACATCTCCTTAAAATCAAGCTTGGTTAAAATCAAGGTTCTTTCTGATAAAAAATAGAAAGATAGAAAGCTACAATAAATAGGAAACTACTAAATGCTAGGACTATAAAGTAGCATTCAGCATATTAAGTAATCCTTTTAAAAAGCAAGAACAGAAAACGAAACGATTCTTGAAAATAAAATTATTAGTAACCTAACAGCAAACAAAAGTACCAAATATTCCTTGCGAAAATTTATCAAAAAATTAAAGATGCGCCATGTACAAGATCGTCCACCAAAACTTCAAGACGGCCAGTAAGTAGGTGACAGAGTACTGAAATGAGTTATTTAAACCTATTTCTCAAAATATAATGGATGAAAATGTAACGATTATTTTTTACTTTAAATACTTAACTAGTTGTGACGGTACAAGCTTAGTAGTGAAATTTGCCAAGTTGTGATCTTATTGCTAGACAAGTATTAAAACAATTGCCAGATCTAACTTTAAAAAATTATAAAAGTCATTATAAATGCCTGTTTGAAATTAAAATATATTAAAAAACATTGAAAAACTGTGGCAGTAATCGTTACATTAAAGTCAGATAAATCGCCTAGAGATGCAACATTAATTGCTAACAATGTACTAAATTCTATTTACTGAAACTATTACTTCAAGTACTCAATTCTATTTGATTACTTCAAGTACTTAGTACTAAATTCTATTACTTCAAGTACTTAGTACTAAATTTTATTATTTCAAGTACTTAATTCTATTTACTGACTAGTGTACTTAAATATAACAGGTTAAGCCGTTTTTAATTTCATTAAACATTTTTCAAAGTTTTGCTTTATCAAAAGTTTGATTATATTTGCTAAAAAAAATTAAAAACCTTATTAATCCTAATGTATTTAAATCATTCCTAAAGTTTTTATATTAAGTTTATTTTTAAATTTCCCCTTAAACTGAAAATTCAAAGAAAAGAACACAACAATATATCACATATGATATATTGTTGTGTTCTTTTCTTCCCATAAAATACACAGATGTTGGCATACCAACATCTGTGTATTTTATGGACCTATGTTTTATTAATGAGCAAATAGTACTTTGCTAATAAAATAACAACTGCATCGCTGAAAACAAAAACCACACAAATTTTTAAATATTATTGTTTAAAAATTAAGAAATAAGCTAAAAGCTACGCTAACCAGTAAGTATATAAGACAATATATGATTTAAAATTAAAATAAGTTTATATTTTAGTAACTTTTATCAAATTATTAACATGATTTTCAGAAAAAAGATCTATTCACTACGAGCTCTACGTCAAGTGAAATAGTAGAATTTAGTCACCTAACACCTTGTGAGTTTTGGTTAGACTACGGACATGCTGATTTTCGATCTACACCATAACATTTTTATGTTAAGGAAAAACGAAGATAAAAAAATAATAGTTCTGCAGACGCCGAGTAGATAACTCGGCGTCGGAAATTAGGATAACTACAATCTATTAAAAATAAAGGCTAATTGTAAATATAGCGACGATCGGCCGGAATTAAAAAAAATCTCTATTTATGAAAACTAAATATACTCGTATGCATTTAAAATTCAAATATTTTTGTGTCATGTCTTACTTGTGGATAAATTTATACACACACACACACACATATATATATATATATATATATATATATATATATATATATATATATATATACATACATATATACTACTATATATATATATATATATATATATATATATATATATATATATATATATATATATGTGTGTGTGTGTGTATCATCAGATCTGATAAAACAAATACTATTATTGACGCAAAGAAAATAATAAAAGACATTAACATCTAGATGATATCCACAAAAATCTCACCGTTTCGAACCTTTGTAAAATGGCGTGCTTCTTGAGCTTTTAGTTATACTCTTTGAATAACACAAATGTTGCGCTTGTAAAGCAAACACAAATGTTTAAATTGCCAAAGTGCACTTGTAAAGTTTCGTTGTACAATTCTTTTGTCTATGAAATATAAAACTAATATAATATCATCTGTTTTAAATTTTTTTGAAACATTTTATTTTCTTCCTAATTGATTTAGCGTTGTTAAAATCGACTTACGGTATCCATTACGTTATTATTTTCGGTACCAGATTAATCATTGTAAGAGAGTTCAAAATAATCCTACATCTTTTATTTTTTACTTTTTTCCTCTTTATAATTATAATTTTTTCTTTGTCTTTTCTGTTCCTTCTGAATTTCTAGTCAGCATGCTGCATAAGAAAAAAACTCCAAACAACTATATTACCCCATATAGACCGAAAATACAATAAGACAAGAATATACATTTACTTTTGATGATATATTAAATTAGTAGACTTTTACTAATTCAAAATATCATCAAATTTTTTTTTCATATCTTAGCAATGTAGTGCAATTAATATGTACTTTTCTAATACTTATTTCAAATTGCTTACCGGTTGATCTATTTATATTTTGTCGTATTCTTATGATTGTTTGTTTAATTTGGTGTCGATTTAATACCATTTTATAAATTTTGTGAACATAGTTGATATAATAGACGATCTTGTATTTTTTCATAAAATTTTCTTCATTTTTTTTCAGAGTACAATTGAAGGAAAAGTAGACAATAAGATGATAGATGTCAAGTCTCCGTCGGAGTTTTCTTTGTTCTTTAAATTGTTCTAATATATATAATGACCTGAAGAAACATTGCGACCAAATTTTATTCAAGGAAATAACTTTTCTTTATTCAGCCATTAATTTTATTTCCTACTTTCTTTCCTTTTTAAAATATTGTCTAAAAGGCATTGTAACTCATTTTCCACAAATATATGATTTATTACTATCATATCGATGGAATGATATTAAAATCTTCAGACACTCCTATCCGAGTACGATATAATAATTAGTATATGTTTTGTCCCTTTCTTATTGTTTTAATTGAATTGATAATATTATTTAGTAAATTATCAACGATTGTTTTCACTGCCTAAAGTGAGTAACAACTTCCATCAAACTATATATATATATATATATATATATATATATATATATATATATATATATATATAACTTAACAACTCAATGCTATAGTCACATGTAGTAATTGACTGTCTTTACTTATTAACTAAACAAACACTGTACACTGATTATTCGAATGTGGAGACAAAAGGAAATTGAGACAATTTCCCGGCACGCGTGCCTATCATGGGCTCAGTCTCTTGGTGTCCCGTATTGATCCTATCATGTTCCTTCGGCTCCACCCCAACACTTTGCCGCAGTGTCACAAATATTGTTGCAGGTTTTGCATACGTTTCGTAATACCCATATGATGATGATGACTGACGCGGCTATCCTACGAGACACGTCCTTGCGTGTTTACTCTGCAAGAGAATTTTTGCAATGTATCATCCGCCCGGCCAACTGTGACCTTTTGTTAAAGAAGTCGGTGACTCAATTGTTAATTAAAAATTTACATGATCATAATACTTAAATCTTTATTGCTGTACTCTAAACACCACTTGAAAATTAATGTCAGCTTTGTAAATAAATAGGTTTTCGAAAAAGCATTGACGATAAAAACTTGATTAATATTGAAATCACATTTAATTTTTCTCGACTTTTATAAAGCTAGTGCAGTAGTTCTGCATTTTTACTCTACGACCTTAAACCGACGAAATTGCGATTTCTCCACTTGTTTCTTTCATATTATGCGTATTCTCCCACACGGAATCGCTTCACTCTCGGTTTTCTCGAAACCAAACTCCATGACGGCAACCGCGTACCGTGTACTTACGAGCTCCTAGTGTAGTTACGGATTTCTCTCAAGCTACCGCTACGGAAAACCAATAATGACCATATCTCAAGAAAGTAATTTATTTCATAACTTGGGATTCTAATTATTCCTCCCTACCGGAACTTTTTTCTATGTTAAAATCGTCAATGTTTCTATGATCACCGGGCATTTTTCTAAGTTTCTATAAGCCTGTAGAGTATATCGGTCACCCTTCAAAAACTCCATTATTCTGAATTGTCGACGATGTTTACAATCTAAGCTCATTTAATTCTTTTCTCGCTTTTCATAAATACAAAGTCACCTTATTAAGAATTCATCAAGCTTTGTTTTGTTCTTATCAAATCTATATTTATCGTAATTAGCACCTTTTTCAATATTACTAATACCTTGTACTTAGTAAACGCGTCTATTAAAATAAACACAATCTCTCAAAAAAATTGTTTACCGCTAAATATACCTTTAACAGCTATATGAATTGTTCTGAATTTGAAACGTCATATAGCTACCGCGGCTATCATTACTAGTTTCACATGCCCCCTCCGATCCTACTTCTGATATCGGTACAGGAGGTCCAGAATAATTTTGATCCGCCTCTTGCACATCTTGCAATTTTTTTATAAAATATAAACTATTTATATAGTCACTACTACGTTTCAATTATTATCCTTTGCAATAGATAACGACACTTAATGCTGTAGTCGCATTAATAATATTTTAAAACAATTCAATATTTTAAAATTCTTTATTTATTAACTAAACATCTCAATACAGTAGTCACATATAATGACTTGATTTTTTTTACGTATTAACAAAACACTATACATTAATTAGTCTTATCATCAGGCTACGGACACGAAAGGAAACGCGAGGCAGTTGCTCGACATGCGCGCCTACTGTAGACTCATTTTCTTTACTGTGTCCGGTGTTGATCCTCTTTTATTCCAGCGGCGCCATCCTGAGACTTTTCCGAATAGTCACGAAGTTAATCGCGGTGTGTCTTGCGTTTCGTAATATCCATACGATTACAACCGACATATATATATATATATATATATATATATATATATATATATATATATGTATGCAGGTTGTTTGGAAACACGGTGCAAAGTCCATAGATTAGACCATTTCAATAATTTTATAATTTTGTGGCATACATGTCTCAGATGAAATCGGCATATTTTTTTTTGCCGATTTATAGTTTCTTTTCAGAAATCCAAAATATGACAATTAATTGCTAATAGTATCGCAGTGGAAGGAGATATATCAATATTTCTTTTTATTTGTGTAATATTTAGTTAATCTGATACAGGGATTCCAAATATTTATGTCAAAGAGAATTGAGGGAGAATAAGTTTACTTTATAAAGAGAAAAATAAAACACCATTTTTAATGAAATTATTTAGTTTACGTGCTCAAAGTGAGAACTTTGATTTCTAATACAGGTACGGGCCGTTTTTACCTACTCGTAATTGCGGCACGGCAAAGGAAGGATAATGAATTCAATAGCATGTCTCTATATACGGTCTCTATATTGGCCCCAGTGAGAGATTGAGTACATTCTCATTACCATTACAAAAATAGCAGTGTCCGCATCTGGTTCGTGTTACACCTTGTAAGTGAAACAGCGTTCCACTTTGAATTTTGTTGCTGTCACCATGTTCTATAATTTAAACGACAAAGCAATGTGAATTTTAATTATTTTAATGCGTTTGTTATATTAATTATTTCTTTTTAATACAGGATGTCCAGTGGCAGATTTCAAAGTTTGAACAAACATAGTTTCTGAACGCAACACATAAGAGGGGCGCGGGGGGCGTCGTTAGAAGCGCAAGCTGTGTGGATGTTTTAGTAGTCATGGAACAGTGGAGTGGAGAGCACCGCGCTTTTGCCGTCGAGGCGTACATTTCGAGTGGATTTTCGCTGTTTGTAGCACGCCGTCGATTTAATAATCTGTATTTTCTTAATATATTTTGAATACTGCATTTTCTTAACGATTAAAAATACGTAAAGAAAATACAGTATTCGTCGATTACGTGATGCACCATCGATCAACCTCATTCAGTCACGGGCAAGGTTCAGAGATACAGGATCAACATTAAATAGGCCCAGGCCAAGACCTACACCATTGGTAGCCACGGATGAAAATGTCGAGCGTGTTATGGTTTCTGTCGTTGAAAATCCCCGTTTATCACTGCGTACACGTTTATCGATATTGGGAACTCCAAAATCAACTTTACAGGTAATAATGCAAAAGAAGCTCAAGTTCCACCCATATAAAATTCAAATTGTTCAAGATTTACACGATTCTGACTTTGAATTAAGACACACACCACAACCCAAGACAAATGCATCAAGAGCCTTTACATAAGCCTAAAGTAACAATCTGGTGTGCCATGTCTGCATCTACGATCATGGGCCTTATTTCTTTGAAAATCAACGTTGCCAAACTGTAACTGTGAATTCGGAGAGATATGCCCAGATGTTAAATGACTTTTTCAGAGTAGAACTACAGAATAGTCCATCTTTGAACCAGAACACATGGTTCCAGCAGGACGGGGCTACCGCTCACACTGCTAATGTGTCCATGAATGCAGTGCGGCAGTTATTTCCAGAAAAAAACATATCCCGAAACGGTACCGTACCGTGGCCACCTAGGTCACCCGATTTAATCCCATGTGACTTTTTCTTGTGGGGATACTTAAAATCCATTGTTTACAAAACCAATCCGAGCATTGTGACACAACTTAAAGAAAATATTCGAGCCGAAGTCAATAGGATATCCCAGTCTCTCTGCAAACGCGTTTTTGAAAACATGCGTGCTAGACTCGAAGAGTGTGTCAGACTCGATGGCCGCCATTTGGAAAACGTGGTTTTTAAAAAATTAAATCCGCATTTATTGTTATAAAGTTAAAATAAACCTACTTTGTATTAGAGGTGTAGTTTCTTTTTTACAATTTTTCAAACATTGAAATCTGCCACTGCCACTGTATTATATACATACCTGTATTAATAAAATCTTTTGTTTAATAATCAATGTACGTTCTACAATAGCGTAATGATTAATTTTCTTCGTATTATTGTTGTTGCTGTGTGAAATTATTCTGTGAAGTTTCGTGTGTTGCGAATATTATGTTATAACATTTTTCTTCTAATTATTAATTGGTTGAAAATTGCGTTTAAATTTTGTTCAATCAATTAATTTTAATTGAATTATTATGAAATAACAGTCGTTATCCTTAAAAACCTGATCAGATGAAAGCAACGAAATAGAATGTAGTTATAAGTAGGTCCATGACTATAGTTACCTATAGGAGTAGTACCTATAAAAGTAATTTTTCTCAGGAACGGTTCGACATAGAAACTTGGCGCAGCAACAAAGCCTATTGGCCCGCATATTAGCGCTAAATAAATTTTAGAGGACCAAATACTCGTAAAGTAGTGAAAACCTTTTCAATTATTATGTCCTGACGGGTGTCAATTGAAAGAGAAAATTATAAGATCTGAAACTCTTTTTTTTAGAATATTGTGTTAATAAAATGTACATTCTCCCGTTCTATTAACTTTCTCCTTAAGTAGAAGTGTTACTAAATTTTACAGAAAACCTAGCAACGATTCCAAAATTTATAGTTTAGGAGATATTTGCGATATTTTAATTCAAAAAGTAATATTAAGGTTTTTACATACGGTATATCATAAATGTTTATAAAATTCAAATATGTAAGCACAAGACGTCACGTTCATCTAATTTTTCAACCATTGCATAATATTTTAGATATATTTTGACTTTTTTGTATCACTTGTATTACTTATATTGTAATATTGATACTAAACACAATTTTTACTACTTAAAATATAGTGTAGTGCATCTATAAAGGTAAAGTTTAAATAGATGATGGATTAAATAAGATATAGTACAACGGAGTCCATAAAAAAAGCTTCTTTAAACTGGAGGCAGAATAATATCATTAGTCTAATTAAGGAGATAAAATAATGTAAAGCAATATTGTTAAATATCAACTTATCTATTGATTTATTTTCATTTCAGTCGGATGTAGCTCCGACTTCGACTTAGACATACCACTTTATATTCAGATCGATAAAGGAACATTTGAAGCGAATTTGAAACCCAACCGTCAGTATAATTTTCGACCAAAATTTATTAAAACTTAAATAAAATATTTCACTGAACTTATAATAACCAATATAAACTCTATTATCGGCATCCCTTGTTACTATGAGTATTGATGGACTTAATCATAATGATTGTACTTGGTGACGAATAGACTGATAAAGCATATTAAACACTAATTTATTTTAACTTAGTACGTATAAAGGTGGTACAAACAAGACAAACCTAGAGCAATGAAATTTAAAATTATATTTATTTTTCTGCTAAACGTCAATTACTTATTCATGGTAAACATTTTCTGCTCATTTGTTATCACCCCATTATATGTGTCGTTGTTAATTTTGAGAGTAATAATAATAATATTTATATTTATTCAATGTTTCTTAATTGCCGGCTCGTCTACAATATGCTATGATCAGAAGAATGAAACTATGTGCATGAATCATCTATGTTCAGACCCCAAATTAAAAAATTATGGGTAATCTAATGTCAATTAACACTTAGCAAATAGTACTAAAAATAAATTAACGAAGTTTAAAGTTTTCAAAAATATCGTAACATTTTGGACTAAAATATTTATAAAAAGTAAATGTAATTATGAAACTTTTGAAACCACACTAATGAGTATATGAAATCAAAAATTATGATACATTCAGATATGTCAATAGGGAATGAGATGTTGAAGAAACTGGCATTCGGATTTTTGGAATTATTTTTTGGAGTTTTAACAATGGAGTTTTTAACGCGTTTCGGCGTTTTCGGAGAATTATACAATGGAGTTATTAACGCCTCTTTCGGCCCGTTTTTGTCAAAAAGTTTATTTATATTTAAGTATTTACGAGTGAAGATTGTAACTCACTCTTAAACTATTTTCAATTGCAATCATATTTTTAAAGTTCATTCAATTATGTCAACAGACAAAGTAATATATTTTTCATGATCGCAATGAAACATGAACGGAATTTTTATTATATTTTGTAATTTGGTCACACTTTCCAATACAATGGTGGAAAGTAACTTACAATGTTCTACTTGAATATTGTATCTCAGTTTTTGAAAACTCGAATTCAATAGAAGAACATCTCATGCAGAACACCAATTTTACATATTATATTGTTAAGTCAACTTAATTTTAAAATTTATAAGTACCAAGAAGATAAGATTGTTAAAATTATGTCCTCTATAAACTAAACATAAAGAGTCTACTTAACCTACGTCTATCATCCGGTATCAACAACATATGCGGCTTAGATAGAAAAATAAAATGAATAAATAAAATGAATAAAATAGAAAATAAAATGAAATTTAAAGGCACCAAGAATATGCAAAACATTAATGTTAAAATCTTGACACTATGTGAGAATTTCATAAACACCACTATACATACTGATTAGCCTGTAGCCAAAAAATCGTGACACGCAAATGCATAAGTCATTATTTTATCAGCTATGTGCAACTGCACAAGGAAACAGGTATAAATTTCTCTTTATATAGTTATATCGATATTATAAATATACATTCTGATTTGGATGAAACCCGCCACTCTGTCAACGCAGGTTTGAAAGACTTATAGTTTTAACCCGAGTCTAAATGGCGAAAGAACGCCAATCTAGCGATTTAATTATTTACTTTAATTTTAATTCGAATGTTATAGTTTTTATGAAACACAAATGGTTTCAAATATTTTCCTGGTTTTTAAATTAAATTCTACTGGTCACAGTTTAAATTGTTAGAGTGCAGTGACTACTTTAATTTAGTAGTACTTTTCCTTATATTTCTAAGGTCATCACTTGATAAAGGAATTTTCTATCTATCCTGCAATTATTCGAAATCGAAACATGAAATGAATCATTTTAAATGTTTTTATGAAAGTAGAATTGTTTATAATTTTTGAAGCCCATGATTGTATATTTTTACATTGAGCCGGAGTGAGTAAGAAGTCGTACGATTTCTTTTTTTCCCCTCAATTTGCAAAGAAAAATTTAAAAAAAATTATTTCACTTAAAGTTTTTCATGGAAATGTGATTTCATCTGTAACTCTACTATTTCGGTATTTCCTAGTAACAATTCAGCTGTATGCATTAAACCCAGGCCCGCCGCTAGCCCCATGAGCACCTGCATGCAAAACCATTTATCCCGCCCGAACTTTCATTCCCAATTTTTCCTGACTGGATTTGTGCAAAGAACTTTTCGGTTTTATTACACACAGGTGTATAAAAAAAATGAAATATTTGTTCAATATATGATTTATTATCTTCACTATGACATATATTGTTATATTTATGACATGTACATCTCCAGATTATGCATCTTCAAAAATCGATGTTTAATTTACTGAAAACTTAACATATTTTCCTTATATCAATTACATTAATGAAAATTATTTTGTAAGCAGTTTATGAAGAATGAATGTGAATGAACACGAATTGAACATATGTTATTTTTAGATTTGTGAAATATTTTATTAATTATTTTATGTGCAAACTGTCCAAAATTTCATGTTCTATTAAAGCAATATACAAATTACTCAATCTTTGTTAAATTAATGTTGTTCTCAAGTAGTTCTTTTTTATTTTTAATCTTTCATCAGGTGGAACCAAAACCGATAGATTAAATATAATTTTTAACTCTATTGCTTTATTGGGAAAATTAAATCATTTGTGAAACATTTTCATAATGATAATTATAAAAATCAATTCGAGAAATGTCTGCTTCATTTCTTGAATTATCTTTCAATTTTGTTCAAGTTTTGTATTGTCGTTTTTGTGTCCACACGAGATGAAGAAGATCTCATGTGGAAAAATGGTTGCCAGAGCCTTGAAAGGTGGTACTTCTCTAGTCCCGCTTGATGAGCGGCTGGGAATCGAACTCGGGTCACCACGGTGCGCAGCATACTCAACGGCCGTATGTCTTGCGATCAACCCAACACACAACGATAATGACCGGGTTTTGTATTAATTTATTTAAATAATTTATTTCGTTTAAAATATTGTATCAGGTTACAACAGAGCTAATAAATTTATAATTTTGCATGTTTAAAGCAAACGAATTCGCTTTGTGAGTTGTGGCACAATGTCACCCAGACAAATTATCAGATATTTCATGAGCAGAGCATCAAACATCTTGTCGATGTAATGCTAGATTTGATTGCATCAATTCTACTGGACCATTGTATAGCATTTTTTGTCGATGAAAAGAAAACATATATTTCTTGAATTATATCGAAGAAATTAATAGTTTCGTGTAAAATATTTGCTATATCATTAACCGTCAAATTATACGGATGAGCTGGGCATTAAATGTAAAATGCAGGATTATTAAGTTTCGAATTTTTTTTCTGCTATTCTAATTTCTGCTTAAAAAAAATTAGTAGACCCTCAGCAGTGGAACTAGTAATCGGGCAGAAACCAATAAAATGATCGTGTACTTTACTTATTTATTTTTACTGACAATAAACATGTCTCAGTATTATTATTTGCACTCTTTAACTAACAACCGGTGTGCAGTCTAATATGACAGAAAATATTTTTTTACTCTCTGATGCTTTTTAATATATATATATATATATATATATATATATATATATATATATATATATATATATATATATATTCTCTTTTTTTTTTAACTTCGTGCTGGGTAAATAAATAATTTTATTTTGAATGTCATCTGTATAGTGAGCCTATACGACTTGAATTATATTGCGTGGATTCAATCTTGAGTATATATTCCCGCAAAACCAAACTGGAGAAGATTCGATACGATTCTAATAATTTCAAAACAATTCTGTTATCACGCTCAATTAATGATTTTCATTTTATATTATTTTTTTGTAACGTATTATACGAATGCACTAATGATTTTACATTTTCATACCAGGCAACGCTTGTTCCGTGTCTCTTTAAAGTTTATGATAAATACAGCCAATCTGAGCAAGAATTTTAATTAATTATATTACTTACACAATTACAAAAAACTTTTATAACCAAAAACAATAAACTAATTTTTTTAAATATAATAAATGGAAAAAACTCTATTATTTTTCCAACATTACAAAAGTTTTGGTAATAACAATAGTTCATTTTCTGCCATCGTCATTAATGGGGAAACTGTAATTATGTACCTGGAAACGCACGCCGAACTAAAATATTAACAAGATCACTATTAAAATTAATAGGGATTATCACTACATATCAAACTGCGACAAACTGTCAATGATGACGTACTACTTAAAGCTTCTTTCGTAGTACTTTTCTTTATATCTCTGGGGTACCTGATAAAGGAATTGAATATATACTTTTTCTTGAAGATCTATGCTTGTTAACACTGTGACAAAGTTCAGTAACTTCCCTCATTTAAAGGTCTATTTAAAAACCGGCCAAATTTTTTTGTACGTCCTTCTATTGCCGTTGATGTTGAAATTAAGCTCCGGAAAGTTTTCTTCCCTTCTGTGATTCTTAAAAAAAATATTGTGTATACTCAATTTTGATCATGACATTTATTACACAATTAGTTATTGAACGTCACTGCGCTCATACAACCTGAGTAACATACTATTAATATTACTTATTTATTTTATCATCGGTTATTTTGTATTTAAACAGACACAACACATCCAAATCGGCAGACTCTCATAAAAGACAAGTATTTTCACTATAATTAAAAAAAATGTACTTAGGGTACTTACGTTTTTTCTACTAATATTTTAGGCAATAATTACTGATCATACATTTATAACATCAACTACTTAAAATAATACTAATTATTGACTCAACCAAATTAGTACAAACTAGTGAAAAAAGAAACAACTGAATGAAGTTCTTATGAAAATCAATCCATAATGCGAAATGCAATTGAGATCATCAATCCATTCCATGGTTTCCTGCTACGCGATTACTTATGTTGATTAAAGTGCTACAAAAGTAAATTTGTTTCTGTTTTTTGACATCAGATGAGTAATTCCAGTAAAATAATGACTGAAATGATAAGTTTTCTTCTCCACACGAGAATCGTAATTTGGGTGCAATAATCTTGTTCTTTAATTATTTTCAAAACTTTGACCATTCAGACAGAAAGACAGATAAACGGATCGATTTAAAACTGTATTTTATTTTATTTGTGATACAATGAGCTAAAAAAGATCCTGGCCAAATTAAGAAAAATTCTCTGAAACCGTGACTTCATGACTTCGAAACGAGAAAGTTTCAGCTTCACAACATTTTTTTTTCACATTACAATCGTCCAAATATCTTTATGAATTTTATAGCATGATATCGTTCCTTTAATATTTTTGAGTTGCATGTATAACATTTTTTAGAACCCTATACAATATATACATACAGATTCAACATTTAAAAAACTTTGGATACTTTTGACTACAATGTTTCTTTCTACGTGTGACGATATTCGTAATATTATACTGATTCGTTAGAATAAGTTTAAAAAACTTTTTTTTTTAATTTGCCGCCTTCCTAAATAGGCGTACGCCTTGCACGCCCGCTTACAGTGGATATGTCTCACAAATTATTACTACGGATTGATAACTAGACTTGTTTCTATCCGAGATATTTCTTTCAACCACTCGAAACCGGATACTGTATGACCTAAGGAGATGATCTTATAAAATTTATGTCTCTTAGATATATTACATTTTATGATATAAATTGCCCGTGTGGAAACATTTACATAACAATTTCCTATAGATTTAGTTAATTCTGCTATTTTCTTTGTTTATTGTTAAAGCAGCAGAGTTAACTTTGGTGTTTAACTAATTTATTCAATTATTTATTAAATTCAAAATACGTTAATATCTATAATGTTAAGGACTGCGTAGAAAGTTAACATTTATGTCATTGTTTGGCGAAATGGTTTGTTTTTATTATTAGAAATATTTCATTAATTATATTATTTCTCGACAAAAATTTTAATTTTTCAAGTTGAAACTTCATAGATGATTACAAAAGATTAAATTTTTATTAATTTTAGTTTTACTGTTACTCCATTTTTTATTTTTGTATGTTATATAGGAAGAAAATGTACATCTTCAAATTTCAACAATTATGTGGAAGGTTGATCTTATATTGAACAAATATTTTCTTCTTTGAAATGGAACATCTTTCTATTCAAATATTTAATTTTACATTTATTACAGTCAAATAAAGTGAAATAAAGGCTAAACCTCTGACTGACAGGAGGAAATGTACATGTTTGAAAAAACTTTGATTATATACGTTTCTTCCGTATGACTAACTGTTTTCGAAATATAATGCAAGCGGGAAGCGTGCAGTCCTGCAATACTATGTGAACTATGAAACCAGATGCATAATTCACATTACAAAGTTAATTACATAATAAAAACATTATTAATGCTATAGTTTAATCAATCATTTATTTATAAAAGGAACATTCTGATAAATAATTTACAGTTGTTTAAATTATAAGTTATTGAATTTATATTATTTATAAATATTTCGGATAAACTAAAAATTTTTACAATTATAATAATTGTGACGATATGTTTAGTATATAATTAACTTTCATCTGGCTTCGTAGATTACATAGTGTTATCCTATAGACGGTTGCACGCTTCTTGCTCTCCTCTCGCTGTACCTCAATAACGGTTAGACATTAAAAAAATGTCTATAATTAAATCTGTAAAAAAATCTTACGTTCTGCAATATTTTGTGCAACATCTACAAAATGCGAGGCATAAGCATCGAGATGTTTGCAAG
This sequence comes from Druceiella hillmani, assembly GCA_039881145.1. Classification (NCBI taxonomy): domain Eukaryota; kingdom Metazoa; phylum Arthropoda; class Insecta; order Lepidoptera; family Hepialidae; genus Druceiella; species Druceiella hillmani. The sequence goes on along the minus strand of JAYKKI010000021.1, from coordinate 23,467,681 downwards.
AGATGACCTTTGACTAATATCAGATGACATCTGATATCTTGACTAGTGGAACATACGAGTATTATCTTGTGATACTTTTCTGAACATCTTCAAAACATCAAGACCTAGGTCCGCGCACATTTGAAGCATTACCACCTTCATTCCGATGATAAATCCTCACTAAAATGTAATATTTAAGACTTTTTCTCTGAACAGTACAACTTTCGCAACAAAATAATTTTTTTAGTTAGCGGTATCCGCCTCCAAAATATTCTTGTCAATACAAACACGAAGTACGCGCAAAAATAATATAGCAGAAAATAAATTATTACTTAGCAATTTTGTAATACAATGACAGCAGTAAATCACACGATACTTCATAACTAACTGGTGGCGTGAATCATCTTGGCTGTCAGTAACTTTATTAAATATTTGCGCCGCGATGCGAACAAAATTAGCAAATCCCTATTTTTAAGGAGTTAATAATTTTGACAAGTTTTAATGAAGATATTACATTTATGAACTTCAATTAGGCTTATTTTTTTCCCATTCTAAACATTTTTCAAGTCCATATTTTTATAGTTGTCCTCAGACAGCATACATTTCTATGTGACATTTAACTCTGTTTCAATTTCTTATGCAATTTCTCACTTTTTATTAAAAAAAGTCAAGGGAAAACGAAATAGAAGATTAGAGAATACAGAGGTAGTTATGACGTAAATATCTGAGTTTCAAAATTATTATACATATTAATGTAGAAAACATGTTATAGTGTCTTAGGAGATTTATATCTCATATGATAAAAAAAACTTCATTATATTAAAAACTTTAATTGTAATTTATTTTATATTTCTTCTTAAATTATGTAATAAAACAAACACTTATATGTAAAAAAGAAATACTAAACACTTATATAATAATTTATCATATTCTCCACATCAGTTTCATCAGATTTTCGAATTTGAAGTAACTATAATAAATCAGGGGGGTATACAATACTTCTAGTTGCCTTTTAAGTTTAACACAATAATCACTGAAAATTCAATATGAAAATATTTTTCAAAAAACCGACTTCAGAAAAGTAGGTACTAAAAAGTAAAAAATAATTAACTCAAAATAGGTATCTATTTATTTGCGTTAAATAATTTAGATACTTATTTTTGAAGTCCGCACCAGCACTCTCGAGCAACTGAAACAAGTTAATTAATTAAATTTATAATGTAAATTGAAAAGTTTAACTTCTCTCTTACAATACTAAATAGATTCATAAAGGGCGTATTTGCATTTGTTTAAGTTGATCGGCGGTCTTGGCACCGATTTCAAAAATAAGTAACTTAGTTATTTATTACAAATAAGTAGATACCTATTTTGAGTTAATTATTTTTTACTTTTTAGTAGCTACCTTTTTGAAGTCATTTTTTGAAAGATATTTTATGTCTTTCACATGAGAAAGAAAAATTAAAAGCATTATAAATTCACACAACTTCCTGTTTTAAGTTTTCGAAAGTATAATCAAAGATCATGCCTACCTATTAATCCATAGCCATAGTGTCGACAGCGTCACATCGTTTAGAATTAATATTCTTTTTTTTACTTTCATGAATGTTATTTAATACCTAATGGAAAAAATGGTATTTTACCATAAAATATCTAAATAATATGGACAGAATGATATTTCCATGAAAAATATTGTGCGACATTTAATATTCAAACTTAAAAATAAAAATTTAATTAGTGGGAGAAAAATTTTACGTTAACATCTTTATTCGTTTTCGGGACAAATCAAATGTAACATGGTTCGGACTATTTAATAGCCATCACGCTTTTTTGAATTGTTGTCAATCCCTACGTCTCAAGATTTTAAACTCCAATTTTCACTAAACATGTGAAATGACCTATATAACACAGTATATATCGGACCTGTTGGGTCGCCATTTAACCTAAATGCAGATAAATATTTAAATTGAAAATAAGCTGACAGCCCTACTTCAAATCGATGCTGACGAAGACCGTGGTATCGCATCGTGCCATTATTCATTGAATTTGAGATAACATCGGAATAAAAACTTTGCTAACAAAAATATTGGATTTTTTAAGCCTATTAACTAACCAGCGCACTCTTCCGCAGCCGGGTGATTTTTTTTTTAGGAACGCCGTTTCACAAATTTACTTATCATGAAGCTGAATAAAGCAATTCATTCCCAATATATATATATATATATATATATATATATATATATATATATAAATATATATATTGGTTCCAAACAGTCATTATTTAAATTTCTTTAAGTTACTCTAAGGGATTCTCTTGGACACAGATTATATAAAGCACGAACAGTCCTCACCTGCAGCACAAAAATTGTGTTAATATCAGCAGCATTACCCCATAATAATATACCATAGGACCATAATGTTATGAAAATAACTAAAGTGAAAAGTCGGTGCCAGCACTATCGACCAACTTAAACAAATTCATAATTTAATTTAATTGATAATGTAAATTTAAAACCTTAACTTCTATACTCACAATACGAAATAAATTCCTGAAGGGAGTATTCATTATATAAAATTTTACATTTGTTTAAATCCGAGTCTGGCACCGATTTAAAAAATAAGTAATTTAGTTATTTATTGCGAATAAGTAGGTACCTATTTTGAGTTAATAAATTGTTACTTTTTAGTACCTACTTTTTTGAAGTCGGTTTTTTAAAGGTGTTTCATTTTTGAATATTTAGTGACTAATAATATGAAGCAACTCATTAAAATTAACAACCATTTATTTTTTTTTCTTAGGATATTGCGTAACTATTGAAAGTCATAGGCAAACGCTTGTATACAGATAATTTCCTCTCTTTTTATATAGTTACTTATCAACAACACACTGAAACAAAGCAACAGCACTAGATGCCAGTGGTTAGCTGTTAGCCATTGAGGAGTTCCCTTCTCCATATCCGAAAACACACATCAGATTTTCCAAAGTAACAATTACCGTTTGAGGAGTTCTGTTAGCCGTTTCCGAAATCCAATATTAGACCTTACAAAGTAATAACTAAAGTAACAACTAACCAGTAGCAAACGTATTGAATCACGTTTGATTTACTAGCATCCGTTAACGAGTTGCATTGTTCAACTTTAGAACTCATCATCGGACCCTAACCTGGTCGATGATGTAGTTATTTTGAAAATTAAAAACTACCAGTAGTAAATGTCTTAAAATAAGATTGATTTACTGCCATGCAATAAGGAGGAGCATCATCAGATTCTGACATGTCGATGGTGTTGTTATTTTGCAAAATAACAACTACCAGTAGCAAATATCTTGAATCAGGGTTAATTTACTACCATCCGTTAAGAAGTTTTATTGTTCATACCCAGCACTTATCATTAGACCCTGATCTGGTCGACGATGTAGTGATTTTGCAAAATAAAAACTACTTTTAACAAATATCTTTAATCACCCTTATTTACCATTTAGCTTCAAATTGTTATGTAATATGTTCTTTCACGCCTAATCACGATTCTTTCACGACTAACTACGATTAATATATAGAGGTGGGCTTTTGTTTATTTAACCATGGACTAGAGAAATTTGAAAATATTCAAGGTACTAGCTTTAATTGAAACGTTTTATTGAAACCAAGTCGGTGAGATTTTATTGGTACGTTCAAAATATTTTTCTTTGTTCTTAAAATTTTGCTTAAAACTTCTCTTTATTCTTACTTTCTTTCCTTTCTATTTTATTTCCTTTTTAAAATATTGTCTAAAATACATCATCATATCTAAAATCGTCACATCTATTGTCTAAAATACATCATCATGTCATCATGTCGAAGGAATTATATTAAAATCTTCAGCCTCTCCTATATGAGTAGGAAATAATAATTAGTATATGTTTTGTCCCTTTTTTACTGCTGACCTTTTACTTATATATTATGAAATTATTTATCAAATAAGAAGAGAGTTGTTTATTTGCCAGCAGAATAAGATTGTTTTAATTTCATAGCCTCTATTAATTGACCGTTATCAATTGATAGAACTGTTGATAATGTTCTTTAGTAATATTATCAACGGTTCTTTTTACTGTCTAAAGTGAGTACAATGGAACATTACATATACCGACTATGTGGTTTTGATATACAACATAGACGACCTGCAACAAAACTTCAAATATTTTTATATATTTATATATATATATATATATATATATATATATATATATATATATATATGCATATATATATATATATATACATACATACATATGTATATGTATATATGTACGTATACACATATATTTACGTACATATGTATGTACATTCATATTTATAAAAATTGGTATTTTAGAGGTTGCAAAAAGAGAAAGCGACAAGTAATCGGTAGCCATACGGACTGATGACAAGAGGAGTATTTCAAAATAGATGACAACTATACTGTTAACAATTTGTGTTTATAAAGATACCTGGGTATCTTCATTAAAAAATAAAGAGTTCACTTACATTTAATGATATTCTTTTATAAGCTAATTCAGCATTAACATATAATTTTAAAACTCTAAATATTACAGTTTTCTTAACATCGATTTGAAAAATTAGGAAAAAGGAAAGTAAAATAACCACACATTATTTTAGAAAAAAAGTGATTTTAAAAAAGTCTTCGACTTTTTCTCGTTTAAATAAAATTACATTTTCGTCGTATTAATACTGAATAAATTAGTCTTACTGCAAATAAACATTTTACACTATTATAATACAAGGTAATAATCGTTATGAACGTTTGAATTATTAATCGATAATCGAAAGCGCAATCTTACATATTGTGTACAAAAATATGCGAGCATATGATATCAATGAAATGATGTCATGAAATATATTTTTGTTTTACAAATGACTTTCCAATATTTTTAATTACATGAATTATTCTTGCAGTTACTAGAAGATACAATATCTACATAAACATTACAACAGGTTATATTCCGTAACGTCAACTATCGCTCGTCAATGAACATTCGCTCGAGTTTCTTAATCTTTTCCAGTTTTCACTATAAAAGAATAACTGATGATTTTTTTGTTTAGCCGGAAATATTTCAATTTCAAAAAGCTATTATTCTTATTGTTAAATTAGGTAGAGAAAGTTAAGGAAACGTATGCCCTAAAGTTACTGAAAAAATCACCATTACTAATATTTTTAACAAAAAACTTTTTCAATAAAAATATGTTAAATACCAGACAAGCATTCGAAACTTTCTACGAATTCTAAAATGCAATTTAACGCTAATTCCGGAAAATCTAGTTTGAAATATCAAGGTCTATTACACATAAGATCCACTTACCATTCGTATCGGAATATATGTTTTACCTCCAATCCATTTTTCATACTTTCATTTCATTGACGTACATAAACTAAAATAAATAATAAACATTATTTCTTGTGATATATTTTTGTGATTGTTATTAATCTTTTCAATAATTATATTACAGCTATCAAAGGATAAAGGTATCATTTTAATAACGCCGAAAGTGTTTTTATTTAGTATATAATACTGGAAATTCACTTCATCACCCTACAAATAAGTTGTAATTAATTTTTCTACACTACCAAAGGACGAAAATAAACATTTTTTTTATATGACGGTGTTCTCTAAAAGTTTTCTTCCCATATTTTTACATATGTTAAATTTTCTGTTATATTTTTGTGCCATTTATCCCCTTATAACATGATTCCGTTTAAGATATTTATTATAAGTAACTTCAACGAACGCTAAGTCCTCGTTATATTCATAGAGTAGTCAATAGTATTACATGACACTCTGTTCTTTGTCATGCTGTTCTTTCTTTATTAAATGCTCGGTGCTGCGCAAAGTTCATTTTCTTTTTTAAATTTTATTCAATGTTATTAAACGGTAACGCGCAATATTATATTTTGTTATAGATCTTAACTTATAAATTATGCAACACGTTAATTTATAAAATAAGATGAGATTTATGTTTGCCAAATAATGAGAATGAAATTTCATTAAAAGTTATTTCAATCGACCGTTTTCTTTCTATATGATTGCATTCTGTATCAATCGTATAATATAGTATTCGCTCCGACCCATTGACTCCTGAATATTTTCTCCTGATTAGACAGACGGAGGTGAGTAAAACTTCATAAAACTTATATACTGAACAATTTATGAGAGGCCTCATGATTTTAGACTTAAGATGCAATGTGTAGTATCATAACAACATATAATTCTCTTACAGTTCTTTACTGCTATCCATCAATTTAATCACCGGAGTTTGTGGTTAATGTGCCAATTTAAATTACTGCTTGATACTTCTGGCCGTCCAAGTTTAAAGTTTACTTATTTAGATTTAATCGTTCGATCCTTGATAACATCTACGTGTGAAGTGGGTACATTACTTACTAGGGTTGTTGTATAATTGAACATATTGTTTCTAATATTTCTAATATTAAATATGTATTCATGATTATAACATCGTTAAGGTTGATTTATAAAGGTGAATCGACATTGACGAAAGTAAAAACAGACAACAACTATATTCATAGAAAAATTAATGGTTTAAAACGGTAAACATATATATTGAAATTACCTCGATACTTTTCGAGGTGAGACTAGATATTCGAACTTAAATCGGTGATTATGGAGTAAAATTTTTCTGTACCTTAAAAGTATTATAAATATATATATATATATATATATATATATATATATATATATATATATATATATATATATATATACTTTATAAGACCAATCACTAACTATTGACTTAAATGATAGAAGTTGTCTTGGAACCTGTATATGATTTTTTAAAACCTATATGATTGAATATATTTGGCGTTAATTTTGTAGAAATTCATTATTCACAATTAAATGAAACTACGTGATGTAGTATTATTTCTACTTTCTTTACCTATTTCTACTTTCTTTCCTTACCTTTCTTTGAATCTTTGCTAATATCCCACCTGAAGATGTTGTAATACAACGAAACCTAGGTCGTGGTAAAAAAAATTAAAGAAAGTAGAAATAATACTACATCACGTAGTTTCATTTAATTGTGACTTATATGATTATAATATCCACGCTTATGTGCACTGGATTTTTTCATTTTTCAGTTACATTTATGCAGTGCCCCCCTAATAATATTTTTTTCATGATTTACTATTCCAATATATAGCGCTTCATATAAGACACTCACTATTCAATTTTCATTTATAGAGTGTCAAGAGTGTCCGAGTATAAAGACTCTGATATATTGACAGACATACGGACAGAACGAAATTATAACGGTTCCTTTTTGCAATTTGGCTATAGGACCCTAAAGAAATCAAACAATAAAAAAATACAATTGATTTCCTGCTCATTAGTTATTGAATTAAAATTTCTGGTTGTCTTCCATAATTGATACAAATACATTTATTTATTGCTAAATATTCATCGCCAAAAATACATTTGATAAGTAACTATGTTAATAGAAGTATTTAGACTGAGTCACAACGTAGGTAGAAATATATTCCTATCATAATATCTAGTGACCATGAAATTATCAGCAAGTTGACTTATGTTTTACGTATTAATCACATATACATTATTAATATAAAATAATCATACATTATACATACTTTTCCTGTGCATTACAAATATTAAAAGATTTTTAAGGATATGTAATGTAAAATTTAAAAATATTTATACGGGACGATTTAAAAATTTCTTTTACAATGGAAATTAAACTCTATATCACTATATATTCCACATGCCAATTTACGAGTATAATTAACAAAGGTAAATCAGTACGACATGACTATTCAGACGATCGCATTTTGCGATAAAGATGAAGTACACAGAACCATATTATATATGGTTCTGTGTACCATACGCCTCTTATGAGGCGAGTTAATTCCTCGTAAAGCATTTCTTTTTATGTATTCAATATATTACAATGGTTTATTCAACGTAGTTGCTTCATATAATACTTTAAAACATTAAGAGTGAATTTAAGATATTAATCGTTTGAATGCTTTTAATACTGTAAAGTGATTCGACATTGAAAACTATGGACTATAAACAATTTCGGTAATTTTTGTAACCCACGTCAATCTTGTAACTACATGTATATATGTGTATGTGGGAGAGTATATACATTTAACGCAGAAGCCATACAAAAAGTTCAATGTCAAATGTTGTTTTTTATGATGTAAATTAATTTTAATGTCATTTAATAAAAGGTTGAATTTTGACATGCATAAATTACATATGTTTAAATGTTGTGCTTTCCATTAAAAAGAGGGTTCACGTGCTAATCACAATATGTTTATCACACTACAAGGAAAACAAATTTAAACTGCCGATAAGCGGTCATAACTTCAAAAGATTTTATTAAAATACTGCAAAATACTCATATATAATTTTAAATTATTAAAGTATAATTTACTTCAGAACGGGGTTTCAGATATATTTATATTTCTATAACATTCAGTACAGATAAATTAAGTTCCTTTTGAAGTCTTAATTTTTAGTCCTTATTTAATGTAATTAATCTTTATTTGTTTGTAGGAAGGTCAATTATATTAGACAAGTAGTCACTTTATTTTCAAACGTAATTGTAATAATTTATTACATAAGGTTATTGTAGGTCAAACAAATGACAAAAATGCCAACTTTTAAATAAATTATGATTTTAATCTAACCCTGAGCTAACCCCTTCTATATATCTAGCGCTCGGTATTAGTGAACAATTGATGCTATGGAATTTAATGATGTGGGCAATGAGTAAGACCCTTCCGCTGAAAAAATATACGGTGATACTGACTTAAATTGATATAAGTGGGGTAGAATCGGTTCTGTTAGATTTAGGGTCACTTCACTGTGAGCTTCTTGGTCTCAATTATTTCTTCAGTGCTCTAAATATTTATTTTGATTTCATCTTTATTCCAAAAACAGATAATTTTGAAAAAGTTCTTTTTTGATAGTTTTCCAAATTGTTTAAGCATTTGTTGCACGATATTTTGATTGCTTATAATTATTCGATTATTACCTTAATACCTTAATATTATGCGTAAATTAAATAAAAAAAATGTTGAAAGAATATTGGAAACTTTATGTCACCACACAACCTAGTATTATTACGATTGAAACATGCCCTTCATGTATAGGCGTTTATCGTACTTTCCACTAACTAAAATGTTATTGTCGTCAGATTTACTAAAGTTGTAAAAAATATGTAAAATCTACATCCATTTATTATTGCTACTAAAGTTTACTATAAAAATGTGGCAATTTCCAAAAGGAAATAAGTGTATATAAACTCAATTTGTTCTGGAGTAAATGCTTTTTACATTAAAATCATCAAAGTTTTCCAAGTTAACTTGTGGTTTTTAAAGGCAACTTGCTTTCAATAATCAATTTTTATATATTAGTTATGTCCAGAAGGCGTGCAATATGAAAATTTTGGTAATTTTCCTTACAATCTTCTTCAATCTGTATGCTGTTAATCTAATGTGGATGACACACAGGAGCTAAGTCAGGAATATTAAAGTCATGATTATGTAACAATTGGAGCTTTATAAAAAGGAACATAGCGTACCTAGGTATATCTCAAAAATTGTCAAATATAGGTACAGTGATTAGCTGTGAAGATCGTGGGTTGCAGTGAATCAGTCTTCCATGTGATAAGCTTCAACTGTTTTCTGTTTATCTTCTTATACTTACTGGTATTTTTGTCTTACTTCCCTTAGCGGATCCTGCAATGTAACATCCGCTCCAAATACAGATTATTAAAGATTCCTTATTCCCTTCAAGAATTTCAGGTATGTTTGATTAAGAGTCCTTCTAGTTATTAAGAATAGTATCGCTCTTTTAATCACTGATAGTATAAATATCACTGCATTCTCATAAGAAAAGTGTTATGTTAGAAAATGTGTTTAGCTACAAAGACTTTCAGTGCGAAAGTCAACTTTTATCCAGTAAATTGGCTTACAATTCAAACCTTCGCCTATCCGGTTTTTGGTTTGAACGCCTTTACACTTTGATGGACTTTTTGAAAAAGTCACCTGTCTAAGCTTTATAAGAGTACACTTCCAATTCTTTACAAAGACTTTCTAGAAATTGGTTTCTTCTTGGCAGCAGCCTTTCTTCATTTTTAGGCTCAGTTCTATAAACAGTTGGGTTTTGTCAAGTTGCTGGCTAATTAACAGGTTTTATAAAAGTTAATTATTTAATTAAAAATCATTAAACCGTAACCTTATATGTGTCGCTTCAGGTTTATTGAGGTATTATTTTTAATACTGCCTTATCTAGTAGCCAGAGAATTAATAAATATAAATAAAGTGTCCGCCTTTAATTTTCGTATATTTAGGTTTGATATTCTTTTTCCGTTTACATATTTGATTCTAAAATCGAATCTAATGTCTAAAAATTGTATGTGTTTCATTCTTCCTGCCTACAAAAATAGATTCAACGCGAAAACGACCGTGGTATAACACAAGTTACATAATGAGACAAAACTACTTGAAGCAAAACACAAGTTACCGATAATAACCATGCGATCAGTTGGCCCCTTGATTATTGTCGGTAATTTGCGTATTGTCTGTAATGTGTGTTTTTCTTCTTGTAGTTTTTGCTTCATCATAGTATCTCAAACTATTGTAAAGTTATAATAATGGAAAAGTTACCTAGAAAAAGTTTGCTACATAAATAATAGAAAGCGGCGGCTGTACGTGCCCGCGTGAGTTAACAGGGGATCTAATTATATTAATTTAAACTAATTTTATGAAAATAAGGGCATAAAATAAACGTATTAAAAACCATATATAGTGCCTATCGATATTTCACGCGGAGGAAGTCGTAAATTATATATATTTTGTATATATTGTTCAAACTATAGATATCCAAATTATTTTTTCTTTCCTGTTTAGTTTTGGAAAAATCACTGTCAAAAATTGTATAATTAACTTTACAGGAGAAGTAAGTATTTCACCATATTTCATTTTATTTATAAAAACGCAAAAATTACTATTTTTTCTTACGAATAATTAAAATTATGTTATTGAATATATTGGGCATTAATTTAGTAGAAATTCATTATTCACAATTAAATGAAACTACGTGATGTAGTATTATTTCTACTTTCTTTAATTTCTTTACCACGACCAGGTTTCGTTGTATTACAACATCTTCAGGTGGGCTATTAGCAAATATTATATGCTAATAGCCAACCTGAAGATGTTTTATTAACAGTTTGGGTAAGAAAAAAAAATTGTAATAATTTTTGGATCTTACTGTCACACGACAACTACTTTATACCTTAAAATAATGAAACATTAAAAAAAAATATTCAGCGGAACAGCGACTGTCAAAAAAGAAGAGTCGGCGCCATTTAATCTTTTATGTGCCCGATGATACCAACCCATAATAAATCTTTTTAGAATAAATTAATTATTATTATTATTTATCAAAGTAAACATTTGAGTTGATGCCTAGAGGAGAATAAATTTTGTTTATCACCTATATTTATCAATTTCGTTTTGGATACATCTTTCATTTAATGACATTATATTGGCGATCTAAGTATAATTTTAACTTGCGCTAGCCGCCATTTGAGCATTAATATAGATGGCGTACATTAACTTCTTGGTAATATGATATACCTTCATCCGTTTATTAAAAAATTACATGAAAGTATGCAAAGTGTATAATCGAATTAAACATTAAATAGCAATATACTATAAATTATTACAAAAATGAATCAATTAAATTAATGACCAGACTGGTCATTTTATTTATTTTTTTTATATTGATTCATTTTCGACTGTTGAAAAATATTTACTTAGTACTTTCGATTAAAAGCTGTGCTGAGATGCATAAAATAAAATTATGGTGTGATTTAAAATTATTTGTGAGATTGGTATAACATTGTTCACTTTCCATTTAAATACACGTACTCTCTTACGTACTATTATTCTTTTTATATTTATTATTGCTATTAACTTTACTTTTTAATTTTGAAAAAAAATCTATGGTGTGTAAATTCTTATGGTACAAGCTAGAAATACACAAAATGTCACAGACATTTCCTTGTAGTTTAGACGAGAAAGAGAGATAAAGTAATGAACCAACACATTTATAATATTATAGTTAGGATTTCTAATGTAAATATTCTATAAAATATGTGTCATTATCTAAAAAATATTTTAGTAAAAAAAAAGTTTATAATTAATTGCCAATGAATTACAAACTTGTTTTAAAATTATAATTAAACATTATACTTATTCCTCAAAAAGTTCGGAATCTAACTTGAATGTAAATGGGTCTCTTATCCTAGCTTTGTTGCTGTCCATTGGAGGAAAATATTCTTGAAGATTCCTCTCCAGTCCTAACAAATTTTCTTTTATTTGAGTTAAGATGTCTTGTGGCAACACAATCATGTTGCACTCTTTTTGTATTTCACTTAAATTAATAAATGCTTTGAAATTCCCTGTATTGGCGCGTTGTGCCCACACATTAAGCTTTTTTTCACAGCTTTCACCTTGTCTTGCACTTTAAATATTGTTACATTGTTACCTTGCAGTGCCATGTTTAAATTATTTAAAAATTCAAAAATATCAGATATGTAAGCCACTTTTGCCAACCAGTTAACATCATGAATATCCTTGAATTCAAGTATTACATCTCTGGCTGTTGGGGGATGTTGTTTTAAAAAAACTTTTACTTCTTCTTTTAATTAAACAAGCCTTTGTAAGACATTGCCTCTTGAGAACCATCGTACCTCACAGTGTAAAAGAAGATGTTCGTGATCACTTCCTATTTCTTGGCACAAAATAGAGAATAATCTTGAGTTCAGTGGACGAGATTTTATAAAGTATATGAACTTGACAAACCCTTGCATCGTTGCTGTCAAGGGTAAAGGCATTTTCTTGACAGCCAATGCCTCTCTATGGATGCTACAGTGCGTCTATACACATTTCGGCGCTACAACTTTTATTCTTGGATAAAGCCCAGTACGAATGCCTGACATTGCTCGTGCGCCATCACTACTCAATCCCACGCACTTCTTCCATTCAATGTCATTTTTGTTGATATAATCATTAATCAAGTTAATATTTCTTCGGCTGTGGTTCGTGTTGCCAAAGATTTACAAAATATAAACTCTTCATAAATAGTATTTTCAAAATCATATCGTACAAAACATATCAGATTGGCATTATCGGATGTGGCTGTACTTTCATCGATTTGCAAGAAAAAATAATGACATGACTTCAGATGGCTTACGACTGTTTTTTCAATTTCATCTGCTATATTCACAATCCTACGCTTTACCGTGATGTTCGATAATGCTAACTGACTTACTTGGCTTTGCTGTTTTTTTCGAACAGTCGAGTTGCTATAATTGTTAGCGAAGGAAATATTTATTATCTTCTCACTAATAACATGTGGAAGCCGGACTTGGCAATTAATTGTGAAATTTCATAAGAAGCCAGGGCAATATTATGAGCTTGAGTTCCTTGTGAAAAAATAGACTGCGTATTTTTTTTCCTATTATTTAACTCTCTCTTCTTATTTGCGAAAAACTCTTTTGGCTTTTCTTTGTAGTTAGGGTGTTTTAGTTCCAAATTCCGCTGCAACTTTGAAGGTTTCATTGATTCGTTGGATAGTTCTGTATTGCAAATTACATGTAATGGTTTATTACCTGTGCCCTCCATAAAGCCAAATTTAATGTAATCTTCAAGATATTGTCGGGTCCATGACCCCTTTTTCTTTTTTGAATATTCATTTTCCTGTTCATCGTGCGCCCGTTTGCTGGAATTAATATTAGAACTTGTACTTGGCTGTACTAACTCACGATCACTTAACTGTTTACTTGGGCTGCTCCCGGAACCGGTACTTTGTTTTATTATTCATTTATCCATTGTAATTGTTGCCAATAAGAATTCAAATCACACTGCAAAAACCCGTTTAAACTGTCCGAGCGGAGTGTCTGTGATTGGTGGAGCGACGGCATGGCGAGGTGAGGGCGGCAGTGGGCAGCGTGGGGGCTCGCACCTTGCTGTCGCGCTCTTTTGTCAGTCGGCAGTGAGCGGCGCGTGCAGGGTCGCGCGTTCACCACATACGAACATTTACTGTGTCGATCGATAGTAGGTATTATTTTGAAAACAAGGCGGGAATGTGGCGTCCCGGCCATGGCCGGTACCGGGCCATCAAAATAAAATACCGGGACGGGAATATAGCTGTTATAATCGTCTTAATCAGCTCCTTTCATGCAATGGATTTCTGCATAATCTGAGATCTAGATGTGAAATAAAATTCTAAGAGAGTGAATTCCGTACATCGAACATATTTTAAAAAGAGTAGATTGGGCATAAAGAATGATAGTAGAAGCCAGAAAAACTTGTTTTATAATTTTCGTCCGCCCGTCTATATGTTAATTTGTTCGTCAATCACGCAACATTTTCTAAACGGACTTTGGTGAAATTTGGTATGGTAATAGTTTATATCTAAGAACAACATATGAGAGAAAACAAAATTCTGCTAAATTTTCTCGTTCCGAATTTCACGCGAGTGAAACCGTAGAGCATTGATAGTTATCAATAAATACCTTGATCTGAAGTCACAGAAAGTTATTTATTCCTTTATCCTGGAATATTTCGAAGTAAACGTTTTAGAAATATTGATAAGTAAATATTAGAAAATTAAATGGCTTCAATAAAACTATACACCTCGCCTTACTTCAATAAAACTATACACCCCGCCTTACTTCAATAAAACTATACACCCCGTCTTACTTCAATAAAACTATACACCCCGCCTTGCTTAGTGAATCTGAAAATAATTACTGAAACCTGATTAACTTTCTTTTGGATTTGCTTATAGTTAAAAAAAAACAAATCTCAAAGGATCCTCAAATTTTCAAAATACATGTGTCTTCTCTAAGATCTGTATTATATACTGCTGTCTAAAATGTAAATTTCCATTAAAAGTAACGTACACATGATATAAGTCTTATTGCGTGACAATACTGATGAGCTGTGAGTACGTTTTTCTATATTTTAAGTACTCTTGGTAGTTACGATCAGTATATTCTTATAAAGTTATATAATTTTATGCTTAAATCCCATATAAAAATCAGCAACTTTGAAAATGGTAGTGTTTTCTTTTTTCACTTCCTCCATAATATCAATAATAACAGAGAATTACATACGGAACAGAGTTTTCGTATGTAATTCGTAGTTATTGTCGCCATCAAAAGACATAAAATTAAGTATATTGTTTCATAAAAATAGCACAAATTTCAAGTAGTATATATTTACAAATGTTGTAACAACTATAAATACAATGGAACAGATTTAATGCATATTATAAGAAAAATAAAATTATGCCATGCAATTAACATTAACATATCATCGAAAACAAATATGTGAAACGCCTATGAAGTAGGAGTTAAGTTTAAAAGAAAATTAAGATATTGGGAAATATAAAAAGAAAACAGTATTATTACGTAGATTTAATAAGAAAAAGTATATTAATATTGAATTAATTAAGCTATTAATGAAGCCGAGCTTAGAAATGTGATCTAGCACAATATTGATGACAAATGGTAATGAATTACTTAAGAATTGTAAATAAACTAACTGTTCCCATGACAAAAATTCAAAAAAAATCTAAAACGAGATAGCAACGCTGCCCAACGGATCAAATTATGAATCTAAATCATTCTCGAATCAACTTAATCACAAAAAAAAAACTTAAATTTCATAAAATCAGACACGGACAGAAGAAACATATATATTTATATATATATATATATGGATATATATATATATATATATATATATATATATATATCATATATCATCATCATATCATCATCATCATCATATATATTAATACGCTAAGGTTAAGATGTTACTCTCCCTTTTTAGAAAAAACCTCACAACTAATCCACATAAATTATATATCATTTTATAGATAATTGCTTGCTCTACCGGCATCCACAACTAAAAAATTTATTATTGCTATTGTTTTTGCAAATTAATTAATTATTAAAATTATATACACAAAACAGCAATGCTGCCATCTAACGGCTCAACGTCAATATGATTGACGGTCGGTAAAATTTTTGTTTAATTTCAAATCCACTCACGTATAAATAAAGTGGCGCTTTAGCTCAATGCTTTTGATACTTGCGCCTCTATATGTCAATTTTAGTAAAATATCTGTCATCTGAGCTTCATAATGGAATAAAAACGTAATAAGCAGTGTGCAAAATTAGAAATGAATTGAATACCTGCAATCAATTTTGATTTATTAAATTGACTCTAAACACTCTGTTGTAACTAATATGACAGCTGTGAGTTCATTTTCTCATGTGTAAATATTTATAATCTACCACGCAAATTGATATAATGCGAAGACTTCGCATGGGTCACGCTAGTATATATTAATACGCTAAGCTTAAGATGTTACTCTCCCTTTTTAGAAAAAACCTCACAACTAATCCACATAAATTATATATCATTTTATAGATACTTGCTTGCTCTACCGGCATCCACAACTAAAAAAAATATTATTGCTATTGTTTTTGCAAATTAATTAATTATTAAAATTATATACACAAAACAGCAATGCTGCCATCTAACGGCTCAACGTCAATATGATTGACGGTCGGTAAAATTTTTGTTTAATTTCAAATCCACTCACGTATAAATAAAGTGGCGCTTTAGCTCAATGCCTTTGATACTTGCGCCCCTATATGTCAATTTTAGTAAAATATTTGTTTGATCTGTCATCTGAGCTTCATAATGGAATAAAAACGTAATAAGCAGTGTGCAAAATTAGAAATAAATTGAATACCTGCAATCAATTTTGATTTATTAAATTGAGTTGAATAATTTATAATGCGAAGACTTCGCACGGGTCACGCTAGTATATATATATATATATAAATGTAATATTAAGACAAAGTTATTTTCGCGATTGTTGGTAGTAGATGACCACGCTACTATACACAACGAACACAAATAAAACCAACAAAAATAAACGAATACAAGTTAAATGAAAAATATTATTTTCATATCGTAGATATAATCATTCAATGTTGCAAAATCACAAGATTAATAACGTAGAAAAGGTCATCTTCATCATATTTTCTCAACTTACAATACACTATAATTGGTCTGTACCACCTATCCTTCAATTACAGCGTTATGTAAACAAATATTACTATGATAATAGTTGAAAAAATTATAACTAGGTTTTTTGTCTACAGCTTCCCCTTTTTCAGTATATATTCTAACTGATAATTGATGATTTTGGTTTTCTCACTATTACACACAATCTTATATGAAACATGTATTTAGTGTATGCTAGTTTTGCCTGTTACTCTCCATTCATGTATACATATATATATATATATATATATATATATATATATATATATATATATATATATATATATATTAAGCAAACTGTATTTCACTAATATACAAAACACATATCTATTGCACAAAATATAAAATAAATGCTTTTTAGCTTGATATACACTCCATAGACAATTGATATAGGAACATTTGAATTCACACAAAATTCACAGCTCAAAATTTGTTCAGTCAATCTGATATTTTAAAATTCTTTGGCGACAATTTTTACTCTGTGCGAGTGTTTGACCACAGACTATTTTGTTTTTGATATTGACAATATGAATGTATTGAATATATTTGGCGTTAATTTTGTAGAAATTCATTATTCGCAATTAAATGAAACTACGCGATG
Organism: Druceiella hillmani; assembly: GCA_039881145.1. NCBI lineage: Eukaryota > Metazoa > Arthropoda > Insecta > Lepidoptera > Hepialidae > Druceiella > Druceiella hillmani. The sequence goes on along the minus strand of JAYKKI010000021.1, from coordinate 23,449,929 downwards.
TAGTATTATTTCTACTATCTTTAATTTCTTTACCACGACCTAGGTTTCGTTGTATTACAACATCTTCAGGTGGGATATTAGCAAAGATCTTTGCTAATATCCCACCTGAAGATGTTGTAATACAACGAAACCTAGGTCGTGGTAAAGAAATTAAAGATAGTAGAAATAATACTACATCGCGTAGTTTCATTTAATTGCGAATATGAATGTAATCAATGAATCTTTTAATGTATTTGTAATATATAATGTAATGTATATATAAATATATATTATACATAAATGTTAACTTTTTGAACTCCTTTTCCGTATAAACCTTAACCATGCCAAATCTCGCACACCTTCGTGCGCGCAATACGCTTAAAAAGGGTATACAAAGTTTTCTCTTCAGGTATTCAAATATAGATTCATTAGACGGTGTTTAGTCGCCCTAAATTGCCGGCCTCTTTCGAGGCGCTGCTGTCGAGTTCATTAATGCTCAATATCCAAAATTTGATAACAACATTTGCGATTTTTTCCATTCACACTATATAATCCTGGTGTTTACTATGTATATTTTGGACATATTTTTCATTTTTGGGAATTTTTGCTCAAAATCTCCCATAAAATGGAAAAATAAAACAGTCAGCAAGCCGATCATTCATTTAGGACTTATGCACGAGTATATACATCGTGTATATATCTCATAAGGTTAATATTTTTTTTAGTACTTACTCAGCTTACCATTATACCAACGAAGTGTTTGAGTCTCGTCGATCATTTTTCATCTTCAGTCATTTATCGATGTTGCCGGTCTTCTCTAGGTTCTGATGCCCAGTCTTCTAAGGTCGACTTCTATCATCAAGCCAATATAATCTTAGTTATATCACTGGCCGGTTGTCTTCTTGGCCGGCGTATTGTTGAGCACCTATGAAACAATAGAAAAGACAATACAATTTCAATACAGAAATTTCTTTAGTCTATAAAAGATTTTGTTTTAAGGAATATATAAGTTGTTAAATCAGGAGCACCGAAACTTACGCAGCTAGAATTGGACATTATAAATGAAAGACCTTTTCCCTAAATCACACCTTTGATAAACTCAATTGGAATTTAAACAAAAAAATAACAAATTAAAAGCTTCCTAACCCAAGGCTTCGTTATTGTCTACGTAATTTTGATACGATGTATACTTCCGGATATTTATAGCCCAATAAATAGACAAAGAGTACCTATTTTGTTTGACAACAGTTCAACACGGCCGTTATAATCAACCAACACGGTTGTTATAATCAAATTTCTCTACATCCACGGATATAATCATTTTAAAGTCTCGAGTTATTAACAGGCTGATTTTGACCTGAAGTTATAGAAACTTTTTATTATTGTATGCTAGAATAATTCTAGATAAATGTTATATATAATAACATCATCAAAAATTAGATAAAAAATTAAATAGCTTCAATAAAATTTTACGCTTTTTGAAGTGAAAACTTCTTTAGCATAGTTGTGATTTGAAAAAAAAGCGACAGTAAAAAGACACATAAATTCATAAGATTCAACGTGGGAAAAACCGAAAAAGCGACAGTAAAAAGAGACAGACACATAAATTCATAAGATTTAACGTGGGAGAAAATGAGATAGGAAGCATTATACAGTGTTTCTTATGTTCGTGGTTCTCTTTGTGCTCTGCTTCGTACCCCCTCCACTCGTGATTATCAAGGCATAGCGAGAGTTTGCTTGTGTCTCAGCGTTGTACGTGTATTAATACGTGTTTATGCGCGCAATTGAAAATGATATTGTGAATAATGATTGTGAGTACTTGTATGTAAATTTTCATAAACTTTAAATTTGTGTGTATTCGATCATTTTCTGAATTAAAAAAAACATAGATGTGCAAAAAAATTAAATAAGATATTAATTAAATTTAATTATAAAATTAGTTGAAATTTTTAAATTTTATTTACATATTATTAATTATAAAAACTTTTCTAATTATTTTAGTTTTTATCAAAATTAAAAATTGATATTAAACTTAAAAATTAAAATTTAAAATGTTTGAAGGTTTCACTTCTACTACATGTGAATTGCACACAATGATTTATTTTTTACTTAGGGATTTAATGTGAAAATATTTACGGAATTCTGGTGAGTTTCATCGGTACTTAGGGCGACTCTCCAGTTGACTCCCCGGTGAATTTAAAAAAATAAATCTTGGAATGTCAACAAATTTTCAAAATAATGTATCCTGTCTACGATTTATATTATATATATATATATATATATATATATATATATATATATATATATATATATATATATATATATATATATATTATGTTCGCAAATACCTTATATGCCTTTTATTGCATAACACTGTCTTCTATTGTCCAGCTGTGAGCACAGTTCTCTATATTATTACATTAAAAATCTTTGCTTATATCCCACCTGAAGATGTTGTAATACAACGAAGGTCGTGGTAAAGAAAGTAGAAATAATACTACATCACGTAGTTTCATTTAATTGTCATTAAAATTCTTGTTAGAAACATCGATACATTCTTACGAACCTACATAATTTTAGGAATGAAACCGTTTTTTTCGGACGAAGCAAATGCTCATATTTATTATCACCTTCGAGAGATGTAAAATAAATATATAACTTCATTGAAATAATATAAATTTAAGTGATGCATGTATACACTATACATATATATATATATATATATATATATATATATATATATATATATATATATATATATATATATATACATATAATAAAAAAAATAGAATTAATTTTAATGAAAATATATCATCAAAAACAAATATGTTAAATATATGAGAAAAGTGAAAGAAAATTCCACTACTAATAAATCAGAAAGAAAACAGTAATGTCAGGTTATTTTAACAAAAAATTGTTTAAGATTAAATCATTTCAGGAGGTAATGAAGTTAAAAACTTTGAAATATGGTCAACTGCGTGTAAATTTCATTGAACGTAACAAAAGTCTCCATTAAGACGAAATTCTGCTCAAAGTTATTGTCGCGAGTGTGTGCATATTTAACATTTAGTAAAATTATTCATAAAAAAACAATGTCAAATACTCAAAAAAATTAGAACTTTATTATATGTATATGTACAAGAACTAACGAAACTAATATATTACCAGATTTTAGGTACCTCACAATCAGAATAGAACCGATAGTTAAATATTTTTTCACATTGATTTAGTATTTTGTATTACTAGATAGTAAATATTCTCGCATCTTGTGAGCGATAAATGACGGCTGCAGTCCTTATTTGAAATAAAGGAATTTCAATGAGACACAATTTTTTTTTACTTTCATGTGTAGTCAGGAGCATCCGGGGATGTCCAAGTAGCTGACATTTCAATTAACCGTGGATTATTATCACCCTCTCTCGTGGACACTCATCACACTAAATCGATATGCCATGTACAGTGAGAAATATTTTATCTTTTAGTAAAAACGTATTTTAAGTTCACTGCTTCAAATTAGTACGAAACATGATCTTTTTTAAACGAATCTGGTTATTTGTAAAATGAAAACTCGCATAGTGAATTTCTTTACTCTTTCATAGCGACGAAAAAACTTAATCGTAAATGTGAATATATAGCAAAACCATTTGAGTGTAATATGCATAATCTTCAAGAACTTGCTGCTGGATCCCATAATAATATGACTATTCATTATGTGTCATGAACAACGTAAATATATTGCATTCACATCTTATAAACTATGTAGAACTCGCAACACAAATATATTGCATTCACATCTTATAAACTATGTAGAGCTCGCAACGTAAGGTTTTCGTATACATTATAATCATTTAAGGACACAAAGTATTTCTATTGAACTACGTAAAAATATTAATCTTTCATAACCTGAATATATTGCCTACTACTGACATAAGTGTAAAATATGGTTTTTCTGTCAACTTCAAGCCAGATTTTACCAACCCTGTTTTTCATGGTTTTTCGTACCAGTAATTTTGGAAATAAGACATCGACATGGCTAAAGTTTATGGGGATAAGGAGTGCAGAAAACTAAAATGTTTATATAGTATGTGTTACAAAAATATAAAATTATATTTGTTTATGTTCATATTTTCAATGTCACGCACATAATTGTCTATGATGAAGCAGTCGCAGAGACTAGAGATTGTCGCCAAAGGATCGAAGAAGAATCGTCGAATTTTGACCAATAGGCGACCACTAGTAAATTTTAAATCGCCACTTTGCGTCACATAATTTTGATTGTGTCGCCCATATGCATTACATATACACCAAATGCATTACATATCGAGAATCTCATTTACATCCAAAAAAATTAAAACGTCTCATTGAATACCTCATTCTCATAGCTCATAGTAAATTAATTATACAACGCTTGTACAATGTTCCTGGTACATTTCGTGCGAAATTATATTTTGATGTTGCAAGCATGTTTAGCCACATAAGTCGTTTTTTTATTATTGATTGGGTAATAGACAAAATAAAATATAAATGAAATAAAAAGTTCTCACAAATATATTCACATCATTAGACTTGGCCGTTTGTATTAATACGTGAAGATATAATTTTGTCGATTAATATATGGTGGATAATTCTAATTTGTAACTTTAATGAAGCTAACAAATGAATAAGGGTTGGGACCCCGCTTGGATGTAAATATATAATTTTACGATTATGTAAACTTATAATTTTACGATTAATTTTATAGTCTGTAGCTACAGTCCAATTATATATTTCATTGGTGAATAGATGACATGTGTACACTCAAAGTAAATCTCGCTTTTGGAATAGTAAGTGTTCGTGTACTTTATCGGATAAACAGTGAGTGTATTAAACGCGTAAAGATAAGTAAACCTAAATGGCGATATATTTAATAACTAAGCGATTAATTTTCACTCTAAACTCATAGTTTTTTTAATCTTTTGCATATATTTTCTGTGTTTTTCCCCAAAATTAAAAAATAATGTAAATGAATTAATTTTTTTAAAGTAATCAATTTTGAGGTTTACTTCTGTGGTAGGGTTTAGTGAATTCTACCATCGATTTTTCGGTTAATTTTCTCAAACGGTCTCAAAAAATGATTTAAATGAATGTGAATTTTTGGTTCTGAACTTTTGGTAATCGTGGAATATAAATTAGGAGTACGTATAGAATTAAATTAGCACATGTTTAAACTACAATCTACACTATTCCTGCTTAAAAACTATTGATGCCTTCAAACATAATTATTCAAACTTGTATTGCTAACAATAATGAAAGATGAAGCAAACAAAATTCTCAGTTATCGTCATTGACTAAACTGTGACAGTATTCATAAACATATCGGCAATTTAACAATTTTACATTACAAATTAGTATCAACTTATATTAAAAACAAACATGTCTAAAAATCAGCGCACGAGATCATCGAAACACTAATATAAATATTTCACTGTATTTTTATTTCGGATAATATGATTGGGCAAATGTTTTTGTTCTGTCCGAATCTTGTGCTAAGAAGATAATGCTTACCGATTAATTTTTATGTGCACGATAATTTGTGTAACCGTGAAAAGTAAAGAAAAATAATTTTCATTTAACTTCATGTACACGCAAATATACAGCGTTCACTCATTAATCACATGTCCTTAGAAAACTGTAGGAATGAGATTTTAAGGGAAAATATTTTGTTTGTTCAAACATTAATCACTTCAAAAATCCCTTTTTAATATTTTTTATTTTCCTTCTCATCTTAACCAAGTGGTATTTAGACTAAAAATGTGTAAACATAGATTTTGTGTCAAAAAATATTTTTTTAATTCTATAATTAAATAATATCGCTGAAGGTATTAAGCGGACAATGACTATGGTTCAAAGTGTAATTACTCTTGGCCAAAGTTTTTTTCAGTGACACATAATACTTAATTTTTTAAATGAACGTTTTCAGTTGTCATTACCGATCTTCGTTACAATCTAGATTTAAAAATTACGTGAAATAATTTTGGAAAGATAATTTGGGGTAATATACCATTTAATATAGATTAATTTTTTTCTTCATGATTTTCATCTGGAAATACATATAAATTTGGTTGTCTAGCTTTTTTAATGTTTATATTTTATGAATAAGTCCTGAAAATACTTAATTTTTTAATATCCACGCTTATATTTAAATATTTATTATAGTAAAATAGTACAATGACTTTTAATTTTATGACGATTATTAGAAAAAGTAATTATTTACATAAGCACCAAAATAAATTATTTTGGATGGAAAATATCTCGGAAAATAATGTAGATAACAACTCTACATTATGTAACTTGCTATAACTTAGTATTCACTTCTCTACATACTAAATAAAATTTCAGAATTGTCTGCAAATGAATTATGGAAGTGTCAAAATATCTATGAAGTTCTTCGTGTAAAGGATGTGTTCATGAAAGTATCCGTTAGTGTGGTTCGAAACTTGGAGGTGCACTGTAATAAGTGCACTCGAATTATTGTCAAGCGTTCCTTATTGTGCTGCTTATAATATTGTATTTCTTGGCACAACTGTATTGTCTGGAATAATTATAGCAGATATAAAAAAAATTACAACACAAATATGTTGAGAAAAATCTATAAAGTATTGGACCACTCATAAATTAGAATGTCTTAAATTAAATCTCGTAAAATGTTTGAAAAAAGAATTTCTTCTATTCTAAAATTTTAACTTTTATTTAGTATTTCGAGACCTTTTTCCCAGCTACAATTAGAAAGGTGACTTTAAAATTTATTATTATACTAATGGAATTCAAAATAAAAAATGGTAAATGATCCTTGAATGCAATTTTAAAAACCTATTCAATGATATCCCAGTCAATTGAAGGCTTGAATAAAAAAATATTACAAAAAGAAAATATTAAAAATATACTTTTTAATGAAATGTCGAACTGGAGAACTGAGACAATTTCTTACGAATTAAACGACTTCTGGTGGTTATAAAACTGTAGCCAGTACAGGAGTTACGCAACCTGGAACCATGTCGTGATAAGTATTTTAAAATGCATTAAATAACTGAGAGATTTAGCAAATTTAAACATTATGATGCCTTACATCATATAGAGTATGTTATAATGTAAACTTTTTGAAGTAAACATTTATTTTACCTTTCAGCTCCATCTAGCCTTAACAGTTCAGTTTTGTCCATCGTTCTAATCTATCAAAGATTCCTTTGAGTAAACCTAAATAGCAGACGTCTTTATGATTCAGAAGAAGCATGTAGAAATTTGTCCAATATGAGATTTTTTCCATTGAAAAACTTTTCAGAGATAGTACTTTGAAAAAAAAATACAACTAATATCGTAATGGCTACCATGTGATCAAAGCATTAATGACGAGAATATTTTTCTACTGATAATAATAGCAGTCGCGTTCATTGATTGATCAAATTAAAATTTAAGGTACTAATGCGTCAAAATGTCGAGATTGGATTAAAATGTCGACCTAAATAGAGATATCGAAATGAAGGGTCGGATTAATGAGAGTTGAAAAAAGTTGCTTTGCTAAAACGTTAAAAAACAAATAATTACAGCCAATAATAATATCCTCTTTGTACACCAACGATAAGGCCGATAAAATTAAAATTTATTTTTAAAATTTTACTGCAAATTTACTGCTAAGAGATGAAATTAACATATTTTATATATAAATGAAAAATGCCATGTCTACTGAAAATATCCAAACCTTGAAAATATTCTGAATATAAGACTAACATTATAAGCTATTAATAAGTAATTTAAATATAGGGTGTAGGACCAAACTTATGAGGGCATTTAAACATTAATACGTTAAGAATTTACAGCCCACTCATTACATTTCGTTTAAATGTTGTTTAAATACTTCTATGCATACATTTCGTTTAAATATTGTAAAAGTTATTTTTAACATCGAATGTATGCATCAAATTTCTTTAGGAGGATGTCGAAATGTTTATCTAGGTTGTTTTGAATATGTGACGTCGTTAACAGTAATTAGGGTAATTAATATAAGTCGGACGCTATACATCCCAAGTAATATAACAATTCCCATTATACCTAGTATTCCTAGACTACAAATACGACTACAACACTACTACAACTACTACAACAAACACGACACGAAAAAAATATGCAAAGTTGTTAGTTAAAATAAAAGAATTATTGAAAAATGTGGAGCACCTATCTCTTAGCATAGATATTTGATTAGATCTGATTGCAGGTCTATCACTTTTAATTTTAACGTACCACCGTATTACTGAAGATTTTCAAAGAATTGTGTTCATGGTAAAATATGAAACTCTAGAAGGTCAGCATACTGGCGACATTTTTGACGAAAAATTTAATTCTACGCTATGGTATTGGAACATACTGCCTAAAAAGTCTCATTATATTGTTTGTAACGGTAGTACTGACGTGAGAAAGGCAATAAGACTAGAAAAATACCATAAGGAAGATTGTGCAATTCATATATTAGAGTTATGTGTAAGAAAAGCTTTGGAATCACAGGAACGTATCACACATCTGATCACAAAATATAAACACGTCGCGGGACATTTCAAACATTCTGTGATCGCACAAGATCAGCTGAAGAAAATCCACATAAAGCTATTAAACCACTATCCTAAACAATCAGTGTCCACATTTCGTGATACAATATAGTCCAATAAAATTTAATTTAAGGCACTAATATTGTAATTTTCCTTTTTTTATAATTTCTTATTAGTTAAATATTAAATTCACCTACTGATTAACATCAAAAGTGAATAAAATTATTGATTACAACAATTAAAAGCTTTCAAAACAGATCTTTTTTTCTTTTGTAAATTTGCTGAATTAACTTTGAATCGAATTATAATTTTTATTTAAAATTCGTTACTTCATACTCAGTGACGAATTTTGTATCAGGAATGTCTTTTAAAAATCAAAAACATACTGAGTTTATATTCTAACAAAAAAAAAGTACGTGCAACAATTTTCTCACCAAGAATAACTAGACGTGAACAAAATTGTGAAGAGCCTAAAACCGTTTGAGGAAATAATTAAAACAATGAATAGTTCAAAAACAATTATTGTTTCTGTCATTCCACTGACTCACGTATATTCATTACAAAGAGAAGAATCAAGAATAAATAATTAGATTTTGCAGAAAGTAATAGTGAAATTAACTTCTTAGGCAAATACTGGATTTGGCGATCTACAGAATAACAATATGTTTCTACTTGGTACTTATGTTGACCCAAGGTTTAAATTAAAATTGTTTTATAAAATTTTGAAAGATAACTTACAGGATAAAATCCTATTCTTATTTAACAATAGTTAGCAAGTAAAAGAAAACAAAGAGCGTATTGAAAAGAAAAACACGTGTCTAAAAGAAATCAAGATTAGAGGGTGACATAGATCAGGGAATCATAGCATGGGATCCTGGGTTAGACTTTTCAAGTGTCGTGTAAGATTCAATTAACTTAGATGATAATTAATGGATAATTTGCAATAAAAAAACATTAACAAGCAAAAGTATTTGAGCATCCCAAACTTCGTTAGAGTATACATGCCGACAATATTATACATGCACACTATATTTTCGTTTTAGTATTTTCCTGTTTACCACGTTTCCCTAATCTTTAATTTTATAATTTTCTAGAGATTAATTTGAAATAGTTTGATAAATAAATAAAAGTAAATGTCAGCAAAAAACGATAGGATATAGAATACAAAGTATAAAACGGAGAAGATATTTTCGAGATATTCTAACAAAAATTTACTTTCACACTTGAATTTGACCTGCGATTGGAAATATCTACCAAAAATAGATATTTAATTTAAAAGACCATGCTAACAGCTATGAAATATATAGGAACGCTATTTTTGCAATTATATTAAATTTACCACATAACAATAAATTAAATACGCTCCTGACATCAATCATATTATCGTGCATTCTTAAAATTAGTACTAATTAAATTGTATATTTTATTTCAAATTAATAATACAAAACTATTGAACTTGGATATCTACATCACGGCAATTATGATACTGGCATTAAGTTTGATTTTCTCAGTCATATCAAATGGTTCATCGATACTTAATTTCTTTCAGAATCCTAAGGATTCCAAATAGGACATATTTGATACGAATTTATATTCTTTTAAATTAATTTCATATTCTAAACAAACTTAATTTACGGGTATATTATATTTTGATTTCAATATAGGTTGTTCACAAAGTATATAATCAACCGTAATAAAATATTGTCAAACTATAAATATTTTGAAGCTGTTTTTGTACATAAATTAGAATGTAGAAAAGTTGTAATATCCATAGTTATTATTATTCGAATTTAGTAATATTCAAAAGGAGGTGACATAATGATACCGAATCCGGCTCACCATTTTATTGGATCTAAAGTTTAGAATTATCTGCTGTAAATTTACATCAGTAAAACAATTCTACATAAATATATTCGAATAAAGTTAAGAATGATTGAAAGAATTGTACATTGTGTATGATTGGAAGAAATGTTGTCACGTAACATATGTCAAAAGCATATTTATGTATATGACTATTACAGACGTTTTTGACTAAATTATTGGTTTCGCTACACGTTTATCAATTTCTTATTATTGCATTCAAGGTTTGAAAATAACTTACACCCTTTCTGCAAAAAAAAATGCAAGCATTTTTTGACTTTTCCTAGTATCACTTCTCACCCTGTCTTGTGCACATCTACTTATAAATCCTCATTACTTCTTCATCTCATTTATTCATGTTCACCGAATATGAAGAATGAATATAAGTACTTGACGTTTCGCAATATTTTGAACAACAGGTCTTCGAATAACATGCAGAATTTCGGATATATTTATCCTCTATACTTTGGCTGTATGGGGTATCATCTAGACGTAAGATTTTCCTCACACCTGGCATAACCTTCATAGCAGTCACCTATGCTGAATTTTATAAATTTTTCTTTGCTGATTTACAGCAAATAATGGGCTTGCCATTTTACTGGGAACTACTTTATGTTCTTATTTTAGAAGTTTAATGTAAGCAAAATGGACAAAAATTATTTTCATAAAAAGTAGGTGCAAACAGTTTCCCAGTTTCTCTATAAACTTCTCTACTATAGCTTTACAATCTTTGACAGTACATATATGAACTAACTGATAAACCAAGTTATATGATACTAAAAACGTTTACATTCTTCGGGCCGATGTCTGATTTTCAGCACTGTTTTTTTGAAGGTCAAAAATTAACTACGTGTATTTATATGCGCATAGATGACATTACATCTTGTAACGAAATATGTTATTTTTTTTTAAGTTAAATATCTATTATTACTATAATGATCTTCGCTGAACATATATTTATACCGAATTCATTTTCTGCCCCGATTTATGCTTGATTATTTAATTGAAAAAGTGTGTGGTTTGTATTCCCTGTGGTCTGAATTTTCGAAAGTGATATCATTGATACTCAGTAAATTAATGCTTTTACTAAAATAATACTATTTAACATGGAGTGGTTGATAAACTTAATTTGAGCAACAACGCTGTAAAACATCTCTACGAAGATTATATATCTGATTGTTTTTTTCGTTGCTAAAATTACCAGAGTACTAAGCGAAATCACTCTTAAGCAAGCTACAAAAAACAGATTATGCGAGAAGCAATTTTTCTTCAACTCTGTGAGTTTCAATGTTTGCTCCTGATTCTTGTATTTAGCCAAATTTAAAAAATCTTAAACGCAAATTGCAACTTCTTAAACTCAAGTATGGTATATCGTGTCAATATTTGTATCTCGATAATGCTGCGATTGAAAACGTTTGCTTGCCGCTTCGTAACTAAATTTTACCCCCATATCACTGAAGAGCCTACTTTCATAATAAGTCTATGGTTTGAAAGATCCCGTAGTTTAAGAAGGTTATTGAACTATATGGGAAAGTTCATAATATTACCTTTGATAATTACTGAGTATATGGATTTATGTTCAAATTCTTCACTATATAACGACTTCAACAATACTTTTCTTAATTCGTTAGTATATCTGTTTATTATAAAAACTAATTACTTTAACCCCTTTTAATAATTTATTTTTATATAATTTCGAAACAAAAGAAAGTTACCTCCAACTTTCATTCATGGATATTTTACGATTTAGGCTACTTTGTGTTGTCTGCACACATATTTATCTGATATATATACACACACGCCTATATATATATATATATATATATATATATATATATATATATATATACACACACACATATATATATATATATATATATATATATATAAAGCTGTGTATATAATATTTATATTATCTATAATTTTAAGTTTTAATTAATAAATTTTATTAAAAATTTCCGCCCCCTCTTCCCCGCTTTTTAAGTCACTTTTAAGGGCGATTTATCAAAATTTCCCCAAAGAAATAGTTTTTACGCCACTAAATTTTCTAATTTAATGTATTTACGGTTCTGAATCGACATATTACATAATAAAAAAAAACACAATATTTAATTTCTCCTGAAAATTTGACAAGTTGCATAAAGCAATTATTAAATTAAAGAAATCTAACTGAAACTCTATTTCTGCTTATATGTAATAGGCGGAAATACGTAATCATTGTGAATTCGTTCATATTAAATGTAACTCATTATTCAAACTATGATAAAACATTTTGAAATAACTAATTAATTTTCTACTCCCAAAAAGTGTTTCAAATCATTAGTAATAAGAAGGCAACAATTGGCGCTGCCAACTGAGGATAAGTCTGTAATCATAAAGAGAAATAGCAGATACCCAAATTACTAGCTTAGTTTACTCCAGATTGAGATAAGGCCGTGATTTTAAATTTCTTAATTAAAAGTATTGTTTTCGAGCCCTAAAGTAATTGGCAAAAATAATAACTACAGCTAAAGACATACCAGCTCCGGTAATTTTACTACGAAAGAAAGACAATTTTTCAGCAAAAAATATCATTGTCGACTTGTCAAATGACTCCTTAAAATCAAAATAAGTCACATCCATTTGCCGTCAACCATCTAACTCCCTAAATAAATAAACAAAATTAGTAACGGTAGACCGCTTAGGATAAAAACTACCTGGCAGTTCATCAGCTAGTACTAAACTTTGGAATAGATATGACGATATAAAATGGTTTCGAATACTCTGGCAAACGTGGATAATAAATTATCACCTGGGAAACGGGTGGATAAATTGTGGGATTTACTGAACGCTTTGTTATAATATAATCATTTTGATACGGGCGTTGGATCAGGCCTTTAATAAGTATAGAAGTAGTCTATCAGGATGCGGGACCCGTTGATTGGAGCTGCTTCAATAAAAACTCGACATCAAAATAATAAATTAATCCTAACAGCAACACGTGCCATTTTCGGAAAGTCGAATATTGCTTCATTGTTCCATAACCCTGATTTAAAGTATTCAGGAAAGGTATTTATAATGGCTTTATCCTAATAAGTAGTCCAATTGTGCATCAAAATCACAAAAAGGTATTTGTCTGAATGTTTCCCACATATCTCACATACGTTAAAAATATTTTTGAATCAGACTTCGTGTTAGCTTTTTTATTTCAAATATACGTACTATGCAGAGCTGTGTGTCACGTATAACCTGCGCGTGCCAATAACCAAACGTTTAACATTACAGATTAAACGATTTTTTTTTCATTTATGGTGAAAGGATTTGATACATATGTCATGATATTGATACCGCTGGTTTGCACTAATCCGCGCTTTATGAGAATGGAGTCAATCAAAATATTGCTAATTGTATTATATAAAACCTATGCGAAATATAAAGACTACAAATATTAAATTTGGCAAACATATGTGTCTCGGTTTCTAGGTAGCAGATATGATTTTTTAAATTTATCCCCTAAAGTTAAGAGTTAAGAAAAAGAGGATGTAAAATTGCAAAAGATTTTCAAGTATAATTTAGAGGTATTTTGACAGCCGGATAGAAATAAAGAATATATCAACGTAATATTTTTTATATATTTATACCATTTGTGTGTGTGTGTGTGTGTATATATATATATATATATATATATATATATATATATATATATATATACACACACATATATATATATATATATATATATATATATATATATATATATATATATGTTTATAAATAATTTCATTAGGTCACTAGATTTATAATAAAATATAGATGGTATTTAGTTAGCTTTCCCGAGGTATTTAATATAAATTTTAAATATTAGTGTCAGAAATATAAGCTATAGTGAAAATATTAATTTAATTACACCGTAAAAAGGGGAAACTGGGCGCTGTATATGAAATTGATTCTTAAGGAGTAATATTACAATGGGGATGCAATTTTCAATTTGCAATGAATATGAAAACTCATTTAGTAATTTTATGTTATTTGATCAATTTGATTTATTTTTCTCATTTATTCCAAGAATTTATAAAATAAATCGATTATTGATATATAAAAATACCCCTACTAATACCTTTGCTTTGTTGACAATTGTGATTAATAGATGCTGATTTTAAATTAACAAATAAGACCGGCGCAGGTAATAATATTTCCTATGCAAAAGGTGATTCATTTTATCTGATCCATTCAAATATTTCTGACTGAATTTGTTGTATGTTTCTAATAATATTTTATATTCAATAGCAAACTGCACGAGACAGGATAAGAGTTAATATTTCTTACTCAATATGATATTCCGAATACGTTTTTAAAGTTACGAATATTTTAAAGGAAAAATTCTGCACAAAACTTAAATGGTATTCCGTCTTTTTTGTAAACCTATTTAACCGATGCCACACTTACGTATGAGTCTTACCAGATTAATTATTATGGTAAAACCCAAGCACCAGACACCAGCTGATTTTTCCATGTTAAATATATATATTATAAAAGTTGAATGAAAATATCAGTGTATGCTTTGAGTATACCCGGGTTATGTATGTATATACCCGGGTAAGTATTAATTCCCACAGATCTTTTCGGCATAAAGAAAGCAAGTGTTAAAACCTGCGTGTCCATGTCTATTAAACAATGAATCCTCTTTTAAAGGTAGGTATTGTGGACACTTTAAAATTATATCTTTAGCAGGCTTTTAATAAACTTAATAAGAATTGCTTTCAATGTTTAATTTTGTAAAGAGTGAGTAGTATTTTAAAAAGTAAGCTATTGATATGCATATGATTTTTTTACATTTTGCAAAATTAAATGTATTTGGCCAGAAATATATAAAAGTGTGAGCAAACAAATATTCAAGTAAGAAGTTTAGAGAATTCCATATTCATGACAACTTTTGCCCCAGCATTGGTTTTCGAAAAGTAACTCACTGGCGTTGTTGTTATTGGGGAAACTAAATTTTTAATAAATTTCCATAATAATTTTTATCCAACATCATTTTTTTGTAAAATGGTTAACCCGTTTGAATAAAATGAATTCGAATCGTCTGACATATGACAATTGACATTATTGTAAAATAAAAGGGGACATATATTTTTATGTATTTATTTTATAATATGTATTATTCAAGTGTTTGTAGAGTCAGATAGGAGAATGTATATATAGTTTTACGGATCGTTTTAATCAGAAGCTTTAATTATTATTTGCAAAAAAGTAGCACATGGAACGTGGGATCGTAGCGAATTTCGTTTTACCTGCGTAATTGTACTTGTACATATTAGATATTAAACTCAACTATGAACGTTTTGGTCATCCTGAACAGTTTTCGAGAGTCTGTGTGCCTTTTCACACCGTTTGTGCGATTTGTTTCTCAACTGGCGCACTACTATTGTGCCGATTTCCTGAAAACCGCCGATCGAAAGTATATTATATACAAGATTGATTACCGCCGGTTGCCCTAGTAAGCTGCAACCGGCTGTAATCAATCTTGTATATAATATACTTTATACACCAATAATGTACAGATCTGAAAAAAAGTTTTGTTTATTTTACCATTTCACCATTACTATACAATAATATTTATTATTCGGGAACGAAATTATTAGATAATGAAATGTTTCATTTTTATATCCCTTGCATAATATAACTAGCTGGTCATTGCAGTTTTACTCGAGCAAAAAGGCTCATATGTATATATTGATTTAATCCGTACTATTATATATTTTGAACGAGTAACAAATTACTTTTATACTCAACCGTTTAATGATTTAATATGTGCTTTAGCCGTAGGCAATTGTATGTAAGATAGGTTAAGTTAGGTTAGGTTAATTAATATTAGGCTGTCAGGCTATATTTTGATAGGCAACCAGGCTAGCCAAGGTTAGGTTAGATTGGGTTATATTAGATTAGGTTTGATTAGGTTATTACAGATCAGGTCATGTTCGGTTAACGTAACCTATCACGTTATGTTAGGCTATGGCAGGCTAGGGCAGGTTACGTTAGACTAGGTTAGGTTATGTTAGGTCAGGTTGTGTTATGTTAGGTTAGGTTAGGCTAGGCTAGTTTAGACTAGGCTAGGTCATGTTAAGTAAGTTAGGTTAAGTTATGTTAGATTATGCTAGTTTCGGTTAGGTTAGGATAGGTTAGATTAGGTGAGGTTAGGTTACGTTGTGATTGTTTAAGTTAAATTAAATTAGGTTAGGTTGTATTATATGAGGTTAGATACGGACTGGACTGGATCGGACTGTACTGGGCTGGACTGGACTGGACTGGACTAGATTAGATCAGATTACATTAGGTTAGATTAGATTCGGTTATATGTTATTATGTCATGTTATATCATGTCGTGTCATATCATATCGATGATGTTATGTTACGTTATGTTATGTTAAGTTACGTTACGTCATATTAGGTTAGTTTATGTTTTGTTATATTACCTTATGTTATGTTATGTTATCTTATCTTATCTTATGTTATGCTTTGTTATGTTATACTATGTTATGTTATGTTATATTATGACACAATCTAACATAACCTAGCCCAACCTAACTCAATCAAACTTGATATAGCCTAATCTAGTCTACTCCAGTCCAGTCCAAACCAGTCTAGTTCAGTCCAGCCGGTCCAGTCCGGTAGAATCTGATCCAGTGCGACCCAGTCCAGGCAAGTCTAGTCCAAACTTAATCTCACTTAACCGAACCTAATCTAACCTAACTTAACGTAAAATAACGTAACCTAACCTAACTTAATATAATATAAAAATAACCTAACCTGACCTACTCTACCTTGACCAAATCTAACCTAACATAACCTAACGTAAAGTAATTCGTAATTTGGAAATGTATTATAAATACATTAAAATAAAGGTTAGATTAGACTGAGTTGGATAAGATTAAGTTAGTTTAAATTACGTTACTTTATGTTTTGTTACGTTTTATTAGGTAAGTTCTGGTTTGGCTAGGTTTGTTAATGTCATATTAGTTTAAACTCGACCAGGTTATATTAGGTTAGGTTATGTTAAGTTTGGTTAGGTTAAGTTACTTTACGATGCATTACCAGATTCAACCTAACCTAATTTAATTTAATCTAACATAACTTAACCGAATCGAACCTAACTTAAACAAATCATAAAAAATCTAAACAGACATATCATAATTGAAGTAATAAAATATAACCTAACCCAACATAATCTAACCTAACTCAAAAACCTAACAGAACATACCGTAACCTAATGTTAATTAATAAACCTAACATAATTTACAGCTGCTTGTGAACTCAATATTGGAACAGTTTCTTAAAACACAACTAAACGTACACAAAGATGAAGTTAAAATTAACGCTAGTATCGCACAGACCTGCTCCAAATCCATCTTTGAGCTCTCCACATAAGTCTAAGAGGACTATTTAGAGATTTATTTAAAATATATATTCCTTTTTTAATTCGGTGAGATACAAAACTTAAGTTTAAGTTAACTTAAGCTTAAGTTACAAAACTTCTTAAATTACAAAGCTCTTACAGAAATAAGATTTATTATTCGAATGTCTATTATTTGGTTAGCATCATGAAAGTTTAAAATATATACAGTATTTAGTAATATATCAAAATATTAAGGTAATACTTGAAGTAACTGGAAAAATTAGAGTTGTTTTCCAATCTATTGAAAAAGATAGACTCATAAAAATTATATCAGCGTAACATACGTATAAAAGAAAAATAAGAGAATAGTGAAATTATTTATTCCAAATAATTCAATTGTTTAAATTTGTTTCCAAGCAGCTACGAAAAAATGAAAAATAACTGTTTAAAATATGTTTTTAATTATTAGTTACAAGCAATTTTTTTTATTTCTTAAAATATATTTCTTTTTTAATGAATATTTAGTTAAAAAGATATTAGAAAAAGACTATTTCCATTTCAGTATAAAGACGATTTCTTAAAAAGCAATTACAATGGCAATTATACAAGTGGCCAAGCATTAAAAATATTAACTTAATACTGTGTAATATTACGTGAAATTGTACACATTATTAGCTATGAAGCAACAAATATTTACGGAATACATTTACATAAATTCAACGCCCTTAATCGTTATCGGGATTCAGTATTTTGTTTACTGAAAATTTAATATTACAAAAATTGAACCACTATCAACACTCTCTCACTCATCTATCTTTTACAATCAGCTTCGGAAAAACATATTTCTTCGCCATCAAACCTCCACTTTAATATTTCCATTTCTAATACATTTTCACAACGCGCGCTTCAAAGACATTTGTCTACTGATGGCGCTTGCTAAATATTGAATGACAGCGAGCTACTCCAAAACTTCCTTCATCTAAAAGAGACCCGGCAAATAAACGCGAACGCTTCGTGTTCTTTCCTTGTGAGAATATTGCACTGAACTATTGCAGCAGCGCTTCTAGGAGGATGACGCCGCGTGGCACATTGCAATACTCCTAAGTTAAAATATTTATTCAGATTTATGAATTTTTTGTAAAAATTTCATCCAGTATATTTCTTTAACCAATATATGTACAATTTTTGGAAATAACTTTTTTAGGACATAGAAAAAACTTACATTTCCCGAAAGTAATCGTAATCGTTTTTCAATTTTCAGATACATTCATGAAATTGAATTTTGCGGTCTGGACCTTGAAGCTAACGTTATAGCAATATAACTATATTTTCCATTTTTTCACTCATATTGAGGTTTATTGTTTTATTTAGAGAGACGTAATAATGTTCAATGGAAATATTTGGTTTAGTATTGGTTTTGTAAAAGGGAAATATATGGGGTGTGGAACCTCATTTTTGATCGAAAAGCGTGCCGTAGATTGTATCTACGAGTGTTAATAATGTATTAAGAGTGTTAATCAGTTCAGCCTAAGAGTGTTAATTATGTACTAATAATATAATGATTGAAGATTGCATATCTCGGAACTTATTATCACTTTACGGAATGGTTGGGGATCAACACACATTATTTACAATTAATTTAGGCATATACTACAGAAAATTTGCCTGTTGTGAGAAAATAAATTATAATCGATTGTAATTAATTCATAAATTATTCGATTACACCTATCCTATCTTAATTTTTTTTTGTGCCAGGGAAAGAAGATCTAGTTTATGTATCCAATGCATGGAAGGAGTGTTTAGAAAATAAAATGCAAAAATATAAAGTTTGTTTTTCTTTATTTCTACATAATTTCAATTATTTATTTGTGACGATTATCATTTAATAGAACTGATTAAGTGTAGGATAAAAATCGAATCATATGAATACAAATAAAATTTAAATAAAAAATTGATTGTTTTGTGTTTTCTTTTTAACTATTTGAAGTTTGAAGAGAAGAAAAGTACAAATATTCTCCAAAAAACAAAGCAGGTATAGTGAATAACATCAATACTAAGTGAAAAGCCTTGGTCAAATTTGACTGAAATAAAAACTCGTCTATCGCTTAATATTTACGTTACTGTATTCCGCATGAATGGCAGGAAAGAGACAAAGATTATAAATAATTTTTACAGTGTGAAATTGATCGAGGTTAGATGCAATTTCATTGATAAAAACGCAACATATTCATTAATAACTTTGTGTATATTTTCAATGCTAAACTATATTTTCACATTTATCAGTATGTATTAAATTATCATAATTATCTGAACGAATTAAATGTTAATAAATTATAGCATTCAATCAATTCATATCCGATAAATTCACCTTTTTTATTTCAACATCACTTGTACACATGTAATTAATGTAGGAATTGATCTCGAAATAACATAAACGCTAATTAAGATTCGCTTTCAAATACCAAAAGTAACACATTTATCTGAAAATGTCATGTCGTGTCTTAGAAATTTGTTGGTCTTTTTGTTACAGCGATTTTTGGAAGTTTAATTTCAAATAAACATTAAAGTAAAATTTTATGAGTATACATTTTATATAAAACTCAATATTACCTTGAAAATGTGATGTCATTTTGTTTTAAAATATGTGAAAGAATATGACTTTAATATTATAAACAAGATGTCATCATTTTGCAAATTTTCTGAGGTAAAGAAAAATAGAAATTTAAGTTACGTTAACCAAACTAGACAGAAATGGGCGAACCATTCTTAATAGTTTTTAGTGACATGCCACTAAACAGGAACCCTGCCAATGAGTGCGAATACTTTTTAAATATAGACAATTTTATAGTAAGATTTTTTTACTATCGGCTTCAAGTAAAATAAATTGTAGTGAAATAACTACCATTTTGTATAGATACTGTCAATATTGCTATTATGTTTCCTGACAATTATTTTAACGATACATATAACACTTTGAAATGATTAAAAATGTCCATTTTATTGCCAGATAAATGCCTGTCAATTTAGCCAAATTATGTTTACTTAAATAAATTTATCATGAAACAACACTGTCAACAAGCAACAAGATTGATTGACAGGTTACGCGAAATATTGACGTGCGTCTATCTGTCAACACATATTTTCCATATCTTTTAAATAAATCGAAAAACATTAATTAATTCGGTTAGTGAGATTGATCAACGCAATATTATTAAAATTGGTATTTTTTTTAAACAAAAGTGCAAATGATATTCAGAAAGATCTTGAATATATTTGGCGTTAATTTTGTAGAAATTCATTGTTCACAAGTAAATGAAACTACGTGATTTAGTATTATTTCTACTTTCTTTAAGTTCTTTACCACGACCTAGGTTTCGTTGTATTACAACATCTTCAGGTGGGCTATTAGCAATGAGTGCTAATAAATAACGTAAAGAAATACTACATCACGTAGTTTAATTTAATTGTGCAGAAAGATCTTGTAAAATCGTTAAGCAGTTTCGCGTATCCTTCGAGTACAGTAGAATTTTAGGGTGAAAGCTTTTCATAAGGGCAGAGTTTCTACAGAAGAGAGTCGAGGAGGGCCTCACAATTTGGCATCTGAACACGAAGAACGCGTCGCCGCTGTGAAAGACAAGTTACATATAAGAAGAGACTTGACTGTGGCCGATATTTCCCGTGAACTTCATATCCCAGAAACATGTGTGCATAAAATATTGACCAACATTTTGAATATACTGTAATAAGGTGATGGGGAAGCGGATACTCCATATGAGTACAGAAGGGATTATCGAGGTGAGCTATAATGCTGTTTCTTGAAACCTACCCCTAATAAGGCAACACCCACACTATGTGCGCAGAAATAAAGTTTTGATAACATTTGAGAATACAATTGAGGAAAATATACGGGCAAGTTTGAATGGAATGACCTAATAAATAAAATATATCGAAAATCATGTAAAAGGGTTTGGAAGAATAGAAGTACTAACATTACGTTACGATTAAGTTTAATGTCGAAGCTGTCAAGACTTTTAATGTTTCTTACACAGTTTTCTGCAAAGAAATATTTGTATCTTAAAAAGGCGTACAAAATTGCCCCTAATAAATCTAATATTTAAACTGTAACTGTATTTATGAGCTCAATGTGTACCAATACAAAATTATATTTATAACAGTGTGTCTTCGGAACGAGATACCAATATAAGATTTATAAGTGACTTTTGAATTGATTTAGAACATAAGATAAATAAACCAAATAGAATTTATTAGAAAAAATCTCTTGTTGATTTAATTTAACATTTAACCTTCGAAGAAATATGAATCTGTTGTAGGTGTATTAATACCTACATAGACTTCCAATATATAATACGAATATATGTTAGATATTTAAACTCGACTTCGATGTTTAAAGGTAACGACGTCATTATACACGTTTTTACAATTGCGTAACAAGATACATTTTTTTTTTATCTTTTTTTATAATACATTAAACTAAAATAAAATACACCAGCTAAATGAGTTTTGTAGTTAAACAATCCTATCAGGTCCGTTTATCCGTATGTCTCGGCTTGACAATGTGCAACTTTCGAGCTGTATGCTTTTAATTTATAATGAGTTTTTTTTAAAAAGATAAGATATAATCAACAAAGACTTTAACTACCGAACTGAATTTATATGTTTGAAGAATAAATAATTTTTTTGTTATATAGAAATAATTATTTGTTGTGAGATATTGATGAGATTTTTATTCACTAATTATATACTACATTAAATTATACAATATATTAAAATAGGGGAATAGGAAGGCATATGTTATCCTCAATTATGCATTGTGATTTCAAAATAATGTTTTGACTTAATATCACCGAACGTTTAACAATACGATAACTGAATACTTATATTTTAGACTTTTTTTAAATAAAAGTCAAGGATAATAACAAAAAAAAGTTATTTAAAATTGAATATATATTAACTTTTTCATGAGTTTGCCAATTTTGTATATTTAATTGTTCATTATTATTAAACGAGAAATTTAATTGGTTTTCAAACATATATATGTGATATGGTTATTTTATGACTGTTTACAGTGAAAGTGTAAAAATAACTTATCGTTAAATATATTTTAGGAAGGTACAATTTTTTAAGGGGGTCCAAATTTTCAAGGTTTTGTACAAATTTTTCTGTAATTCCGCAATTAGATTTTTCCAATCCTATTTTTTCATGATTTCTGGCTCACTGTAAGAAATATGGGGGCTATATTTTTGTATTCTTTTAGAATGTACTATTAAATATGCAATTTAAAATAGTGAAAAAATATTTACATGTATCAAATAACAAGCTTTTTCAAACCATTCTCTATATGACGTCTAAAATGAGAGAATAATACGTTTAGGACCTTTATTTACCTATTCTATAATTATCATACAAACAATTAAAAATGATTGGTGTTTAAAAATTTGTGTACAATATGGGGGTTCGTAAGACCTATTACAGGGAAGCCTTTAACTTTCTACATCGCATATTTTCTGGGAAAATTCTCTCTGAAAACATAAAAATGGAAATTCATTACCTTCTGTGTCATTAGTAGGGGTAAAAACATGGGGAAAACTTAAAAAATATGACTTCTAGAATCATTGCTATAGTTTTTTTTGCATATTATTCTACATATATTTAAAGGCATAATACTCATAATTATAAAAAGAAATATTATTTTGAGACTCTCTACTGGCCCTTTCAAACGACATCCTCCATTATATACGGCATTAATTTTTTTTTTGATTATTTTGTAATAATATGATAATGATATTTTGTATAATCTGCCCTCTCTAAAATTTTTAAATGTACGTTTTTGAGTTTTAGTTACTAATTAATATGTTCTATTACTGTGCCCAATTTTAAATTTCTACAAGCGGTTTATGAGAAAAACGGATATGACGGACATGCGTACAGACACGTAAGTGATGGTATAAAGGTTCTGTTTTTCCTTTTCGGGTAGGAATCCCTAAAAAAATTCCTAAACTATGTTTCAATTGCATGTGTCTTGCATAAGGTACTTTATTATTATTTTCTTATTGACTATTGATCATAAAAATATAATTTTATTATATCCATGCAAACTCATTTCATTTTGTTAAATATTTCTTTGAGAAATCCTATATTTGATTTCATGTTTTAAGTGCATTCATAAACCAGTCTCATTAATTAATTAATTGGCCCATGATTACTTTGAACGTCAGGCGAAATTATTCTACCAAGTGCTATCGAGGTTTCTTGTATATTTTATCTTATCATATCACTCATACCGCTTAATATCTTTGAAATATCGTTATATTAGTACATCATTAGATGAAATAAACTTAAATGTTCCTATATTCATTATTCAAACCAGCTTTGCTGGGAATGCTATTATCATAAAAGCTATTTCTCGTAAATTCAAAGTAGCAGCCGATACGTGACTGTATTTATAATTATAGGAAAAACCATTTTGATGAAACATTACGTGAATAAAACGAATGTTTATTACTATCAAACTGCAATTTCACTTGCTATCTAAAAGTAACCTTTTTTCTTCGTATCGTTAGCTATTTACCACAATCTAAGTGCGTTCTTTGTGAAAACTGTAAAAATATATGTGGAGGTTTAGTTTCATTTTTGTGTCATAATTCACTCGTGCTTTATTCGTGTTTCAGAATAGCGTAAGGCGAAAAAAATGAACCCCTTACATGTTTATCTCTCCGTCCACATTCCGTATTATCAACTTTTAGTTTAAGACGGATTGTGGTGAAATTTTACAAGAAAACTAAGTAAGATTAAGTAAAAAAGATAAACTAGTAAATAGGGGGGTAACATAATAGACAGTTTATTTTTAATATTGAATCTAAAGGATTAGTGCAGTCATGGAATATTTTCAGGTTCATGAAATAACATACGCCATTTGGCCATTAAATTTTAAATAAAAAATAACCCAACGTGCAGAACATGCCTAAAACAGCATTGTACCTCAAACACAGCTTGCTCCCTTTTTAGACAACTTGATGAATTGCCTTAAAGCTACGACGTACTCGTACGACATATTGAGTTGCGCAAAGTACTCGTAGCCGTCGTGGTGCAGGTCGTGGTGGTAGTGCCGCCAGCAGCGCGCATCTCCATACTAAGCAGGTCGAGTGTCAAATAATCCGGCAGCCTCCTTGGTAAGTTTAAAGATTTCACAGACTTCTTATCCGAATAAGAAGTCTGTGAAACGCGTCCGCGTCCGAACGCGTGGCTCGCGTCTGATTCGATTCAGCAGGGCTTCGCTTCTTATGTAGAAATGTTTGAGAGTCTCATATTTCATGATGTGTTTCTTTTTCAAATTTCAAAATAAATTTAAATTAGCCTTATATGAAATGGCTGTGAAGAAATCCGTGCATATCCGTGAGGAAAGGAACGAGTAAAGTTTCTGTAATTTTGTAATGATATGTATAATATATTGTCCAAAAGTTTTTAAACTCTTAAACGTTGCAGATAGTGTAAGAATTAAATTTATGCATCCATTATATTTTTATTATTTTTTAAAGTAATAAAAATATATATTTAAAGAATCAAAGCTAGAGAAAGTTAAAAAATAAAAGGGAATTTAAAAAAAAGAAACTCTTGTTATAAGATATTAAATCAGACGAAGGGTAGGAGGGTTTAGTATTTTTTAATTCTTTAACCTCAAAATATCCTACGTTATTTAGGAGTACGACATTAGGGTGTGAGACCGTCCTACGATATTTAGAAGTTTGCTAATTATTGCAAGAAAAAAATTACTAAGCGTTTTTATAATTCCTTAGTAAAAAAAAAGAACTCATATAATTTTGCTCTGTCTGTACTTCTGTTGCAGTTTCTACAATCTTAAATCTATAGGCCTAACATTTTGTAAACATTTGTTTCATATTAAAAAATCTTTTACATTAAACAATGATGTCACGCTGGAATATTCTATAAAATTTTTAAAAATTTAAAAAATTCAAAACATTTTTGAAGGTTCAGAAAAATTCAAAACCATCCTAAAAATTGTGGAATATGCTGGAACTTTCTAGAAAATTCTATAACATCCTGTAAAATTTTAGAACTTTCTCGTAAATTTTAACACATTTAGAAAAATTAAAAAATCAAGAAGTAAACTCAAAACATTTTGGACCGTTCGGAAAAGTTATGAAAAATT
Organism: Druceiella hillmani; assembly: GCA_039881145.1. Classification (NCBI taxonomy): domain Eukaryota; kingdom Metazoa; phylum Arthropoda; class Insecta; order Lepidoptera; family Hepialidae; genus Druceiella; species Druceiella hillmani. Next base: position 23,423,954 of record JAYKKI010000021.1, on the reverse strand, counting down.
CTAGAAAATTATGAAATTTTTCAAATAATTCTGGAATATTTTTAAAAATTCTGGAACATTTTATAAAATTTTAAAACTTTACGAAACATTCTAAAATGCATCTCTGTCATTCAGTGATACACTAAACGTCACCTTTAAATTTTTGAGTCGATTCATAAAAAATAACAATTTGTTAAAGAGAGATTATATCTGTCTAAAAGACTATCATGCCAAATTTTCGCCATCCCTCCCAACCACGCATAGCTACCGCGATTAAACTCTCTTGTTCTCGATGGGAGCTAACTGTCACCACTGCCGCGAGTGGATGGCGGTGGGTAGTTGTACGAATATAGAATTTCCTTGTATATTAATATTGATTTTACTTATATCTCGTTCGTCACGAGAAAACATTCCTTTAATATTTTACTAAGTATATTTATACTTCCGAAGAAATCCAGCAATCAATTTTCAAAGCGAAACCATTACTGAACCAAAAAAATTACTTTTTATTTTCTGTAGCCAATTTCAACGTAAATGTTTCCAGCTTTGGCGAAATTATACCCCCATTTGTATACCGTAAGTCGACACAATCCCATCAGATGTTTGTAAATTCAATTTCGGAAAAGTTTTCTGATGGAATACGACTAAATATATACATAGACGAGGATTTGGCCAAATGTATCAATTAGATATATTAAACTACAAAAATAAATAAAATTCATATGCATTATTGAATATATTTGGCGTTAATTTTGTAGAAATGCATTATTTACAATTAAATAAAACTACGTGATGTAGTATTATTTCTACTTTCTTTAATTTCTTTACCACGACCTAGGTTTCTTTGTATTACATTTTCAGGTGGGATATTAGGATCTTTGCTAATATCCCACCTAAAGATGTTGTAATACAACGAAACCTAGGTCGTGGTAAAGAAATTAAAGAAAGTAGAAATAATACTACATCACGTAGTTTCATTTAATTGCTAATATGCATTAATTGAAATCATTATGCATTATTATGAATTAATGAACACCATCCGATATTAAAAAATTTATTATTTTTGGTAATAATCAAAAACTTCTTGCACTTATGATAATTTATGAATGCACTTGTTATAGAAGAAAATAACTTACTCTATAAATTATTTAATAATTGAGTCTATAAACAAAAACAGACCTGTTAATAACAATAATTAGGATTAAATTAAAATGCAGTTCTGGATAAAATAGAATGAGCGACTAACTAGAAAATAAAAAGCATGTAAATAGCTTATTGGACCTTATTTTAATAGATTTCCCTTAACTTTGCACACATCCGCTCAACGTTCATTTTTATTTCTCGACGTAAATATAAAAACAAATTATGTCATTTCACAGGAATCCAAAAATTATGTGGATATTTATTTCATCAGATAATGTTAAGCAAACTGAATTACATTTAGAACAAGTACTTCTTTAGAAACCGTAGGACGATTTACAATAAACCATATATAAAAAACATTGATATATATATATATATATATATATATATATATGCATATATTTATATATATATATATATATATATATATATATATATATATATATATATATATAACCGGTCAATCGTAAGTTGAAATTGTGTAATTAAGTTTCCGTAATACTTTGGGTCTACGGCGTTTTTATGAGCCGTATTATCACACCGTTGTAGTTTAATATTTAAGGAGACACTAATGGATCCATTGGAACCAGCACTTTACATTTTACCTAATAACTTATAATCTTCGGCGTTTGTGACGTTGCCGCTATTAGTACATTTCAACGATAGTGTAGCGAGGCAAATGAAGTCTTCGGCAGTTAGTTAGCGTGCCATACTTGAGTGCTACGGACATAAAAGGTATGCATGGGTCCGCTGGACCCAGTCTTTATTTTCTTTCATAGAAAATGACAACCAATTGGGGTTTAAGGCCTGTAATTGAGTTTTACGGCCTGATAGTCTTGAAAAAGAGAGAGGGAGAGAGACTGTAAATCTACAAACATGATGGAAATAATAGCTTTGTTTGGATTACTTTTCTATATTGGAATGTTGAGAGCAGCAAACTTGAATACTGAGATTTGTGGGCAATTGATGGCACTGGATATCTGCGTAGCAGTCGTAGCAGCATGTCAAGACGTGAATTTCATTTTCGTCTTGACATAGCTGCTACGCAGATACTACTGCTACGCTGCTTTCATTTTCCTTAGATGCTTATGTTTTAATGATATAAGGACAAAGCAGACTAGAAAGGAAAACGATAAATTGACGCCAATCCTAGAGGTTTTTGAGCAATTTGTATCTTATATTAAAAATACATACAAATACATGTCACCATGGGTGAAATGCTTTTAGCGTGGCGTGATCGGTGTCCATTCCAACAATATAGTGACAGCATACCAGCAAAGTACGGGCTAAACATATTTGCAGTCGGTTATGCAAACACTTATTATAACATCAAACTTTTAAATTTACGCCGGTAAACAAAACTCTCATATCATATCAGGTCCATATCAGATCAGCAACTCTCCAAGCAATATGATAAAAAACTGGCAGATTCAATAAAAGGTTCCAATCGTAATGTCGACACGGACAGTTGGTTTACGAGTGTTTAATTGGTGACAGATTTATTGGACAACTTTTGCTTGATATGCTTAGGAACTCTTAGAAAATAGAATAAAGAGATACCTCAAGAATTTACTGAAACCAGAGGAAGAGAGAAGCATAAAACTTTCTTTGGGTTTCAAAATAATGCCATAGTGCTATCTGAGGTGGCAAAGTATTTCTCTTAGCAGCTACTGTGCATCATGATGCTAAAATAAATGTAAAAATGAGTTGAAAAAAAGTGCGTTGCGGTCTATGTAATTGGAACAAAGATAGGAAAACCAAACTTCTTTGCATAACGTTCAGGGTACCAATGAAGCATATTTGATCAAATTGTTATAACTAAATTTTATGTACAAAGTTTCTTAAGATTGTTGACATTATGTGATTTTACTCCAAAGAAGATATTTTATTTTTTTTTTATTTCAATGAAGATTGATCTCTCTTTATTATTTTGTATAAGTATTTTATAGTTGTGTAAGAAAATACAAAAGATTGGGTTTTAAATAAATAATTATAGAAATTATAATGATTATCTGAATATATGAATCTATGAATACATGAATCTTGTCTTAAAACTAATGTGTAATTGCATATATTTTTGTAATAACTTTTTGTTTAAGTAAAGACAATAAATATTGGTATTTTACTCAAAAATATTTTTTCTTAGTGGTCATATAATCCCTAGAAGAAAGTAGACATTTAAGTTCATTAAATAATTTCGGAATAAATGTATAATGATAAACTGGGTTCAATGAACCCGATAGCGACTAGTTGAGTAACAAATTAGGGCTCGACTCCCTAGGTGTTAACCAATAACATAGATATTAAAAAACTCATTGCAATATTTTTGTGTATTTTGGTGTAAGGTACACCAAAATACAAAAAAAAAATTCGGTAGGAAATGATTTTTTGACTGTCACGAGTAATTCGGTCATAATATATATTTAAATAAAAATATCACCAATATTATTCTTCCCACATTTAGAAAAATAACCGATATTTTTTCAGGCAGTGTGGTATTTTTTTGAAAAATATATGGAAATTTGAAATTAAAAGAATTAATTAAATATTTGTGAACTCAAACTTTAAAAAGCTTTCAATTGACGTACCACATCTTAAGCTGGAAATGTTTGGCCCCTTCATTACTCGATTTTGCATTAATTCTTAAACTCATTAAAGTAATATGTTGTTCTTTAAATTCGGGAAGTTTTATCGGCAGTATATGGACATGTAGAGCATGATACAGAATATCCATTATTAACACTTAAGTTCACGCACTGCGGAGCCCGTGGCAGTTTTAGGAGTAGAATGCTTTTGATGCCTTCACAAAATTTATTTCCTCGCTTATATTTTAGAGGAAATTTATGTAAGATATGCTTCTTTTCATAAAAAAAATGTTATTCTCTAACATGATATCGCTTTCAGGTCATTAATATTTGCATGAAGTTTCAAAATGGAGCTTAGAACATTATCATGGGTTGTTGGATTTTGGTTTTCATGTACGTATGTAGAGAAAGAGACAATATAGGCCGTGTTTCTTGATTTTCTCCGATTTACCTGATTTTTTATTATTTTTGTTATATTTTTGCCAGAAATAAACTTTACTCATTTTCTTTAAGATCAGCACTTTTTATTTATATTTATAAAAACATAGTGGATATGATATATTTAAATACAAAACGTAACATCCAAAGTTTTCATAATACTGAAAATGGAACCAACAAGCGAGTTGTGTAATTTTTTTATTATTTTTCAAAATAGTTTCCATGGCACTTTATACATCGTTTCATTCGATGGAACTATTGTCCACAGTCATTTCCAAGTCAGTAGTGGCTTCTTTGCATCCGGGATTAGTATTACTCGTAGTTTGTCTTTTATTGATCACCCATAATTTCTACGCATACCGTAGTCAAATATTCTATCGTTAGTCTAGTTGAATGTGCAGAAGCGTTTACGTGATGAAGGAGGATTGGAGTGCGAGGGCGTTTCTTTTGATTTTTTTCTAAAGCAACAGGCAAACTAAAACTAAACAAAAAAAATAATTCCATAATAACCCATTACTTTAAAGGACGGTGCGACCATTTTTTGCAGCAATTTGTCCTTTCTTTAAATTTTTAGAGAAGAACAAAACACCGCAGGCCGCCGCTTAGTTGTAAGTTCGTAACAGTATATTCAGGTTGTGTGATAACGTCAAATACAACATTTGAGTAACCTCCTTCGAATGTTACGCAACAGCACTCAACACGATGGTGTTTTTACACTTGAATAAAGTCATGTGGTATCCACCTAGAACAAATCTGATACCCAAATATTCATGTGACGTTTTATATATGAACCTATAGAAGTGCCTAAACTTATCCGAATATTGGTTATTCTATCGTCAATCTGCCATGAGTCGCACAGTTTTGATGTTATCATCTGTTTTCACTATTGAAGGATGTCCCTCATGTAAATCATCGCTGAAATTGTTACAACCAGTATCGAATTAACCTTTTTAAACTAGTTCTCAACATTAAAGCGGGATTTGGCTTCATTTACAACAAATTCCTAAAATACCAAAGAAAGAAAATTTCATCTTGACGTTACAAATACCATTTTCGAATTGGCACTAATTTTAGAAACAAATGATAAATTAAAGCTACCCCAATGGGTCGCCAAAGAGTGGGATTTTCGAAATATAAATTTATTTTGATAAAGTTAATGGTTTTAATACAAATTTTTAATAAAGGTTATAAACTTTTATTACAAATAGCCAATTCTAAGCACTACTAATTTTGTAATTTTCAAAATTACGTAGATATTTTGGATAAATTTAGAGATTTCATAAATAAATAATGATATCCTGATTCTATATTGATGCTTGAAGAAATAAAGAAATTTAATTTGCATCCAAAATCTACTTCTAATCTGTATATTATATTTACAAATCATTGGATACAGCATGCCAGTTTTGACAATTGTGAAGAGTGTTTTTTAAAACATTTTGTTTTTGATAATTTTATTTGAACCGAATTGTTCAAACTGTGAACTACGATATCTCATTTTTGAGACATTTGGAAAATATTTCATTTAAATCTAATCCAAGCTATTTACATCTAATATATTTGTCGACAGAACTCGTTTAAACCTCTTTCAGCTCATAATCTAAATTAAATTTTATAATTAATGTAGTACCCGATTATATTAAAAAATAAAACCTGTCAAGCCCAAGTTGAACCCGCACGACAAGGATTCCGTACACATTTAGGCGTCCATAAACATTTTATGGTACATATAATATCCTTGATATAACCTTGTGATATAACCTTGCATCTGTTTTCATCAGTATGCCCCTTTTCTAATATTCAGGGTATTAATAGAGATATTTTGCCTTCTTTTGCTAACATGGAATATGCAATCAGCTTAGTATTGAAAACATGTGCCATTAATCTTGGTGATTGAACAGAGACGACAAGCTTAGGAATGAAGGTACAAAATTTCCAGTTGACTCTGAGGTTGTTTGACAATTTGGAGGCAGTGAGAAAAAAACAATAATCGATTTTTCAGTCGTGAAATATTAGATTACAATTGTTAGTTATGAACAGATTTGTTAGAAAATTCTAGTCCGAATAAGTCTCTCTCCCTGTCTCAATGTTATGCCAAAATATAAAATTTATTTTTTACCATACTATTTCACCTCCTTTTTGTGATAAATAAACAATATACTGAAAACCGAAACTCGCGTTGTTTACTTACAAATCAAATACATAAACTGATTTTGTTGGTTCTTTTCTTTATTACTCTTTGAGGGATTTTTCAAGAACATTTTAGAATAACTCAAACATAATTAATAGCGGCAATGCATGTCGAAAAACGACCCAGGAGAATTTTATGGTAAAAAAGTAATTTACTAGTACTGCATGGTTTGCAGAAAATAAAGAAGGACAATAAATTGAATAATGATTATAAAGCAAAACTGAAAGAAAAATTTGACCTAAGTTAGTCAAGAAAGAATTGTAAGATTAATTAATACTTTATGTACATTTTCATTTTAAAAATTATTTTAATCGCTATGATTCGATAACTTACACATAATTGAATGTCTTTAATATTTATAAATTGTGATGTTCGATCAATAAATAGCAATATTTTATATACCATAAAATATCTTTAATTATTTTTATGTTCGCTTTATAATGGAGAACTAGGGCTTGAAATAAAAAAAAACATTAATTTATATTCATTTCCGAACATTCAAAATATCCCCAAAAGTGAGTTGTTTATTTAGAAAGTAGTGTCACGTTTTAGGAAATCGAAAGAAGTCACGAGCCAATTTAATAAGTAGCGGTGCATAAGAGACGTCACCGGCAATGGCCTCAGCGTCCACAAGTAATTTTATTTGTCAGAAATATTTGTTACCCTCGTCACGCAATGTATCGCGGCTACATTGTGACCATTACATTTTCTCGAGGACAAAGAGCCTCTGCCTGAGGACAATACCTTCTTACGTATATTGTACGACTTTCAGTCACATCCTTGGACATCCATTTTGTCGGAAGCAAGACATGTGAGCTTAGTTGCGTGGATCAAGCATCTTTTCGTTTTTTTTATGCCTAATATAATTTGAACGTGGAGTGAATTCAGTACTCGAAAGTATTTTAAATACTACTGGCGAGAAATTCGTAGAATGATGCATAGTAAATTAAGAGAAACATCGCTGAATCTTGTGAAAATAAAATAAATTGTATACATTATTAACAATGATAATCATCGCAATGTCTACCATGCCTCTATGGAAACAGATTTTGTAATATAGAGATCTCAATACAAATTTATTTTATAAAATTATTACATAATTTTAAACCGTATTGAATATTCCTATTAATTTTAATATAATAGAATAACATGAATATATATATATATATATATATATATATATATATATATATATATATATATATATATATATATATATTAATATAATTAATTTAATGAATCATGTATTCCTGATTCATCATGATTTTAACATTGGTAGTGGATATGTCTAAATAATTCACATTCATGCTTTATAATTTGTATACAAAAAATTATTAGATAGAAAACAATCTTTTTTCAATAAGAAACTCTGAATATACGCCATCATGAAAGTACAGGAGAATTGTTTTAGGTACCTCACCTCAAAAGAAAAAGATAGGAAATAGAAAGATAGGAAATTTTCTAAGATAATTTACCCATTTATCCTTTTATGTGACCTTGGCATTTAACATAGTAATATAATTTATTAACTTGATTATTTCATATTTATTATTTTGATTATTTCATATTATTAATAATAAGAATCAAAATACAGCAATAATCTGTTAAATTTTAGCAAAACAGCGAATTAAAGATTCCGAACGCTACTTCCTCTATTTTATCCAAAAATATTGGAGATATTCTCGGATAGGCATGCAAAAATACGCATATACTTTGTCTCTGATTATATTAAAGTTAAAATTATGAAGAACATTGGTTAATTAGATGTTTACAGATATCATAGTTTTGAGAAATAACCAAATATTTAAATATCAAAATAATTATCATATTTATAAATGTACACACCATTAAATCTTCAAATTTTAAAAGTATCTAAAAGTTTACAGAAATCTCGTGTAAGTTCTATATGTATTTATTAGATTGTTTCTTTATGGTTTATGCATATATATATATATATATATATATATATATATATATATATATATATATATGTATACCATAAAGAAACAATCTATATTCTGAAAACAATATTCATGCATATCACAATATATATATATATATATATATAGATATTGTGATATGCGTGAATATTGTTTTCAGAATTTAGCCCAGCGTTGAGGATTTTTTTTGCAAAATACTCTAGATAACATATTTGAATTGGAAGTAGTTTATGCTTGTCCTGAATATAAATTTGAGTTGAGAGTACAGCAAAATATTCACAATTAAAATGTTTTATTTCTTAATAATGTAACATCTATATTATTATACTTTGCTTCTTATTATATAGAGACGTTATAAAAAAACTTTTTTCTCGACTCTAGATTTTAATTATTTCCTTACAAAAATATACGCAATTCAACGTGTACTGGTATGTTTCCCGTAGAATACTTCAATTTTCCGCGAATACTTCGTATGTTCACGGAAACAAAAGAAATTTCGATTGAAATATTTCTAAGTTTAAAATTTATATAAACCAACCCAGTACCCAGGGAATAAGTTGAAGTTTTTTCTATGATTCAACATGTATTTTGGGAAATCATTTTCATAAAATATCTTAGAAACAGCTATATCAACATCCAATTGAAGTAACGCAAAGTCTCAGCAATCCTTTATGCTTATAAATAGTGCAGATAATCAGACACTCGTGTAAATGCGTCGATAAAGAATCATAACATATATTTTTGCAGGTATAGTATTCCCGTTCACTTACAGGGTTTCATCAATATGTTAAATTGAAAAACGGAACCCTTATAAAATCAAACAGCCGATTTTTGCAAAACCTATGTAACGTAGAAACAGGAAATATATTGCAGTAACTAATTTTGTTAAAATCTTCAAATAAGATTTAAAGACAAAGTAAGGAACAGAATTTTTGTTTTAAATTTCATACATCATTAAGGATATTGTTTGAAAAGGCCTATTGTGAGGAGTGCAAAAATATTTTTTCATAATGATAAATTTCACTTCTACCAGCCATTTGTTACGTTACGAAAAACAAGTTAACAGCATTAGACCTGTAATGAAACGTATCGATTGAGATATCTTTCCTTCAAATTTTTGGTTCGTTTTAAATTGTATTTGAATATTCTGTACGCATGCTGACTTGTGAATTTACTTTTTTATGTAGTTTTGTATTTTTCTTCCAAAAATATGTCTTAAAGAGACCTATTTTTGGTAGAAAAATACCAAACTACATTTACATTACACAATAATATAATTTACAAAACACTATTTATGTTATTACATAAGTTTGCAAATTTTCTAAAACTGAATGTCTTTTATCTGTACCAACATTTGAAGAAAAGATATACTCTAAGTAAAGCTAGAACCTTACATCCGAATACTATATAAAGAATTAATTAAAAGCGGTATATATTATTAAAAATATTTAAATTAATTTACGTTTCTAGTAAATTTTAACATTTTTTTACATGATAATAATGTACCCTGTGAATCAAATCCTTCTTTCAATAAACAATATTTTATCATGATTGGATTAGTTTGAATAGAAGATCAAATGAAATGTCATGACTTAGTATTAACTAACGTAAACACAGTTACTATTTAAAAAATAAATATTAAGTACGAAAGTAGCCTTTTTGAATATATGTTACAGGCTGCGACAAATAGTCTAATACTAGTCTGTCACTCGTGGCTTCGTGCACGTGGTCAATATGAACATTAAATGCCATCCAGATATAATAGATATAAAATCTAGATATAATTTATGTGGTCACAAGTTATGATGGCGTTTAAAAAGTACCTCTGATGAATAGATGGGGTTGATAGTTCTGTCTAGTAAATAACACCTAGACATAAATTACTTTAAGTTGAATCTTTATGACAGTCTTAACAATTTCCATTGATTTTTTCTTACGGCGTGGTATCTAGTACTTGGACGCCCATAATTGAAATTCTATTTCCATAAATTCCTGAGGCACCATCCCAGATTGAGAGATAAAGGAAATAACAATAAAATTTAAAAAAATTATTCTGTCTCGAAGCCAGAATAACTTTTGTCTACAAATATGCTCCTGATGTAAACTTTTCCTAAAATTTGTAATATATAAACTAAGCCACGCCAAAAAACTTTACATACCTGACAGTGTTGATTATGATATAAGTTCTAAAGTAATTACGGAAAGGCAGCGTCGCCTACAGAGTACAATATTATAACATTAAACCTGCAAGTTGAGTCATATTCATGGGTACCTAACACTAATAAAATGTGGATGTGGATAATTTTCCTAATAATAAACATAATATTATTTTATGTTTTTAGTACAAAAAAGTGAGAAAAGAAAAAGAACGGAGTTACAATGTCAGTCTTTGAAAACCATTTTAGATACTTTATAATAAATACGCCAAATTAAAACGTTTTGATTCATATTTACCAAAACTTTTTCATTTTTTTTGTAAAGATGTTTTGAAAACTTGGAACAACAATCAATTCAGTTTTTTTCAGTTACTATAATTTATTTTATTGAAACAATATCATGCAACTAATTTTTGTGGTGTATACTTTAGCAGTTTCGGCTTATAGAGACGTAAGCAACTTGAAAGGTACTGAGACAGAGAAAATACCAACATGACTAAACTATCGAGTATTGTGCCAGCAGATAAGTTTATTATATCTGAACTAGGTAAACAAGAATTTGCAGTGTTGGAAGTGTTATATATTCTCTGTAAGTGAAGAGCTCGATTTATGGACACCAAGATAACGCGATAACAAAGCAAAGAAGACAAATAAAAAACATCACGGACGATGATATGATCCTCAGCAATTTATTTATTGGCTACAAAAAAGGAAACTTTTCCGTTGTGTGAATTGGTATATTTAAATTTTTAAGCAATTTTACGTAAATTTCATAGTTTTCATGGTCTCATATATATGATAGTTTAAAACTAATATATTATATCCTCCGTACCAGACCTCCGAGTGGATTACAGGAGACGCCATAGTCTCATATATATGTTAGTTTAAAACTAATATGATAGTTTTAAAACAGATATGCTGGAAGAATAGAATAGCCATAGAAAGCAAAAGAAGAAATAATCTTTCTTAAATAACTGCTGTCATTTTATGTAATATCAGAGTAAATAAAATCTCTGTATAATTTCAGTTCTATCCCATATTGTTTCACTATTTTTTAGAATGCGAAAGTACAATGTGTTTAAAATGAGCATAGACTAAAAGACCTCTGGAAAAGAACTGTCTGAATAAAAGGTTACGTTTTCTTTGAAAGCTACATGCAATACGACATCTAAAGGCTAACTACTGGAATGTATAAAGGCTTCGGCTAGGAGGAAATAAACCCTCATGCCACCCATGGCGTTGTTAAGACCGGATGTTATTTTTCGTCAACTCTAAATGTCAAGAAAACATTACCCTCGTCACGCTATGTTTCACCGTTACGATCATATTGCCTAATCAACAATAAAATAATTTGTTCATAATAATGCCATTTCATATATCATTTGTAACTTTCGTCGTTTCTATAATTCTTTATAACTGTGCACCTGTCATTTAAGAGAATTGCTTAATATTATTTAGTTTTATGTTTTCAATTCTAACGTCGTTAAAAACCAAAAGTATATGGTTTTGTTTTATTTTGTCATATGGAATATTAATGTATGAACTGAGTGAATTAATTTTTTAAAAAATGAAGTTATATATATTTCCAGAATTCAGGATTTAAAAATATGTAATAAGTAGAACAGTCGCACACACTGTATTATACACAGATTATATGGAACAATCGCAAACACTGAATGTGAAAACGATTGATGATGTTGGAAGCATGGCCTATCATTTTGCAGTTTAACTCGGAATAAAGCACAGGCTTAATGTCCCTGCTGAAAAAGCTGGCTATGACTGGCTGAATAAATTCCTAACTAGAAATCCCGATATAACACTAAGAAAATCATAAGGTGTTTCACTGGTAAGAGCACAAGGTGTGAATCACCTCGAGGTTAATCAACAAGTTATCGACAAGCCAGAAAATATCTTTATTTTGGACCAGACTGGTCTTCGACTCAACAATCGACCGAGTCACGTGCTTGCTGAAAAATGATCAAAAGCTGTATCAACTGTCACATTCACGGAAAAGAATGAAACAGTTACTACTACTCGTTTGCTGTAGTGCAGAAGGAGCCTTCATATCCACAGCTTCTATTATGAAAGGCATAAGAAAAATACCGGAATTCCAAGATGGCTCCTGCCTCGTCATGTCACAAAAATCCTTATATGCAAAAACACAGAATTTAAAATGGTTTAAAGATCATTTTTACCAAGGAAAATCTTCAGGAAAAACCTTATTACTGGTTGATGGCTACTCTACCCACTGTAATTCTGTAGAAATGTTAGAATTTGCTATGTTCCACGACATTAGTATCGCATCCATGCTAAGTAATCCCTCCCATTATTAACAGCCGTACACAGAACAGCCGTAGATAGAACTGTTTTTAAATCACTCAAAAGCCACTTCTTTGAATCACGCCGCTTGTAGCTGAAACGAAACTCTGGACGACGCATGATACGATTAAAATTTGGCGAACTGCTTACTGAAGCTTTGGATAAAGCCGCCACCACACAAAATGCAATTTCAGTAGGAGTATTTCCATTAAACCCTTCTGCAATACCTAAGTACACATTTACATTGTTACCTGAACCACCAGGATACAATTTCCGGGACACATTACTCCAAGATCAACAGTCCATCTGATAAGCATCCCGGTCACTCAAAGAGACGTTACTTCAGAAGTAAATGTTGATTTAATTAGGAACTTGCAGAACCCGCGTGAACCAAATAACATAACAACTGTACCAAGACCTGACAATTCACAAGACTCACACGATGGCCTTTCGCAACCCAACGCTTCGAACGCGGCATTCGACGATAATTTCGAAGAAACAACTTTCAAGATTTTATATGATCTGAACCCTATTTCACATGAAGCATTTCAATTACGTAATAGAGCTAAGCAAATTGGCATTTTATTAACATCTCCTGATCACCTGGAAAAAGGAAAACAAAAAGCAAAAGAGATAGAGCAAAAAGAAGAGGAGAAAGTAAAAATAAAAATTGAAGAGTATGAAAAATTACCATTGACAATTATAAAAAGGAAATTGCGGAAACACAATTAATCAACATCAAGTAGCGTCGCTGAATTCGTGCCTACCAGTGGCGATTCTGATTTGGACGAATGCAGGGACGATCCTGATTCTCAAAATGACTGCAAAAGATGCAGAGATAACTACTACGAAACTGAAAAGACTGAAGACTGGATACATTGTCAGTTGTGTCTCTATTGGTTACATGAGAACTGTAGAACTGTGTGCAGAATGCCCCAATATGTGCCATGCACAGGCACATATTGGGGAGGATCTCACAATAAAAAGCACACTGCAAAGAAAAATAAAAGGGAGTAGGTAAGAGGTCAGAGAAATAGCCTGGCCATCTCTCCATAAGTACTATGGCTATCTATACCGTGTACTCCAAGAGAGATGGCCAACTGAGTTTCTTTTAAATATATTTTTCCGCCCTTTTTATCTATTCACAATTTAAGTAAAAGTGAAAAATAATACGCTAACATAAATAAAGTTTGTATTACAGTGACAATGTATTTTTATTTTATAAAAACAGAAAGAAAAATGGAATCCAAACATTTCAATTTCTTTTAAATTAAAATAACATTTCATACCAAGTATTTAAATCACATTGTACTAAATTACATGTTACATTCAGCACTGGCTTTACGAAAAGTTCATGTAAATTATTATTTTTTAATTTAGTAAACATTAGTACCCTGTTTTTCATATAAATTGTTAGTACTAAAGCACTAACTTTGGTTATTTTATATCCTTTATGAATTGTAGCTCTCTTCCCATAATAAGTTCATTTAAAATTTCGGCATATAAAGTACATTTTCCAGCACTTTTTTCTCCAACTGTCCGTTAATTTAACTTTCAATTAGAATAGTTCCTTTGCGACTTACTTCCAATGGCTGTTTAATGTTGTTTCCAGTAAACTCTTTCAGTTTTTTTAAATATCTAATATCCAGCTGTCTAATATCCACATAACTTGTGAGTTACATATTGACTTTTCTTATCTTCTCTATTAAAGGCTAACATCAAGCCATCGTTATAGAATCTTCTTTGATTCTTTTTAGGCACCAATAATCTCTGTCGAATATATGTGCCACAAATATAACATATAATGTGATGGTGAGTTTTGTTATGTTTTGATAAATAATCATTACTAAAACGTTACCCGTTTTTTGTAAATGTATAGTAAACTCACTTTCTGGAAATGACTTTCTTCAACTCTTTTGCTTATCAACATAAAGAGCCATTCCATTCACTTCGTCACATATCAAATTCTCTTCTTCTTCCAACAGCCATACAGTCAATTTTTTTACTGTTTATTGCTTCATATTCAAAGATAGCCATGCTTGAAACAAGAATTTCGATGGGGAACTGTCTCACGAATATTTCCGCCACTAAACTTTCCTAAAATGTTGACCTATAATGTCTATAGGCGCCATCTCATACTGATAAAATTTTTCAAGAATTATCATTTTATTTTACTTTTTTGTTCGTATATTGATTCCAACTTCTATATTATTTCGTTCGCTCTTTTACTATTTTCGTTAAATATAATTTAATTGACTAGATAATTGTATTGGCAAAGTATTAATAACTAAAGCCATGCCATCAATCTTGAGCAATTGATTCGTGTTTGTTGCTAATTTTAGTAGAAAAATGTAGCTTAAGTTGTTAATCTTAATCTTTAAAAGCTTAAGATTAATATCTTAAGCTACATTTTTTTGCCAAAATTTATTTGGAAGTTTTATTAGCAAAAATTATTGCTGCAAAATTGTTTTCACACACGTTCTCGTATCGTAGAAGCGATCGAATTGTTAACAGTTGGTTGATGACAGTAGGTTGTAAATTTAAAATTACATTTAAACATACATTAATTTATAATTTTAGTACTTGTAGTGTAGGTCATTTTTTCATTTAAATATAGTTATTTAGTTATACACGTTGAATTAGTTTTACTCATCGAAGTCACACGTATATTTACGCTGAACATTCACGTTACAAGAGTGTAAACAAATTATTTACACAAAAAAAAATATGCATAGAGTAAGTTCTTTAAAATTCACAAAATATAGCCGTCTACGAAAAATCTCAATTTGTCCATAGTTAAATTTGTGTATGGTTATGACTGATCTGACAGGTCACGATATTTCTATTTTATTATATTATTGTAGTCTAAAATGAAAAAGAGGACTATGGTCATGAAATAAAAAAATATTTAAAAAAAACTATCATAAAATAACTTAATTTTACATATATGATGGGCAATAGTTTCTAAAAGAAATAATTCCAGAGAAAATTGATTTTGATATTGGGAATTGTTATGAACAGAATAAAGGCCTCACAAAACGTAACATCGAATATAACGTGTTTTATTTAATGTTTTAACTATTCGTGACCTGTAACTTCATATCCATGTCTTTATTTTTCAGGTTTGTTATTTGCCTATTTATTTTTTCGAAGAAAATTATTAGATCAAAAGCAAAATTAAACTTACAAATTTTTAATACTAGGTGGCAGCTCTGTGTAAATTGTATTTCATTTAATTTAAATAGAGTTTGTTATTTCTTTCATTGAATAAATCCATAATCCAAGAGGTTATGGGCCCAGGCTACTCTGAAAATAAAAGAACAAAAGAAAACGACAAAGAAGAAATTTCATTGATTATTGAAAATAAAAAAAAGGAAATTATTTTACAATACTTAATAGACTTCAAACAAATTACTTTGATAAAAAACTGCGATAGTGCTATGGAAATAATAACAAAACTTGAATCTATATATGAACAATAGAGTGAAGTTCGCAAAATATTGATTCACGAAAAGTTTTATCAGTGCAAGATGTCATCGAATGACAGTGCAGTTCAACACATCTTAAAAGTTGAAACATTGGCTAAACAGCTGAAAGAAAGTGGTGAAAATATTAGCGACATGACCATCATAACAAAAATATTGGAAACCTTGCCGGCCAAGGGTGAATGTTACTACGACAAGGGTGAATGTCACTGGACTCAAAGTAGCAGACCATTGTCAATTTAACTGCTCGTTTGTTGGATAAAAATCGAGTTTAGCAGGTGAAGAAGAACAGCAGACAATAACTTGGTCCAAAATAATGAAAGTGACATTAAACAGTGGCATAAAAGACTGAGACATATTAATCTAAAACAAATTAAGAACATGAGTACAGACTGTGTTGTGGAAGGCTTGAAATTGAATGACAATGGACAAGGTGATTTTGTTTGGGAGGCATATGCATATGAAAAGTGGTGCAAGTCCCCGTTACACAAATCTGAGCGTAGAGAACTACAGCCAGGTCACCTAGTACAAAATGATGTCGGCGGATCTCAGAGTTGCTAATCAATTCAACATATGAGATACTTTATATTCAAAGGTGCTGCTCGTGTCGGAATATTATATACTGACAATGGAACAGAATATGTAAATAAATCTTTCAAAGAATATATGGACCGAGAGGGAATAGTTCATGAACGTACTGCACCATACACACCAGAACAAAATATACGCGCAGAAAGTGAGAATAGAACCATAGTAGAGAGTACACGTTCAATGGTATACGCTTGAGATATACAATTGGATTTATAAGCAGAAGCTGTGAACTATGCGGTATAATTATTATATAGAACATCTTCCACACAAACTCCTAATACAACACTTTTGGAATTGTGGTATGGCAAATCTTAGTCAGGCCATGATATAGACACGAAAATAAACCAGAATAAAACAGGAACAATAAATCAGAGTGAAATAGTTAATTTAGAGGATACTTTGATTAAGAATTCGTTAACAGAGAATGAAGATAGTTTTTTGAGTTGTAACAGTGACGACCCTTCCTAAAGAAACGCGTCAAGAATTAGAAGACTCACCAGCACGGACTGTAAATTTAAGGCCACGACTTAATAGAAACTTTGAAGCAAACCTGTCGAGTTGGCATTACCTCAAACGTATGCTGATGCACTGAACATTCCATAGAAAAGTAAATGGACTCACTCTATTAAGGAAGGACGATCAGATGAACGAGAAGATCTAAAAAGAAAACAATACTTGAACTGTAGTTAAGAGATCTGGTCAAGAACACTTACTACAAAGTGAATGTTTACTATTAAAAGGAATGAGAATAATCTAACAGTACGCTATAAATCTCATTTATATGCACGCGGTTTAGTCAGATCAAAAACATTGATTATAAAGAAATATTTTCACTAACAACAAGATATGATTCCACAAACATTTTTCTTTCATTTGCTATAAAATATAACTTAGAAATACAACAGTTTGATGTAACAACAGCCTTTTTAAATGGTCATCTTGAAGAAGACATATTCATAGAAATATCTGCAAGCATGATAATGAAAGACAATTATGTATTAAAGTTAAACAAAACATTATACGGTTTAAAACAAAAATCTCGGTCAGGAACATAAGGTTCACTAATTTTTTTAAGAAATATGGTTTTGGGCAATCTCAGGCAGATAATTGTATTTATGTATGAATTTTTATACAGACTAGAGTATTCCTAATTGTTTACTTAACTTATCAAAGAAATAATTTAGTATTTAAAACAAGTTTTAAAATAAAAGAATTAAATTTAGAATAGAGAGGGTAAATAATAGTATCTATATTTATCAAGAAAATTATATATAGCAAATTATTGATAAATTTTGAATGAGAAATGCAAATCCTGCAAGTACTCCAGTAGATGTTAATGTTGTTATTACAAAGAATGTAGATGAAAATACTATTAATTTTCCATATAGAGAAACTACAGCTTGCTTACTGTTATACTAAGAAGATATGTAAATCCAAGTCGACAACATGCAAATGCTATTAAACTTGTAATTAGATACCTAATACAAGTACCTCGTAAATAATAAAAATTTATGTATAAAATATGGAGAAAGTGGTGATCTATTTCAATATATAGATTCAGACCTTACAGGTTATATGGATACGCGTAAATCTACCACAGGGCGTATTTTTATAATGAATGGAGACCCGATCACATGGTCCAAGCAGAAACAAAAGACTATTGCTCTCTCCACAACTGAGGCAGAATTTATGCCTGCTTGCGAATCTGCTAAAGAGATACTGAGGTTGTAGCAACTTACACATCAGATTTAGGTGAAAGTTATGATTGTATTACATTAATTTTTTATAATGATAATGCAATAAAATTTATTAACAACCCTGTTTATCATAAAATAACTAAATATATAGATGTTAAGTATAACGTCTTAAGGGAAAAGGCTGAGTTGGGTTTAATTAAAATTAATTATGTATCAAATAAAAGTCAATTAGCTGATCCAAACTTTTGTCCATTTAAGAAATCAAATTTTTTTTGGTTAATATTTAATATATTAGATTAAAACTAAATTAAACTTGTACATTTTCAAAACTAGTTGGCAGCACTATATATGCATTGGATAGTAAACTAATTCTTCTTGTATGTATTGTATTTCATTTACTTTAAATGATAGTTTGTTATTTTGAGAATACTTTGTTTCACTGAATAAACCCATAATCCAAGAGAAACCATATCTGGGAAAAATTATTGTCGTTTGGTGATTTAAATTTCAATAAATATCAAATATCTACGACTGTTTTCTATTACAAACTTGGAACTGGGACAATATTATGTTGTAATATTTGCCCTAACAGTTTTTTTGTTATCGTTAATTTTGTTAAAATGTTTTATAATAAACTTTACGACATAAATTCTACATTAAATACTAATTGCCCTTCCAGTTTTGCTCTGACACAAAGGAATAATAGCCACTTATATTTTATATGTATTTTTAAGTAAGTAATACTCACATTTAGCATTTTTCCAAAAAATGCTGAAATATATTTTTTTTCTGATTTCTGTCTAAGAGATTTTTAGACAAGTCTAAGAGATTTTTAGACAGAATTTATAATTCATAGGCCTTATATTTCTGGAGATATTGTGATGAATCAGTCAGTGCGAGGTATTTCGCTTTTATGAATAACATATAGTTTGGCGTACGCACGTAAAAAAAGTTATAAAATATATTTTTGAAAATTATTTGCGATATTTTATTTTCAATTGTAATTATTTTTTATATTTTGTTTAAAAAAATTTTGTTACATTTCAGTTGTTTTCAACTATTCTTAATTTTTAAGTTATTCACCAGTTTTAGCATTTAAATTACATGTAAATTTTATTTACTACATAATGGACTTTTTCTCTAAGTTTGATAATTTTTCGATTTCAATTATTTTCAACAATTAGCATCGATTAAAAGAACATTCTGATCGCTAGCTACGGCAGAAGCGTTTACAGAGTTTGATCAATGGGTAAAGCAGTCAGCTATCGGTCAGTAGCTATCTAATTTATATACAATGACATAAATTGTGATTGTATATTTTTAAATAAAAATTATTCTATTTATATAACCTGACGTCGAAATAAAAATTTTAAATAATGAAAAATCTAAACTTAATTGTCAAAACAATTTTATTCATAATTGTTATATACAGTTTCTATATGTGTATTTATTAAGATAAGTGAGTTGCGAATGGTACATAAAGATAAACGAAATGCGAATAGTACATTTTATATTGTTAAACAATCAGATTACGCGCGTGTCGTAGATTGTTCAATATTGAAAATACGATTTCTCTGTCCAAAAGTTCTAGCCCACTTTAAGCTGCAATTGACTTAAAGAATTATGTTAAATATAAATAAGGGCACATAAAAGTGAGAAAGTAAATTGTACTGTTCTTTTCGTTACGAAATTGGTTTAAGATTTACTTCGTCTTTATTCGCTGTGTAATACCTTGTACATAAAGGCGTTCAAAATTTTCAATAAGAACGCTTAGATTTCAGCAAAGCGTAAGAGGCGACGGGATTTTATGTATTGTATATACAGCTGATGATATAGTTATATTTGATTAAAAATATATTGCTTATATTATACTCGCTTCCAATAGATGTAATGCAAATATTTTCAATTTTTTCTCCTAATATTTTTTTTCATATTAATAACACAAATATTAGAAATTTAATCTATTACAATTCTTTTAAACTTGATTGTTTTTATTTAATACTTTAGATGCCAGATAACCTTTAAAATGTCATTATTTTCATTATACGTTTAATTTCATTCCAAACTACTCTTTCGTTAGTTGGGAGAGAACAACAGTAATTTAATTTTGTTTTTAGAGTTCTGTAGACCAATGAAAATAAATAAAAATCCTTATAATTTTATCACATTTGTTTATTCGTTCGCATATCACGGAATCACAACTATTTCAGTTTAAGAATGATCGCAGTGAAATTTTATAGAAAGACGTAGATTAATGAAATGAACATACAGAAACAAAGAAAATATATTTTCTCACTTTTTGAAGGACCTTGCCAAATACTGAACTTCGGGGAAAAAATCATTTTCTTACTGGTTCCATTAGTGATCTTGCAAAAGACTTTAAAAATGCCGCGGAAAATTTTCAATAGTATTTTTTGATACAGCATCTCCATCACCAGGATATGATCCTCAGAAGTGTTTTGCTGCACATCCTCCGAATTCTAATTGTTTAACCCCGCACGTTCAATATTTATAGTCAGGAAAATGGTATGTGGGGATCAGCTAGAAAATTACTTATACTTTGTTTTTGAAAGAAATACTGTGCAATGTATTTAAATATTAAAAAGAGTATCAATATTTGCAACTGGTTTAATTAATATTTGCAAGTATTTCAATACTATGAACCTTTAAATGTCTTAAATTTTTCGAAGGTATGGAACCTTCCAATAATGAGTTATATTCTAATTTAATATATTTGAGAAATATTTTTTCCGTTCTTTCTTAAAATTCATTAGAGTAAAAATAAAACATGAATCTTAATGGTAACAACTACTACCATTTTCAGTTTAAAACAAAAGTCATGTTAATTTATAGGTCGCAACGTATAGGTTTCCATCATTTTCCCTCTTTTTACCACGAAGTTGAAATCTAATACGTGTTCTATACGCACTTAGCTTTTTTTTTTTTAATTTATTGTCGCTAGCACAGAAGTAAACTCTATGCTTTTGGCGCTATTATATTTACAATCACTGTAAATTTTATCGAACTCGGTAAATGTGTACAATAATATTATGATTTAATTGGTTGTTTACCTACCTTTTACTTTTTTTTAATTCTTTTACTACACCGTTATGTCTCGTAGATGGTCGTAAAAATAAAATTTCCTGTCTGCCTCTATTTTCATTGGTCGTAGATGGTCGTGAAAATAAAATTTCCTGTCTGCCTCTATTTTCACATAATTTTTATTAGGTAAATAAACGGAGATAAAAGTTAGTTGCATAATTTATTCACAGAAGTATTTACAAAACATGTATATCAATTCCTAAATACATCGCTGCAAAACGCAAAAATTCTTTCCAATTTCCATTACTAAGATATTAGCGGATAAATATATAATACAATATACACGTATACTTAAACACTAAACGCTTATACAAAGAATTAAAAAGGAAAAATGTATGTCATTCCTAATTAAGCGGAAGCGCATTTTCTTTCACCCGGCCAGAAATTTTTTTTTCAATATTCTCATTAAAATGAGTGCGGTAGTTTCCGAGAAAATTACAGCTGTATAAACTCGTATGTATTAATATATTAATATATATATATATATATATATATATATATATATATATATATATATATATATATGTATATATATATGTATATATATATATATATATATATATATATATAGTATATATACATTTTTTAGATTTTATATATACGTAGGAAAAGAATTGGAAAATTATAAATCCTCATCTTCATTATGATCATTATTAAATTTCGAAAGCAATTACGAAATAAGTACAAAAGCGTACCCTCTTTAGTCTCTCTGGATATTTTCATTTCTAGGGAACACTGGAATTCGGAACCTAAAAATTATCTTGCATACAATCTTTTTTATTTCCTAACCGCAAGGACGGCAATTTTTTTCAGACGGCAATCAGTTGGAGTAGCGTAAATAAATTCAATCCTAATTACACGAGTAGAGATTGCGTAGCTCCTATATTTCTAGTTAGCAGTAGTATTAGTTTCTCTTTTTTTTTTCATAATAAATCATATCTGTTCCAAAATTAATGAGGGATTGTAAATATTTTTAACCTTAGTCAGATTTGTAACAGAGCCCAGTAAGAATGGAATGTTATTTTTTTAACATGTTGAGTTTTCTCCTGTCAGAATGCCAATTCTCTCATTGATTATGCTTATTTCTACGACTCGCTCCTTGAGCTTGATTTTTATAGCTGTCGTATGAGATATTTCCCCCCACTTTTGCCACAATTTTCTTACATTCAATTTTATCATCTTTACTGTGGACTTGCAATACATTTCATAATAACATTGTTTGATACCTTGTCTTTTCCACAACGAAGGAAAGTAAGAGATAATACCCCCACGCCTTGTGCTGATTTAGTTCAGAGTTATGTTAATAATAATATTTAGACACTACTTAGGATATATACGATTCAGGATTGTAATATTAAAATAATCAATATATCCTATACGAATATTTTGAAATGAAAAAAAACTATTGTTGAATTAAAATAATGCAAAATTTCACAAAAATCGTTAGTCTGCAGTAATATTAAAAAAAAAACAAAATATAACGGCTCTACTCCGTATGGATTTATTACTAAAAATATTATTTGAAATTGATTAGATTTACACTTCATGTCGATGATTTAGGTTTATTATTTTATTATATTTTTTCTCCCGTATTATATGTATGTCGCTTTATTTCAGTGATCATATTTCTCGAATTTATTAAAATGATAAAATGTATGCTCATTGCTTTTTTAATCCTAATTAACATTGTATGTTTTTACAAGTAAATTTTTGTTATTTTTTAATATATCTTTTATTACTTGATCACGATGTTAAAGATTAAATATTCGTGATCGACGCAACCTTCATCTTCTTTGTTTCGTATATAATATCCTTAATAATCCCGTTACACTGAAATACCTTCAATTTAGATTCCTGTAGCTACCATCCCACGACCTCGAACTACGATCCAAAAATAAGTACACCCTCCTAATCTCTCAATACAGAACTGAATTTTTTGGCGAATCCTTCACCGTATATTCTACTCGATGGTGCAACGAACTGACTACAAATATACCAAGTGCGCCCTCGTTGTCTGTGGTCAAAAGTCGTCTGAAAATGCTTTATCTATCATAATTTGGAAGATAATAATCCCTTCCATTATAACCCGTCGTTGTCCCTCCCTACTCCAAGTATCGTTTTGCTCTAGTTTTGATATTTTTTGTTAACAGATAATATTATATATTTTATTTTTTTTTAAGTTTTTAAATTAATATTTAAAATCACTTACAGTCTACCACAGCACTTAACGTTCTCATAAAATTTATTGTGGTTGACTGTAAGAGATTGCTCTTGTAGCAATAAGTCTGCTACTGTATAGTTAGTTTTCTAAGATTACAGAAATAAATAAGTAAATAAATGTTGAAGAAATGGAATAAAATATAAATTATAAACTGAGATGACTTGTATGTTATATCATTATGGTGTGCACGAAAAAAGCCCCGGCAAAAACTATTTATAGAATAAATGTAATTTGGTGTAGAAAGGATGAAAGATAGAACTTACAGGTTGGTCAGTACTATTGGCGAGGATTATTTAGCAGTGTTGCTGAAGTATATCGCATAAACAAAATTGAACCAAAGAAAATGAGCACCTTTTTAAAAATATCAGAGTACAAGAAATGCGTTCTGTCTATTTGTCCGTAGCTCACAGATTCGTAACTCTTTTAATTTAAGGCCAATTGTGATGAAATTTTACATGAAGGCCTATTACGTAAACGTATAGAAACAAGACTATTTTGAAAAAAAAGAAAAATTTCTTTTGCTGAAAAAAAATTTTCCCCCTCAAATGAAATACCACTGAAGAGAATTTGATTCAGTTGAAAATATTTGGTAATAGTTTTTGAGGTGAAATATGAGTCTACAAAATTGTTTATAGTACCGAGTTCTCCTCCTGACTTATTAGTAGGCATCCAAAAAAATTAAAAATTAAAATATAAATATTGGCTGAGTACTAATAAGCATAATAGGTTAAAGGTGTGTTAGGCAATATGTTTACATTTTGAAAGATAAAAACAATATTTACGAATGTAGTAATAAAAATATTACATACATTTTGACATTCGAACATTTTTATTATATTTAAGATCCTCCGAGTACAAATTTTACCTGTACACTTTTTTATTCATGTTAACTATTGAAAGGAGTAACTGGCAACTAAATGATTTGTATATACATACATATATATATATATATATATATATATATATATATATATATATAACAACCACAGATGGCTTCAATATCTGGTACATATTATTGTGTTAAATGCTGTCACAGAAACACGCACATTTCAAAAAATTCTTTAAATATAACTTCAAATTTATTTTGACGTTAACTCAATATATCATCAATTGAAACTAAGGTGCTATTAGCGAACCGTTTGAAGTAATATAATCTCATAAGTATAAGCCAAATAAAACAGTAGGCAAATTTCGTTTCAACCTATATTCAATAGAGAAGTTAGTACCCAAGATTTCTGGCATCAAGAACTAATTGTTATTTGTAACAAAGTCGTTTTGCGCATTGTCATATAATCGTAAACCGGCTTTTTTGTCTTGTATTTATTTTTTTTCAACATTTAATTTATCTTATTGAATTTGTTGTATTTGAATTTAATTTAATCTTAACGTTTTATACTCTTGCCACTTTATACAAGAAATCATTTGAAAATGTAATTTTGTCTTCGCGTAAACCTTACACCACGCCCTTAAAATGAAATACTCTTCTAACATTCACAAATAAACCTGCTTACAATTTGAATAGAAAACATTCCAGTGCCGGTAAGCGAAATCGACGAAAGAAAATTACAGAAAAGCTCCATGAAAGCTTGGCATCCGGGCCAAAACACCGCCGCGCCGTGCCGTCCAGATAAATTACGCACATTCGGCCTATTTATGTCAGCGGCGAAATCACATTTTAGGCAACGTTTTGTAACACGATTTTTGTTTTAACACTAGCATGCTACAAAACCCGATTGATCCGTGCAAAAGAATACGGCGATCATTTCAATTAGTTTTTAAAATCTATTAATTTAATACTTTCCATATTTTTAAATTACATTTAAGATCCACCAAGTGTATGTGAGAATACTTGAACATAATAAAAATTAAAATGTAAAGTTGGATGAAAAAAGTCAAAAACAAAAATTAAGTAATGCTTGTTGTGAAATTTATATACAACATAAAATCTATTACTATAAATACAACGCGCGCTATACAAGTGTACACCCTGAAGCACCTGCAAACATTTAAAGCTACGCAATATTTCTAATACACTATTTGCAAATATTAATATTAGTTTTCGTCATGGAAATTATTTAAAATTTATTGCTTGCGTTTGGTTCTACAAAAACTTGAATCTTTAATAGCCAAAATCCCAATTAGTGTATAACCAGCAATGACCCAACATATAGTAAAAAATATGTACTTGGTGTGTATTCACATTTATAACATTTTCATAATAAAAATTGTTTTTCAGTATCACCCAAGAAAGTTATATACTTGGATATATGCTAATGGTAAGCACAAAAATCAGACTTACTATGTGCTGACAAGATCTATATGGAGAAACTCGATTACAAACGTACTTACTCCAACTGGAGTATACTGCCATTCTGACCATCGACTACTAGTGGATAATCTACAAATAAAGTTTAAAAATTCTAGAGCCAAAAATACGGGTGGAAATTGGTGGAAAACGTATGAAAATTATAGAAAACAAATATCTGAATAGCCACTTTGAAACAAATAGCTGGACAAGAGAACCTGATAACAATGACGCTAATTTGCAGTGGTTATCTGAAAAAGTTTTATTGAGAATGCAATAGACAATTTTCAACCCAGAAGTAACATAAATAAGTGTCAATACTGAATGTCATCTGAGACATGGAAAGTTGTTGACGAATCAAAGGAATCTACCCTTAAAACCAAAGATGAAATCATGAAATATCTTACCGCTAAAACGCGGCAGATCAAGCAGCTT
This sequence comes from Druceiella hillmani, assembly GCA_039881145.1. Classification (NCBI taxonomy): domain Eukaryota; kingdom Metazoa; phylum Arthropoda; class Insecta; order Lepidoptera; family Hepialidae; genus Druceiella; species Druceiella hillmani. Next base: position 23,397,367 of record JAYKKI010000021.1, on the reverse strand, counting down.
GTCGAAAGGACCACAATGCAGCTATTGATAAAATTTAAAAAGATTTAGAAAAACGCTCTGAAAGACTGGAAACTAAGGACCTGAATCGTAAATTGTGACTTATAATACGGCAGTTTAAACCAAAAGAAAAGGCAGTCTATTGAAATTGATGACTCGAAAGAAGAGACAGTTGCTAAAGGCATAACTGAGATTTGTAGAAACCCAATAAAGTCTTTCGGGTTATGGGAGTCTTCCAGGTTGGCTGTTAATTCTACATTCTATCAGTTGCCAAATATGCGCGAATGAGAAGTAGCCATCAGAATGGTGAGGCTCTTTTCTACATAGTCTATACAAGACAAGCTCTTCCAAATAATAAAAAATTGCAGGCTGGTTTCTTTCATATCACACGGAAGCAAAGTACTTCTTCACACAGTATATACTCGACTTCAAATTTATCTATCACCACGAATTTCACCTGAACGAGTTGTTTTTGTTAAAGGAAAAATTTTTTCACAATGCGGTAAATTATAGGCAAGACTAGAGAGATTAATATGATGCTCATCATCTTTTTGGAGACTTCCGAAAGGTTTTTTCACTGTTAATAAAAGGATATTAACAACTATTAAAGGCACTAGCAAATACTCTCTTAAATGGGCGCACCAAATCCACTCATAAATCTTATCAAATCATTTTATAAAGTTAGAACAGCAGCTGTCCGAATAGATGAAGGTGACTTTGAGAAATTTACAATGGATGTCGATGTTTGACAGGAGTGCGTGCTCTCTTCACTACTATTTAATATTTACACTGAATACATCATCATATTTACACTGAATACATTGTTCTGGTGGACTGGAGCGGAGCGTAATAGTAAAAGAATAGAGGATGACAAACTTAAATATACCAATGACACTATCCCGCTTGTTAAAAGTGAAGAGAAGTTCAAAGACCTTTTACCTTATCTAAAAATGACCAGTCCCAATTTTGGACTCACTATCAATCAAGAAAAATAAAAATTATATTAGTTGACAAGGTATATGACAACAAACCCGTCCAACATTGCAAACTGTGAAGTGGTATAAACTTACATTTACCTCGGTTCTTTTGTGTCCAATATTGGAGAGTTAGAAAAGAAAATCGGAATACGCTGTGCCAGCAAAAGTTTCTGCTTTTGGAAAGATGGATAATAAATATTATTGAAATCAAAGTGCAGATAAATAAACAAAAATATCTATAATGAATATGAAGAATGTCAGGTTTCGATGGAGCGGAAACTTCGACCCTTAGATTAAAAGACCGCCACAAATTCGATACGCTAGAAATGTGGTGCTGAAGGCGCGTGTTGAGAATTCCTTGGACCGCTTTTTGCACCAATATTTCCATTATAAAGTAACCGAGAACCAGAGAAAAGTTCGTTTACTGCACAATTGCGAATTCTTTGGATATAGAAAACAACCTTTAATGGCGCATTTAATGGTGCAGAGACTTGGAGAGAGCTTGAAGATAAAAGATCATGAGGTCGATTACCAATTCAGTGGATGAACCTGATAATGACGTCCACAGAGACTTGTATTACAGAGTAGTCTAAAAACATTACCAATCGCCTGAAGTAGAAACGCATCGTTAAAGCAGCCAACCGGGTCGAGAGGAATGAGGACGAAGACCAACTATGTACATCATCGTCGAGACTACGACCACTCTGAAAAGAGTAGGACTATTAGGAACAGTATAGTTGTTTTATAGTTTGATTGATTTGTTAAATGAATCTAACAAAAATTTCGATATCAACACGAATGCCTTAAAGTTAAACTTGATATGCGTCATGATATACGAAGTCACGTTAAAGTATGACTATTTACTTATAAACTACGTATGTTTATGAAGCGATTGCTATATCAGAAACTATCTGTGCATATGCTAATTTCATTCAAAAATATTTTGAAAGAAAAACTTGGGATAAAGCATTTTCAAAATTAACATTTAAATTACTAAAATAAATTTATAAATATATGGCGTTCCTGTAATTATTAAAATATCTACATCTATTATCGACACGAGAATCTAATGGAGACTATGCTATTTTCATTACAATTTTTCCAAAATATAAATGCCTGTCAAAACACGTCTTTATCTTAATAATAACATTATTTCGAGTAAATCAAAATATTACAGTGCTACAGTAGTAAGATTTGATAATAGACGTGAAAGATTCTTATTACTTAATAACAAATATTAAATTTTGATCGATTCTTTCACATGTATAAATCAATCTAATAATTACAGTATCAAAAATTACACAACAAAATGTCTGATGAATGTTTATGGAATATAATACAAAAGGAAGAAAGAAAACCCTCATGAAATTATATAAAATAATATTCCGGACTGAGCTTCGCAACTAAAATGAAACACATAAAAATGGAACCAAGTTTTAAATTATCTTTCTCGTCATAAACTATCAAACAAATTTTGCAAGCCTTTCATATATTACCAACTAGTCGGTAACACGGCGCTCGTAAATCTAGCGGCGTACTATGGAAAATAGTAGAACAACAGCATATCAAAAATGGCTTTTACCAATGTCGCCAATTGTCACCCTGGTTTGTGTTTTATTGAATAGTTTAAGAGTCAAACTAAACTCTCGTGCAGGAATTTTACATATGTTATCTAAAATATTATTATTTGTGAGAGCTTAATGAAAACAAAAATAAGTCAAATTCGTAAAGAAAAAATTAAAAATTAAATTAAATCGGAAACAATATACAAATATTTGTATTTTTAGTCTATTTAAGCCAAGTAAAATTGCTAGTTTGTTGTGTCAAAAGCCACTTACAGATCGACGTTTAAGTTGCATAATAAGAAAGGAGTAATTATAAATATTTCAAGGAATAATATTTTATAAATTTTCATCTCTAACATAATAACACACTTACACTTGTGCGAAATAGTACACTTGTGCGAAATATAAATTATGTTAGATATGAAAATATTGTTCCTTGAAAAACCGGCTAAATTGGTAGCAGAACACACACAAAACAATGTTCCACGAATAAAGGTTGTATATATATATATATATATATATATATATATATATATATATATATATATATATATATATATATATAGCAATTGTTGATATAACTTAAGAAAAAAATTTGTAAAAAATGCTAGGTGCCTAAAATTTTATATTTTTTTAAAATTTATGGTAGAAAAAAGTAACTAGGATTAATGACTATTTTGGAGCTTTACAATTCACAACTAAATCTTAAAATGGAAAATAGTAAACGAAATTTAATTTTAATTTTTTATTACTCGGTAAATGATACATCATTCGAGGGTCCATAGAAAAAAGTTTTCGTCTCCACTGCATGTATGTAATGTGCTTGCATTAATATCTGTTTTCAGTTTATTGCTATATTTTGATTGTAATACCCAATATATAAAATTTTATGCATATTGTTTTAAAACTATAGAAACTGTGAGGATAACTGATATATGGACAAACGGACAGACGGGCATGGCTAAGTTATAATAGCTACGTGTTTCAATACATAGTTCCGACATCTTTCCCAGTACTCATCTTTTACCCCTCATAGCTACTTTATTATTAACTTTTTATCATAAGAATTGTGAATGAATGAGAGAGATTAGGGATTCTGAAAAAAAGCTAAAATCTCTTTTTATTTTATAAAATTAATGCAAATAGCATGAGACCAAAACTTAATCGACACGTAATTACCGATAGTATCGTACATTAAGGACATAAATTATTTGCAAATGGATGAAACTATACCGTCGTGACGGCAAAAAGTAAAATCAAATAGTACCGGGTGTTTGTTGGAAAAAGAGTAAAATTAAAAATTTAGTAAAATCCCACGATGGATTTTACAAACACTAAAAGAAAATAAGAACCTATTAATATAATTACAAACCCAAGAAAATCTGTCGGAGCTGGCACTGCCATTCCCGTTCCCAATGTCAATTACATTGTAGCAGCATAGAAAAGCCATTTGCGCACCCAAGAGAATTTAAGTTAGTCACTTACATATAAAACTACAAAATGTTAAGCATAGGCTGAGCATGGCAGCCCCGATGGATTTTCTTCGATTTGTAATTAAATTAATAGGTTCTTACTTTCATTTAGTCGGGGGGTTTTTAAAAATCAATTAGTCCCGAATATTTTGCAGAAAATCGTATCTAAATCGATCAAACCATTTTGGAAATAAATGGCAACATTCGTTTGCAACTAAATGTTGTAGCATCTCCTGATGAACTAACACCATAACAACTATCTGAGAACCATCGACGATTAGTTGCATATATTTTACATAAAAACCGTGTTTAAATCGGTCAAACCCTTTTGGAGATAAATGGGAACATTCGTTTGCAATAAAATGTTGCAACGTTCCCTGATGAGCTAACACCATGACACCTATCTGAGAACCATCGCCGATTAATCCCAAATATTTTGCAGAAAACTGTATCTAAATCGATCAAACCATTTTGCAAATAAATGGGAACCATTGTTTGCAACAAAATATTTATTGCGGCGCCCCCTAGTAAGTAACCACCATAACACCTATCTAAGAACTATCGCCAATTAGTTCCAAATATTTTGCAGAAAACCGTATCTAAATCAGTCTAACCATTTGAAAGATAAATGGGAACATTTGCTTGCAACAAAATGTTTATTGCGACGCACCCTTTAAGAGTAATCACCGTAACAACTATCTAAGAACCATTGCCAATGAATCACAAACATTTTACAGAAAACGATATCTAAAATTAAACTGTTTGTAAATGGCTTTGCACATTATATTTTACTTTTTATTTAATTTAAAATGAAAAACTACCAACGAAATGAAAAACTTTTTAGATCGTCAAAGACAAAAAAAGACAAAAAAAGTACGTAAACAAAAGGAAAAATTGCCTTTTGTCTTTTCACAATATCTTAATTTAATAAAAAGCTGTAGACACTTTACGCTTTATATTTGTTTAAAATATTATAAAGTAATAAATTCAAATTATATTTATTGGGATTTATGGTCAATATGTAAATAAATGATATTACTCACTCAAAAAATGATACCAGATATTCGTGACATCATACGTCCAGCAAATGAAAGAAAACGACTGCGAAAGTAAAGACTTTGTTAATGCTCGACAAACTATAATGTACACAACTAATACTTGGTGGAGTTGTTGGTGTAAGAGCAATCTCTACAACATACCAGAACACCAGCCCAGAATCGTTCGATCGGTTATCGGGAAACGAACCTCTGGGTCCTCTGTATGTGCCGCATCCCGCGAGCTGTCCTGGCGATCAACCTAACATACCATGGCGATAACAGCATAGATTATCACTATCGTTACTAATGATTATCTTAATCTATTCTTACATACGTTCCTCGAACATGAGACTTCTAAATGGATATAAAATTATACTCAATCATCTTGAGGTCCAATACACAAGTACGCAAGTGAGACACAATAACAAATTACACGCTTTGCGCCAGATGTTTGAAAGGTTATTATTTCTTGTTATCTTCATAATAAAACGTTAGTTGCTGGGCGCGTTCTTCAGGAATGGGTCGAGTAGCTGTAACAGTACGTTTGTACTCCATGGACAATATTTTCAAAGGCACATATCACACAAGGAATAATACATGCTTAAATAATTTGAAAAATTTAATTCCTACAATTAAATGACATTAATGAAGAAATAACGTCTTAAACGAGAAAATGCCCTCTCCAGGAATATTAAATACCTGTCAAGCAGAAATTGGATTCCTTCTTTACTTTCCAGGCATTATTTGTAAATTCGTTGTTTGGGATATGGTCTACAAGGGTATAAGAACTCTTAAACTTTTTCAGAAATTGATATAAGAAAGTTTTATAAATATTTTTGAAAATGTCTCCATGTATAAGTATAATTCTTCAAAAATTGTAGAAGAAAACGGCATTACTAAAAGTTTACTTAAAATTTATTTTAAAACTAGGGCGATGATTCTTAATTTCATAGCTTGGAAATAATAATAGTGTATGTAAATAGTTTAATAGATATAACATAAATACTTAAATATTTACACATGTTTAAGCATGTAAGGAACCCTTGTAATGCGAGTTTTACTCGTGTTTAAAAAAAAATATTTTAATTTACAGACGTGTTATTCATGGTACTGATGAGGATATAGGATTCGTTAATATTGCTTTTGTTAAAGAAAATCGCATATATCCCAAATAATAACTATCCCTTTAAAAAAAGAACGGGTTGAAAAAAGAACGTTCCAGATAAAGCCGTCTTTTTTTCTTTATTTGCAAAGCTGCCAGAGGTAATAGTGATATTTAAAATTTTACCCACATTATTATTTCTGTCAGCATTCAAGACAAGGTTGTCTATCTATGAAATCTGGATCCTTACCCAAAAGTAAGGACCTTTGCTTCTTTTAATGTTGTCGATAATAGTTTCCATTTTTTCGCCAGAGATTTCTGCAATTTGTTTTGTTGTGGAGAAAAATTCGTCCAAAGGTGGATTTAATTTAACACAAATTATTCACTTATAATTTTGTACATGTAATACTTATATATGAGTAAGCCTGCATTTTATACGTCTTTTTTTATTAAATTGACAGTTTTTCTTTGCAGGTACCGTCATGACTGATAAATAAATAATAACCGTTTTATGAAATATGAAATTATTAAGAAATAACGCATTTCATCATAATCGACTAGCATTTACTACGTACCAGTATATATTATATATATATATATATATATATATGTATATATATATATCTATATATATATATGTATAAATGTAAAGGTATGTATGTGTATGTATAACATATATGAGCATCTGAAAATTTGAGCATTTGTAATATGATTTAATAGGATCTAGATCCTCGTTGTCGCAATCTATAGACCCAGTATTTTTATGCTCAAGAACCACCTATGCAAATTTTCAATACCTTTTTTCTCGTATTTATAATATAGGGTCTAAATAACCGATCGATATTCAAGGATACTGTTACTTAGCGGACAGTATAAATATAAATAACTGTGATGGTTTTTTAAATCACTTAGTTAGAGGAGAGATAAATCCTAGAAGTGGAGTATGAAAAACATGATCATAGTGAGAATGGAATGTCTTATATTGTAATGTAGAGCCACTTAATATGTAGCAAAATACGGTTTTATGTTTTAAACTATTGAAGAGATAATCAAATAATTGTCGATATTCAGGTATATTCTATTAGAGACTTGGCTATTTAAAATAGATTTCTTATAAGATTAGCCAGTCTTTAACGTCATTAACAGTAGTGTAGATCTTAAGTTCATCTATATGGGATAGACAGGGATATGCGAGTAGTTGTACCAGATTGCTAATGAATATTGCAAAGAGAAGAGGTCTTAAAGGCGAGCCTTGTGGTACCATATACATTTTGTTATGGGTGCAGGAAGATGACTTGAAGCTCGCAATTTGACTCCTGTTATCTAGGTAAAATATAATCTACTTCAATTATTGCTTTACATGTCATAATCTTTGAGTTTAGTGCAGAGTATCGATTGACAAAAGTTTTTGAAAAGTCTGCCTAATGGAGACTACATGCTATATATTGGCAAAAGTACCACAAATATTGTTTTTTTATTCTAGTTAACTACTTACGTTTACATTTTTCAAACAAAATTTCAAAATGGGAAAAAATGTCTTATCCAAAACGAATTTAAATAGTTTAGCAAAGACATATAATACGGGTAGGTTCGTAGTTCCTACATTAGTCTTTGTCACCTGATTTATGAATAAGAATATTGAAAGTAGTCTTTCCATAGGTAGCGAATCCTAATTTAACAAATTTATCGAATAGACTATATGGCAGAAACTCAAGTTGTTACAAGAATTTTTTAACGAAAATTTAGAAATACCGTCGAACCCAGCGCATTCATTGCAGGCGAGAAGTTTGACGTTTAGTTTAGTGGATTCCCTACTAACATTTGTATCAATCCAGCCCTTTGAAATGAAGCAGATCTCAGACATAGTTTGGCTAGAATTGGCTTTCTTTTCAAAGACAGAAACGAAATAATTATAGAACATTTTATAAATGTCGTTAACATTAAAGATACTGAGCCATTTTGCTTCACGGGTATTGGAATTGACCTGTAACTCCTTTGTTATTGATATATATCTAAAATATTTCGTGTCATCCTACATGAATGCTTGAATACAACTTTATTTGTGTCATCAGTAGTCACACTTACAGTAAAACATAGTTATTTACATACCTGTAGCATATCCTGGGATTGACTCTCAGAAAAAGCTTGTTATTTTATGCCGAGGCCGCATGACATATTCTTGAAGATATATGGTTACTAATTAGTCAGATATCGGATTGTAATTTGCTGTTTTTGCCTTCAAATTTTTAATTATTCCATTTCTATAAGACATTTGATCGGCGGTGATAAAGTCCATCGATGCTGTGAAATTATTGGTCTTGAACAAACGATTTGATTTCAGACCGGATCATTTTTCTAATATCATCTAGGGTAGTTGCACGAATATTAACGTGTGCGTACGTTAGTATATAATTTATAATATTTTTTGTTACGTGGTTCTTAAAATGTCTTGTCTGTAAAGAGCAATTTACAAGGTTTATATCTAGGTTTCAAACGACAAAGTGAATAATTAGAGGATAAAAATTAAAGTTGTTTTATCCTTATCGCAAAATTGTACCGGCATTCATAAATTGTAAGACGAAGGCCAGTTCAGTCATCGCACTTTGCTCGCTTGTTAATAGCTCATAACTCGTTCGTCATAGATGCAAATACACGTGATTTTAAAACTTCTCATTAACACTTACTTCATGGCATTCGTAAGATGTTGGGTTTATAATATAATCTCATCTGTTCATTACATAACAGAGTATATCGATGATTACTTTAAGCTTTCACAGAAATTAGGCAAATTAGGCGTCTTTTATTGGAAGGTATATAGAGCATATTACAGATGTAGTTTTTTAATACAACGATGTTATTTAAGGCTAATTCGGGCAACCGTTTACTGGAACATCGTCATTACAGAATGGAATCTGTTATAATTAATATACAAGTACAAGTATACGCTTTCTGTTAAGTTAAATTTATTTCACTGGGAACATTTTAAGAAACTTAGAAATTATTAGAAACTTAAAACTTATATATATATTTAGAAACTTAAAACTTAGAAACTTAGATATTTAGAAATTTTAATTAAAAAAAATCATATTCAGTATTGTTTCATCGATATCATATTCTTGTACATTTTTCTATGCCTCAGATTATGCGCTCTGTTATCGACTTTAGTAAATCAATTTATTGCCTTCATTTACGTACTGTACAATTGAATAAGATTATTGTCTTCAATTATATACTGTAAAACGTTTACACTGCTGTAATGTGAACAGGTTCTTCGTTATTTGGAATGTGAAAAAAGTTATAGCTACATGTACGAAAAAGTTAAAAAACTTTCACTACGTTTTTATTTACAATTAAATGAAAATACGAGATGTAATATTATTTTTACTTTATTTAAATTCTTAACCATGACCAATATTTCATTGTATGGCAACATCTTCAGGTGGGAAATTTGTAAAGATTTCAATCAATCTTTACAAATTGCCAATCTGAAGATGTTGTCATACAACGAAACCTAAGTCGTGGTTGAGAATTTAAATAAAGTTGAAAAAATACTACATCACGTGTTTTCATTTAGTTGTGAATAAAAATGGAGTGACAATGAATTTCTACAAAATTGACGCCAAATATATTCAATAAATTTTTTTTTAAATACGTTTTAGAGGTCCGTACCGCAAAAAAGAACAAAGATTACTGTTTTAAGATCACTCACATATTCATTTATCTATCCGTAGCACACAGGCGTTTTTCACAAGGACCATTTTGAGTAGAAATTTGGCATAATGATAAGCATATTAACCTACATATATTTCAAGTGTTAACACTTAAACATATTTATCCCAATCATTGATGTACCTGAGCAGAAAAAGATTTATAGAAAGTACGGTGACCGAGTAAAGTTCATATTCTGTTAGGATTATCATATTCTTAAATACCAATCATTCCTCCTAATCAGAATTGTCGTGGCAACTGTAAGTTCTCTTTACAAGATATATTTATATATCTTTTGAATTCACGCATTAATTCCTTCTCTAAATCTACCTAGATAAATATCGGGTTTTGCCTGAATTTATATTTTAAATATCATATGCCTATTTACATTTTATATCTTACAAGATATGTATTGGTTGATAGAACTACACTATGTCAATATTCTCTCGTAATGCGAATCTTTACAAAATATTCTTACATAAATATATTTCTAATTGAGTTTGTATTTGATTTTAATTCAGATTGATGAATTCGTTATGTATCAATTTCCGTTAAACTGAACTTTCAAAGTAATCTTTATTCTATATTTGTACGGATATATGCTGATCTTACCTGAGTCTACATTTTCCACGTCATGTGTAAACTTATATTAAACTAAACCAATATACTAAACTTTATTCTAAATTTATGTAAACACATGTCTTCTTTTACCTTAGGTTACATTTAATATTGTATGTATAATATTGTATTTTCTTAATATTGAACAACGACAGAACAGATTCAACATTAAATGCTTCTATTAATATGTATTGACATGGTACAAAGAGAGTAAAAGTTGGTAATAAAATAAAACAATTTTCTTTAACTTTACACATTTACATTTAACAAATAACGACATAGGCCACAATTGACACATATTAATGTTGATAAGTCAAGAATTGATAGTTGGCAATATATTGCACAAGATAGCTTCAATACAGAATAAGATTGAATAATTAATAATGATCACATTAAATAATTGATTTAAATTAACGATGATTTTTAAATTTAAATCAAATTAACAATGACCACATTAAACAAGTTGTTACATTATAAAATTATATTTAATTCTAATATTCCAAACTTTTCTTTAATTATTTTGAATTTAATTCCAGGTCAGGCCTTTGTAAATAGGTATATCAGCACATTGACTATCCGTATAGGTATTTTTAAAATCTATAATACTTTAATTAATTTTTTTGTTAACAATTTGTATTAAACGTTTATATATTACTTGTTTTCTGAAGCTTACCGTTTTTGATAATATTTGTAGCACTTTTGTCATCAATATTCTAACACACAGCTCTTTTATTAAACACACTTAAATCAAGCAGTAAATGTTTCAACCATATTGCCTCCTTAGCAGCTGCACAAGCTGCTAGGAACTCTGCTTCGGTAACAGACATGGCCATTCTTTGCTAGTACTGACCAAACCAGGTGACGGCAGCTCCATTCTTAGAAAATGTATATCCAGTTACTAAGCGCTCAGTTTCGTAGTCTGCGTCGTAGCTACAGTAATGCAGGCTACACAAATGTCATTGGCGTAGTCTGCGTCACTGTAGCCGATCATGTCAGTGGTGTTTGGATTATACAAGTAGCGTAGTCCCAATCACTTCGTGTCCTTCAGACACTTTAGTATTTTCTTTAATGTATTCCAGTGTAATCTATGGAAATAATTTATATATTTACTTACTTGACTTATTGATAACACTATCTGACTGCGTTTTTACGGATAGTTTTTCTTAGGTGGAAAGTTGTGATTACACTGTTTATAATGATCTTACATGAGGATGCAGACAGTGGTAATAACATTGTTGCTATAAGCGTCACACATATTTGTTCAGATGAATTAAAATATAGCTTCGTGTTTTATTTGCATACTAAATAAATTCGGGTCGAACACAATTTTATGTAAAAAGAAATATGCTTGTTTTGTTTAAAACTCAGTTAAATTCTAGGTTACAACAACTGAATGCCTCTTTTAATCTGCAGAGTGATTTATTTAATTAACCTACAATATTTGGTTTCAATTTTAGTCCCTCAGTCGGCATCATGTTTATATTTTCTTTTAAGTCATCATTTAATAATACCGTGGTGATGTCAAGTCGTATTATCTCAAGTCTTTTCTGAGCGATTATAGACAAGAATAGTCCTATGGAATTAGATATGATTGTAGGAAAAAACGTTTTGTCCTAATCAATCTCTTCAGACCATAAATGTATGGTCCTTTTGTGTAGAGTCGCTATTTGTAGCGTTAGCCTATTTTCTCGTCCTTGATGACTAAAACTCATTTTCATTCTATTGGTTTTATGTCTAGAAATAGTTTTACGAGTATTCATATTTCATTTACATTGTAAGTTTTCATTTTTTTTATTGAGGTCTTCCTTTTTTAATAATGATTTCCTTCCTTTTTTGATGATGACTTCTAGATATTTCAGTAATGCGAAATCAAACAAGCCTGTATTGTAACATGTTTTGTAAGCTGTTTTCTATGATTATCTTAGAGTATGTCGGTTTGTTCCTTGGTCTCCGCATTATGTCAAAAAGTGTTGGATCTTACACACACATATTTGGTGAATATAACCTTTAGATTATCGAGGACTCGATCTGAAGCATATCTCTGACGAGGATTCGATCTGAAGCATATCTCTTATGTGTTTCAGGAGCATTTGGAAACGCAAGGTTTAACTGACTTGTACTTGGACTTTGTGAGGCATAATTACTTTGAAGCTACTTCATAGACATACTACATACTTCATAAACATAATTCCTTTGGACGATGACGATGATTTCTACTTTTTTCATTGTTTTCGAATTTGGTATTGTGATTCTGTAACCTTTTGTATTTTTACAATATCCTTTAATGATTACTTTCTTGTCCTAGGATATTTTTACCTTTTTTTGGGAAATCAATTATAACTTCATACCCAAATACTCTCAAATTACCGATATTTGGTTGTTTTTCTGAAATTAAAAGTTGTCTGAGAGCACTGTTGGTAAGATATGCGGCTATATTATTTTAGTGGATTAACATCAAACAACAAGCATTTCGATTTTTCAACCAGTGATATATTCATGCGTTCTGGGGAAAGGAAATATTTTAAATATCAATTTAATTGATTTTATTTGATTGTTAAATTATTTCATGAACTATTTTACTGCTTCCGACTTTCTTTAAAGTAAATGCTATTTTTGAACAATCATTTATAAAGGCCATGTAGATTAAATCGTACTACAAACACCCGGATGTACTAATTTTAGCCTTTTCGAGATTTTGAGTTTTTATACTTAGGAAGCAATCGTGTTTGTTTTCTTTTCGCAAATGTTATACATATTGATCTGTTATCCTTCTTGGATAACAGATCTATATCCACGTTTTCTACAGCCTTTGAAAAGTTAAGAAAATTCAGATAACCCAGATGTTGGCACTACTGAAAAATATCTATTTAAACAACATCTGGTGTGTATGCAAAATTATTGTATGTTTTTCATCAGTACATAATGTTGATTAAGCTTGCATTAACTACGATTGTATTGTTTCTCTTTATTATGTAGCAACTTTTATTGTCAAACTTCACTTTAATGGCTGATAATACATTTATATATATACATATTTTTAATCACAATTTTATTGCACTAATCTTTGTCATCACAGACGTCAAGACTCACTTAACCGGGACCATTTACCAGTGGTTAATCATCCGCTAGTTTTATTGTCTGGATTGACGATGGCGACCCTGCCGCTGCGGTGACTATTTGTTTTTTTGTGGAAAAGATCTATCATATCATATGCATCGGAGCACCCGTGTTTGTATGCCGTGCCTCGTTATCATTTGTCGAGGCTCTGAAAACCATTGCGTAACTGAAATTGTAACGATTTGAACTTTACATTCGTTTCTTTTCGGATCTGCATTGCACTTTTATACGACCAAACATGTTGTCCTTCTGAATATTATTTTTATATCTTTACCCTCTGTAATTTACATTTGTTGCAAACGTTTTAACATTACTGTCGATTATTTTGAGATCTTCGCTTTGATCAAATCCGTGCTTATTTTTAAATTAGAATATCCGATTGGAATAGTCAATATTTTTTATGAGTCTAATAGACCTAAGAGTAGTATCGTTCTGAGTCATTCACCATCTACTTTAAACCCGATGTTTAGTATAACCGATAATAAATTTAGAATATGTAACCTGAGTTTACAAATAAAATGTGGAAATTAAAATTATATCGAAGAGAAAGTTGAATTTTAAATTTATATAATTTTAATTCAAATAAGTCAAATACTTACGAAGTGGCGGGTGGTTCAAAATTTAAAAAAAATTGATCTTACAATAAAAGTAGACAAAAGACACTTACAGCGACACTTTAATCTACACGCCTGTAATACTAAAGGTATCCCCATAAAACGTCATTTCATTTTGTTAAATATTCTTTTAGAAATGGTACGTTTGATTTCATATTACATGTCCACATAAAAAAACATGTCCTTACAGGGAAGCTCTTTACTATATTTTTCTCAAACTGATTACTATTTTAGACTGACATTAATTATTAATTTCCTTTCAAATTATCTATTGAGCTAAAGGCTAATTTTCAGAGTCTTAATTCATTATTGACATTGAATAGAGATTTAATAAATATGTATTTATTTGCATCCCTTTCGTTTTGCGTATGACTTTTAATAAAATACTTGTAGGTGATTTTATTTATGTTAATGATACTAACAGCATTCAAATACATACTTAATATAAACTTATTCTTTTGCTGCCCAGGGCATTTGTCAGAATCAAATACAATTTCAGTTTCGTAGGCTCTCTCTCATTTAGTCAAGAATACATCTATCTAATTCATTTATTCACTTCTATCATCTCAAACGTAGCAATCTAATATTTTACCTATAATCTCATAAATAGTAAAATTAAGAATATTCCATTTAGATTTATAATAAAACAATGGGACATTATCTTTAGGCAACTCCACAATCGCTTATAAATCATAGGTTGCTGTCAAAACATTCACTTTTATTATATTCTTGTCATTTGTTTATCTTAATTTTCTAAGTAATATCTGCCAGACGTTTTTATTCTTGACGTCTGCCAAAACTTTCCTTCGTTAATTATTTTTCAATTTCATCAGTATTATCATAAACGTGGCATCATTCATAGAAATCTTTTTAGGGATAAGAAATGAGATGTTGAAATCATTGGTAAAAATTTGATAAATTAATGCATAATTAACAAAAGGCATTCCATTTGCTTTTCAGTGGTGTTTATAGTGCTTATGAATTCGTACTATTGGTTTATCAGCAACAATATATACTGTGACGTATTCAAACAGCTATAAAGTTCGTGATACCTATAATCAAATTAGTAAAATAAGTTACAAGAAATTACCCCAATCATTGAGTAAATGTAATAAAATCTGGCTAAGCTACCAAAATACAATAAAAAATAAAAGTAATATAAAGTTAGAAAACGTTTCTAAACTAGGTATGTTATAATTATTTTGTGGATAAATTGTATGTAATGTAAAGAAAATTTGTTTGTCCAAACTGATTAATTTGAACAAAAAAGTTTCCTTGAAATACTTTCGAAGTGACACTTGTTGTTAACCAAAATTAAAAATTATTTTTTACTTGCGCTGAGAGTTTTGCTGACAGATAAAACTTTTATAGAAACCAATACGAAAAGCCTTCAGCATGGATAACTCCGTGAGCATACCGACTATTTATAGTGTAGCTATTGACTTATAATTTTCGTGCTTTGAACTTGATTATGTTAATAACATTGAGTAATGTAAATAATATGAAGAGTTTTATATTAAAACACTTGAATAAAATTTGTTCAAACTTTAGTTATAACTTTTTAGTTGCATGACAAACATATTTCCAATCCATCTAATATAACCGCGTATACCCTAGATGCTAGCTATGATGACCCTAAGAAACGGGAAAGAATTTAGAATCTATTGTTCATAAAAAAATATGTATGACCGGCCCAAAAGAATGCTGTTGAATAACGGAAAAAAACACAACTCAGACATATACTACACAACCTTTAGCATAACATTCCAGTTGCACTAAATATTTCAAACTGATTTGAAGTTTGTCAAGCAATTGCATAACGCATCAAACACTTGCCGTACATTAAACAATTGTTAGCAGCAGTTCAAGTTTCACAATTTATCTGAAAATGTATTGGCTCCCTTAATATAGCAAACGATACAGGTATGCTGAATTTAGTTTCTCGTGTAATGCTGCCTGTATAAACATATTTGCATTGTTTTGTTTAATTCATGGACTTTTAAAGTATGTACGTTGTTGGGCTCCGTATTGTACTATATGGAAGTCAAAAATTTGGCCTATACATATATAGTACATATAGTACTAAACCCTCCATTCGCTGCGCGAATGTGCATAATTTGCCTTAGTTTTGTATTAAATGTATCCTATGTGGATTATTCCCAGAAAAATAAAAACAGTATGTTGTTTGACTTAAAAAGTAGTGACAATGTGGAGAATTTAAAAAAAAGTCGACGGAGCCATTATCAAAAAAAGAATTTTTATTAAATGTTTGTATAAAAATATTGAAGTTTGACAAAATAAAATTTGTAGTTTCACAAAAAGTTAAAAACACACTTTCATAGCCTAAGGACTCATTGTGGAAAAACGAAACGAGCCCAAATTCGATGCTCGAGTTACTGTTAGACATTAAAAAGTTCTCATTATCATCTCTCTTCCCTATTATTAGACCTATTTGGTTACATTATACAATCAAAGGACTAATTTAGCCAAGCCCAATGACCCAATCTCGACGATCAAATCCTCACTGAAAAACTCTTGAAACAAGTAAAACAAGTCAAAAAGTATGACTATCTCGTTCTCCCATGACCATATCAGCTTAACAATAGTATATGATTGTATTTTCATTAGAATTGAATAAGTTTAAAAAGCTACAATTCGATGTGATTAATTAGAAATATGTTACAAACGAGTTATAAGATTTGCACGCAATAACGGTTCAAGGCAAGTTACGGTTCAAGTTAAAAGAAGCGTGTAAATAAATTCTTTATTTTATATCTTTACGAAATATTTCAAAATAACAAATGTCATTGCAATCAGTTACATATATATATATATATATATATATATATATATATATATATATATATATATATATATATATATAAATATATATATATACAGCAAAAATTTAAGTTCTATTTGGCGCTTCCCTCTATTTTACATTAAAATACATTTTTGTTAAAATCTCGATTATGTCTTTGATTATGTAAGAGTTCCCCATCTCATACGGAACTATGATAATAACATTCACCTTCCGTGAAGCATTGTAGAAATAATTATAAAAATTTAACATACCGTATCAATAGGAGATTACTGTTGAGAAATGTTTTGACAAAGGTTTATAAATTTATATTGAACTTACCACTGTAGCTTTTGAATAAAATGCTAGATGCATGGTATTTTATGTGATGGTATCACCTGTCGCTTAGCCGTACAACTATGCACTTATTAGGTTTAAAGCCATGGAGAGAATGATTGCCGATCGAGAATGATGTGGTTTATTAGTCATTTATTCTGAAAATTGTCAAACAATTTAATACATTTCCTACATATTACATTTTTAATCACATTTCACTGCTCCTTTCACCGATCAGGTTGCATATGCGAACGATAGACGAGATCACGATTTGGCAACATCATAATTTGACTTTCCGTATAATGAATTGAGTGAACGTGAAGAAAAAAATCTTAACAATTTTAAACTTGGCACTTTTTTTATGCCCATATTACTTAATCAAGTCACCTTATTATTTTATATTCTGCCATCTTTTACAAAGTGACGAATACTAATTAAACCTGTTATTCAAAATATTTTCAATACAAAATTACTGAGAGAAAATGTTCTTTTCTGAAATCATAACATTGTGAAGAGAATAATATCATATTTCTAAAATGGAACCTTCCCGATTATTAGACTATTATTATTATAAAATTTACAAGCGTTCGAATTTAAAAGTATTTTTTTTACTTTGGCATGTGGTAATTTTTTCAAACAAGATCATAATAATAAAACAATGGGACATTATTTTATTATTATGAAATAATAATAAAATATGTCAAGTTAAAAAATATATTGAAGACAAAAACACAGGCTGTTAAACGCTTTCATTCGATTATTTGAAACAAATATTTGCACTCTATGGATGCTATAAAAATTCATAAAAAATAAGGAATACTTATTTTAACTCTCGTAACATTTGATAAAATTAAGTGGAGAGAGTAAAGATTTTTTTTCAAAAATTAGAATATATTGGGCTTCAAAATGAAACACAATTGATTCAAATTATTAAGTTCTTCTAATGGAAACATATATCAACATCCTTAATAATATATTTTCACTTGATTACACCATTACACCGAGCTTATCACGAATTTTCAAGGCATTCTTAACGGGCATTGATAAGTTTTCTTTAAGTTTTAATTTTTTCCTTGAGAATTTCCATAAAATAATAATAGACACTTTCTATAGCTTGCTATAAATTAAGTATTTTTCTTCCCAAAAAACGGTACTAAATTGAGGAAAGATGGAAGTCAATTGAGGGAAATTTCATAAAATATGGTAGGTGACACAAAGTTTCCAATATATACTGCATATCGCGCGGCACCATTGTAACAATAGGGTGCGAAGTAGCGAACGAGTTATTTTGCAAAAGGTAAATCCTTAATTCTGTATTTTGCTTAAGATAATTTTTACAAATAAACTAATTTTTTTCTTCAATTTAGCCTAAATTGAAGAAAAAAATTAGTTTATTTTCATGTATTATTTTCAAGAGAAATAAAATAAAATTGTTGCAACAATTGACTTGTTATACTATAAAAATCATACTATGGTATTATATTATGAACTTATACAAATTAGTGGGATACACAGGGTCTGCAAGGTACCCATATAACTCCATAAAAAGCATTTAGGACTATTAATTTCATGTAAATCTTACAGAAATATTGAGAGATACTACTCGGAGCTGATATTTACAAGACATTTTTTTTATGTAGAATTCAGTAAATGAAATAGCGTATTTCTAAACGATATAAATAATATAATAGAAACAGGAAAAAAAGTCGAAGTTCTTATTTAAAGTAAAACATTTTATGGTGACTAGTATGGAAATTTAGATTATTTAAAATCAAGAAAATTATGGTACGATTATAATAAAACAAGCTAATAGCAGCTCTTAGTCATGTGAAATAGTAAAATATTGTAACCAAGACACCATGTAATTTTGTGACGTAATGATTTTTAAGCCTTATCATATTGTTTTTATATCAGTGAAAAACAAAAATTATAAAATAGTTTTGTACTTTTACTCGGAGCAGGAAATTAGTTTATAAGCATTAGAATCTAAGAAAAGTAAAACTCATCAATTTATATATAATATGAAAAATGAATTAAAAATTTTCTATTGAAGATATCCTAACAAATGTAGTTAAAACTATATGTATGTTTTGTATTTTGATTTATTTGCGAACCAATTTATACATACCATCAGATCTAATAGAACAATATCCTTATTGTCAAAAGGGGTATAATGAAAGCCCATTATAAATAAAAGTCTTTATTTATTTATACTACTATATTATACTACTATATAATACATAGCCTTGAATGATCTATTTTAAATTCGGAGAATTGCAAAATTAGTAAATCCTAAGTTCAATTAAAACTTAACAAACAGTACTAAAACTAAGTTAAAGGGTTTTAAACTTAATACAAATTTTATAAACGTTAAAAATTGTATAAACACATTGGCGATTTGCACAACGAACGCAGATGTCTTTCCAATGCGTGCGCACAGATGTGTACAAATGTCTGCGCGCGAGAAACTTTTGCTCTGCACAATGCGCCCCGCGCGCATCTTATTTGGGCTGCGCATGAATTGCGCTGCTCGCTCACTTCTCCGTCAGTTTGCTATAGTCAGCAATGAAAAAGGCATGTATTTTTCATAATAATGGAATGAAATGAGATGATGAGTTCATGTTTAAATGAAACTTTAAAAAAAATGACAATTTCTTGAGACCCAATAGATATTAATTATAGTCGACATAAATAAATTAATAATTAATGCATTTATTTTTGTATACAAACTTAGTGCGAGCTCCAAGCGCGCCATAAGCCTGTTTCACACGTTGCAAGAACATAGCATGAAATGTATAGGCGCAAAGGGGAACATAGTATGCACCTTCGTTGCGCATTTCGCCAATGTGTACGAATCTTAAGCTACGTGAGTAAAATATTTACAAAAAAGTAAAGGCATTCAGGAAACTTTTGAAACTATAGTAGCGAATAGCAATATAATCATATGTCTTTCTCCGTAGAAGCTACGGATTAGTGACAACGATATCATGCACTCTTAGGTTTCTTAAATTATCTTCTCGCCTTATTCCGACTATACATGGACCATTTTATTTTGATGCGTTCGCCATAATAACTTTGTGTTTGTTTTATTTGGTAGGTTTCCTGGTTTAAATTACAATTAATTGATCCTTAGTAAGGGCTGTAAAATCATTCAAACCAATATCACCACCTGTGATTGTTTGGAAAATGGTTCTGCCAGAGTTCATACTATTTGTGAGTATAATAATTTTATATTAAAGCGATTTAAGGTAAGTGACCATTGATTAATTTCCTGTAGGGTTTTGCTTATTAATCTGTGGTCAGTAAGTGGGCGCCCAAAAGGATTGACAAGTGCTTTGTCAATTTTAATTTCATCAAAGAATGTTTCTAAGTAATTTAAATTGACGTTTAAGGAGTCTGTTTCTCATCTCTACGATTTAGCAACACATGGTCTATTTTCGAAATTGATTTGTCTCTTGAATAGTCAACTGCGTATTGCCCCTCCGGTTTTTGTTACTGAAATGTTTACCTTATATCCCTAAGATTGTTTTTCCCCTACAAAATCTCGAAACCCCCTATCTAAAATTAAAACATCGTCGAACATAAAGAACCACCAAAACGAGTTATAACTATTCCTCAAAAATCTTTTTTCACATGATGGCATCTGATACCGTTGCATTGTAGAATCCAAAAATATCTAATATATCCAAATGGGTAAACCGTTATGTACAGTTTGTACAGTTGCCGCCGTTTATGGAAACTTTGTAATTTCTTTAAAGATAACAATTACTACTCCTTTTTAAATATGTGTCTGCGCCGACATGGATCGTAATGACCCTACCTTCATTGCCTTCATCACACAAAGTGTTAGGTATAAATAAACTTCTTGACATGTGTTCCTCTCATAATGTAGGTTGTAACCTGTATGTCTAGGTACAAACTCTCTTATCAAATCATTTTTCACGCTCATAATTTTTGTTTCAAATTCCGGTCTAGACATAATAAATATTTTTCATAGTCATTTATTATGCGCCCCGTGTGCAGTTTTATCAAAATCGTGGCTAAAGAAGTTGTTGGTGTCCAAAATTCGCACGCCGATCAACTTATATTAGTAGTTATTGAAGTCCGTAAAATATCAGCTTAATATTTGTAAAAACTTATAGAATAAAGGAACACACAATGAAAAGTAGTGTATAACAGGAATCGGAAAAATAGGGATCCAACAATAAGTAAGCATGCACAATACTTAGCCGATAACCTACTGACCTTTAACTATTGTTACATCAATGTCCTTGACCTTTAGCAATGTCGCCGGCAGAGAAGGGCGGCCTCTCCGCTTCAAAGTTAAAACACAAAAATTCTGGGAAATATAATATCGATGTTGACAGCTTTTAAAAAAATATATAAGCATTTAGCATAGGTATGTATAATGTAATATGCTTTTTTAATGAATAATGTTTAAATAGTATAACATGACATAAATGTAATGAAAATGTTATATCTAATTTTGTTCATATTTTAATATTTTTTAAGTAATTGTTTAGATAATTACCAATTTTAAAAAATAATTGTTTAAGGTAATTAATAATTGTTAAGGTATTACGATTTTAATAATAATTATAGTAAATCTAATTTATTACCTAACACCTAAAACCATATTACTCCGTCCCGACTGAAGAAAGTGGCCATATAAAGTTGTATTCCTTCCAATGTTTAGAAGTGGCTATACAAAATTTTATTCCTTTCAATGTCTTCTATTATCCGAAAATTCACGAAGAACACGCTTCATTCAGAAAGAACACGCTTTTTTGCATCCTATTTTAAATATAAATCTGAATTCCAATTAAATAGCACAGTAACGGGGCTCTAATTCATATGTTCCATATCGCCGATTCCATAATTGCACTGAAAATTAGTATTAAAAGCTTGCGGCCGTTTGTAGGATAACACTACGTGAACTGAGAAGGCAAATGCATAGTACTCTTTATAAAGTTAATTATATAATAAGATATTATTAAGATTATTATTGTTAAAAATTATTTATTTATTAAAAAAGTTTCAATTTTTTCGAACTATTGAAGCGATGTACCAGAATAATGCGAGGTATCAGAAGTAACGTATTAGCAATAAACTGATTTTGGTGTCTTGACCTTTGATATCTTTACTAGGAAACATGATATTTTATAACATTTTTCAGCCTATGTTTAGAATGTAAAAAAAAAGATTGTGCAAATTATCAGCTTTCTTTCTTTCACTCAGAGATCTATTTTATTGTACTATTTAAAACCTCTCCACTCAACATTAAAAGTTTCGAAGACCTTAATTATAAAACAAAATATTGGTAATCAGTTTTCTCCCGGAAATATTATATTATGTTTTGCAATTATTTTACTGGTGTAAAATAAATTACAGAAAACAAATTATTACAAATACCGGTGGCGTGAACCTTTTTTGCTGTTAGTAATTTATTAAATATATAGCAATTCTATATTATTTAAGTTAATCTTTTTGACACGTTTTAAATGGAAGTAGTATATTTATGGACTTCAATTTTGTATATTATTCTCACGGTAAACATTTTCTATAACAATGTCATCGTGGTTGTCATAAGATAATATATATTTATTTGTGAGATTCAAATCTAATTCAATATTAGAGATTCAAATCTAATTAAATACTGACTGCTTATTTGTCTATGGAAAAAAGTTAGATGAAAAGGGAATAGAACATCAAATAATACAAACGCAGATATAATGTACACATCGGAGTTTCAATAGTATTATACTTATTATTATAAGAAGCATATTTGATGACTTGGAAGATTTAAATCACAGAATAACATAAAATTTATAAACAATACAACTAATTTAATGTAATCTTTATTCCACGTAAAACCTCAGCCGTAACCTATTTTACGTTTCACCTTTAATTTTATGATAAAACATACACTTATTAATATAGTTTATATAAACTCTTTATGAACTTTATTTGCTGTAAGATTTTTTTTAATTTACGCATATTGTATTTTATTACTTAGGTATGAGGATATTTTCGTTTCCAGCTTTTATTTTCATAACACGTTGTAAGTTCTAAATATTCTGGGTACCTTGCCTTGGACAATGGACACTTTTTTATAAACTGTTGGAAAATATTTTCATACGAAGGGCGGTTAAATTTAACAAGGCGTAATTGTAACTGAGGCTTGAATTTCAGCATATATTACATTTAATTCTCTATATATCTCTCTATATTACATTTAATTCTCAGCATATATTAAATCTAATCTCGTATAGAGTTTTCTTGTCATGGAGGGTTATAGTGTAATACTTACGCGGTCACAACCCTACTAGGTGATGTTTTATTATGATTAGCTATTTTTGTATTTTTTATTGGTGAGCTCTTTGTTGTTGTCTTCGTGTCCAAGAACTAATATTTTCCTGTTTGTTGTTTTCATTTGAAGGATTTATTCTCTAGTCTTTCAGAGAGTCCCGTCTTAATTCTTTATATATCTGATGTAACACTTTCGCTGTTATTCTATTCCGCTCTGTCGTTCACTATAAAAAATGTATTTTTTTATGTATAAAGTTCTTACCTCCATTAGTTAATTATTTTACTTCACCGTTTATGCCTCAATTAATATTTCTTTTTAGAAATATTATTTTACATATTAGTGCGTTCCTTTCTCCGAGTTCCCCGTCTTATAAGTTGTTTATATTTTCTAACTTTTTTATTGTGAGTTAGAACTATTGGTATTTTTATTCTTTTTGGTATTTTTTTTCACCTTTATTTCTTATTCTTTGAGAGATTCTATTTCTGATTGATTTAGTGATCCTTGTAAAGTTTTGTTTATATAGTCTGGAATTTCATTTTTTTATTCCACGCATTTCACTTCTTTTTCTTCGATACCGAAGAGAACTATAATTTTTCTTCTTATTCTTCTCATATTTGGTCAATTCATTTTTCTTGCTCTTCCACTTTTATGTTCAATTCTTCATATTTTTATTCCATTTCTTTAAATTTCTTATTTACATTATTGTTTATAGATTCTCTTATGTTTATTTCTAAATAGTTTTACTTTTTTTATCTTTCTGCGATTTGTTACATAGCTTAGTACTTTCAACAACCTATAACATTTCTAGCGTCGCCTAATATAGTTTGTAGAACCAGTGCGTATACCAAATCACGTAATGGAGACGTTAGAAACAACGGTGACGTTTGCCGATTATGATAACTATTTTCTTTACAAATGAGTGTCGCTGGAATATCATAGATGTCATGCTAGAACAGAAGCGCTATATCGATCCGAGCACTAGCAGCATTCTTTGATTCATTCACAAATGTCTGCCTTTACGTGTTTGTCTTATTGTTTTGCTTGACGTGAATAATTTCGTTCAAAATAACCATTTCTAGGATAATTTTAACTTCGACTATTGCCTTTCTACTTATTAATATTTTATTCCATAACATCTATTTTACTTAGCGTATAAACTTTGAGTTAAGCATGATTCGCCTAATTTCAATAAGACTTTTTAAACTTATATTTTGCTCTGTTTTCTCTTTCACTTCAGTTTTTCCATTAAAATTTATATATGGAAAAACTGAAGTTTTGAAAGGTTTGAAACGTATTCTTTAATTATTTTAAAGGTC
The DNA here is from genome assembly GCA_039881145.1 of Druceiella hillmani. NCBI lineage: Eukaryota > Metazoa > Arthropoda > Insecta > Lepidoptera > Hepialidae > Druceiella > Druceiella hillmani. The sequence continues at coordinate 23,372,398 of JAYKKI010000021.1, read as the reverse complement.
ACATATACCACATAGCTATTTTCTATTGGTCGTACTTCCGCAACTATCCACGGTATTTACCGTTCAAAAAAATAAATATATACGACCATAATTTATCATTAAAAGAGTTATAATGAGATAAATTATACTTATAATTACTAGTAAACACAATAACTGGATAAAAATTAAGACAGGTTATATCCTGTAACGACAACTCTACAGGATAAAACTGCTCACCAACGAACATTTTCTCAATATTTAAGCCTTTCTATTTTCACGATAAAATAATAACATGCATCAAAATAAACGTGTTTCAAATTAAAAGTCTTTATTTGAAAAGTAACACAGAGTTTAACAAGGATTTTAAACTACATTAAACTTGCATTAACACATTAATATTAAATTTGCGTTTTTAAGAAAAAAAAATTGGTTCCTTTCACTGATATATGCTTCAATTACCAAGTAAGCCTTGAAAATGTTATGCAAATTTTCAAATATAATTTCGCGCCAATTCGGAAGATATTATGTGTCAGATAACAATATATAAATAATAATTTATTTGGATCCAATTTTCTAAATATTAAATGCATATATTTACAAGATCCATCTGCCATTCGTATTGAAATGTATGGTATGCCGTATGGTAATTGAGGGTAACGTCAATTCATTTTTCACAAACTTAAATTTCATTTGAACATAAACTGTGATAAATTGAGATTATTTCTCGAATAATTCTATCACTGCCAGCCTTGTCCCATGAATAATTATTTAAATCTTTTCATTCGGTATGTAATATTCAAGCTTCACATTATCGCCTTAAAATTAATTGTAATTAATTTCCCTACACGGCAGTAGAATTTTTTTTTTTTAATTGACGGTGTTCCTTAGAAGTATTCTTCATATTTTTCTTATACATTTTTAACTTTTTATATTTTTCTTTTATTCACTTTTTCACGAAACCTAATTTTACACGTTTAAATATTGTAAATTTGAAAGAATTTTCATCGATTTTTTCATCCTTAACATTATTATTCTTAACAGAATTAACTGATATATTATCATTTATTTAATTGGTGACATTATACTAACAACAAAAACGTTTTATACAAAATTCTTCGGATGCGACTCATTTCAACTTATTCACGAGAGTCAAAAGACAAATAATAACTAATTCATGTATTATTTAAGAGATCCGTACTAGTATACTTAATTTCAATCATTCAATTGTCTCATTTCACACTCATTTCAATTACATTCGATCACCTGTGTAAAATATGTGCATATGTTTGTTTTTCTTTATTCGGCTTTATGTGATACATTAAAACACGAACGCTGAATTTAAGGTATTTATTGTATGAATGCTTTTAATGTTATAAATAATAAGTCATTGAAAATTCCCTACCAAAACTCTATCGAGAAATCTTATATATATTTGTATACAGGAGAGAAAACAAACTTGCCGCAAAATGCATTTAAAAATAATTTATTTATAATTTTCCTTTTTGTAATATAAATAAACTACTATATCATTTAATTAACGATTCAATATCCATGTTTCGATTATAATGATTCAATATAATGCTTTTTATTAAAAATATATAACAAATACGAAACGAAACGTAGAAAAAGTGTTGATGTATTGAAAAGTAGTCAAAATAAAAAAGAAATTACTCCAAAAAACGGCATTACTCCAAATAACAGTTTATAAGTAGCAACTAATACACTGAATATTGTAGGCCCGTACAATTCTAAATAAATTAAATATAAGTTACTGAATTCAGGACGTGTTAACACTTATATTGCTGTAATTTTTCTTAGTTTCTTTTCAGAAGTTTTAGTCTTTATTTGAATGTAACAGATTTCAGTTTTTTATTTCTTTGTGACAAACAATTATATTAAATGAGCGGCAATTTCAATTGTTGTTATAAAAGTTCATTAAATAAAGGTAGGTTAAGAATATGAGAAAATATGAAAGCACCAACTTTTAAACTAATTATGTTTTTATCCCTCAAAAGAAGCTCTGGTAGTGTTAGAATTTATATATTTAAAGCGGTTAACGCATTAAATATATAAATTCTAACACTCGGTACCAGTGAACTGTTCATGCTAGGGAAATACATAGAGTAGGAAAAATGAGATCCTTCCACGAAAGGAATTCCACCATAGCAGCTCTGCTTTATCATTATATGCGCAAAGAGGAGTGTGATATTTAGTATACTTAAAGTTTATATGGAGAAGGAGTGCAGAAAATTTATGTGCGATATATTTTACAAATACATGAAATTATATATTACAAGTACACTAACAGATTCATTGTTTACATTCAACAATAAAAGATTTATTTTTTACGTTCATACTGTCAATGTCAAACACATAATAGTCTGTGGTCAAACACTCGCACAGAGTAAAGATTGTCGCCAAAGAATTTTAAAATGTCAGATTGACTAAATGAGTTTCAAGCTTTGAATTTTGTGTCACTTCAAATGTTTCTTTTTTAATAGTATAGTGTATATAAAGGCAAAGAAGCATTTATTTTATATTTTGTGTAATAAGTATCTTTGTTTTATATATTAATGAAGTACAGCTTTCTTAATATACACCTATTACAAAAGGAAAGTTTTATAGCAGCAATCTGATTAACAATCGATACAATCGAATTTCGACCACTGGGTGACCACTAGTATATTTTATTGCACATTATGATGTCAACCATTATCGTATTATCTAAATGTAGCATTTATATCAAAAGCAGCTGTACATTATCTGCATTAAATTATTAAGGATTATTAAATAATGAGTGAATACTTATCAAAATATGCGGACGCCAATCTTTAAAAATCATTGAAACTCTATCATTAGAATTTGAGGGTATTTTATCATTAATAAATGTTTATTGTGCATTTATAAATCACAATATTTATAGCTTTCTTCACAAAGTAAGCACCACTGCTAGACCATGCTTGAAACAATAAACTGCGCTATTTGACTATTAAAGTCTCGGTTTAGTCCGGCGACCATAACTACACATAAATGAGCATATTATTTCCTTCACCTTTTACTACTTTTTCGGCGTTTGAAACGGCGGCCAAAAAGATGTTTTTGAAAACATGTATCATTGAGGAGTGATATTTTAATTGGTGATTTAAAGATGCATTGGTTTTACTTTCGATTTACTTTTAAAGACAACAAACTATACATTTAACCATTTTTTTAAATTTTTACATAATTGTTTTATTCGATTTTTCATTTGAAAGTAACCAATAGAACTATTGACAATAGAAATAAAAAAATTACAACAAAATTAAGTCTTGAAAGTGTCCATTTACAAAAAAATAAAATTATGTTTATATTTTATTTTATTTTTGAAGAAAAAATTATGGAAAATATGCGCAAGAGATTTATGAACTAGTACTTCTGAGCGAAATCAATCGGGTAATTTCTACATACATTGTAATTTTGACTTACTTTTATTTTTTTAATAACATTTAGTTCCATTAAGACTATTATATTTAACAAATTCAGTGTAAATCCTGTAAAGTAAAGAAATTAACAAGGCTTCTTAATTCATATGTTTGCTAAAATAACAATTAAGGGATTCTCATGGATACCTGCGATTACCATTCACGTGTTTCCCTCTTTTATTTTCTGTTTGATAAAATTTATTTCTTTTTATTTTATTTATAAACTTTTGAGTATTTCATGTACACACACACACACACGCACGCATGCTCGCACATACGTATATATATATATATATATATATATATATATATACACACACACATATGTATACATATGTATATGTGTATATATATATATATATATATATATATATATGTCATGCGATGGGCGAGTTCACGGTGTCGTATGGGACGGCAAACATTTGGTTCAGAAAGTTCAGGAATGAGGACTACGATCTTGAGATCCAACCTCGTACCGAACGTCTTGTTGAATTGGATGTTCAACGATTACGACGTCTAATTGAGGAGGATTTTCGACTGACGACTCGTCAATTGACAGATAATATACACTGCAGTCAGTGCACCATAGAAGCACATTTGCACAAATTGGGGAAAGTTTCAAAATACAGTGTGTGGATACCCCACGAATAGTAATTATATCACCTTCAGTGCAGAATTGAAACTTATCAACTGTTATTGACATTGAAACATAACTTCGACTGGCTGAATCAGTTAGTAACTAGCCATGAGAAGTGGGTTACATACGTTAACCATACACGCAAACGCCAATGGCTGGATATCGGAGAAACAGGAGATTCAATATCCAAACCTGAAATAAGTGCCAAAGCTCAGCTGCTTGTGGAATGTCAAGGGCATTACTCATTGGGAGTTGCTTTCAGAGGGATCTGCAATTAATGCAGATATTTACTGTGAGTAATTAGATCAATTAGCTAACAAATTGAGTAGTGAACTGGAACGAGTTTATTTTCTACATGATAATGCTAGACAACATGCGCAAAACGTACTCGTGATAAATTAGAGTAGCTCGGCTGGGTTCTACTCACTCATCCACCATATTCTGATTACTATTTCACATTAAAAATATCTCCAAAACGACCTCGCACAGTTTTTTGGATCAAAGCCAACGGAATTTTGCGAGAAAAGCATATTGTCACTGTCGACTAGATGGCGACAAGTAGTAGATAATAATGGTGCATACTTAAATTTAGCGTAAGCAATATATATATATATATATATATATATATATATATATATATATGTGTGTGTATATATATATCTATATATATATATATATATACATATTTATGTGTGTGTGTATCGTACTCATCTTCTTAATAATGGTTACAAGTATTTAAATTTATGTATATGTATTTTGACTTGAATGAAAATAACATTTTTAATTATTAGATTATTAATCCCCTTTTATCAGTACTTCCTTTGCTAAATATTTGTAATAAATACTAAATGTGCAATTACTCACAAAAATAATTTTGAGCAATGTTTTGCTTTACTAGATACTCCTAATTTCGCAATAAACTCATTTATAAATTTTAAGTCAGTCTTGTTTTTATTAGTTTACGTGATATACTTTCCTGAACAGGTAAATTTAACCGCAGTGGCTCGACCACATTTTTATATAGGATTTTAACTTCATTAACTATTTTAATCTTAACCATTTTTATTACATTAACGTGATATTTTTTTCTCATTCTCCAGTGTTATAATTTTCCTTTAAACTTTTAACTTGTTTCTTATACTTTTACACATTTGTTTCTAATGAAACATTCATGCTTGCCACAATTTGATTTTCATTAAAATAAACAATAAGTTTTTTCGACTATATATTTCCTATAACAGTTATAATATATATCATTTTAAATAGATATTTTATAATTCAAGATTTGGATTCATTTCAGGTTACGCATCGAATGCATATTTTTCATCTTACTTTATCGAGTTGATCTTAATATTAAGACTAGGTTAAACAGAATACGAAAAAAATTTTTTAATTTTTGTCACTAGTCTCGATACACTAGCACCATATTACATATCAAAAAACTTAATAATAATAAACATTTATTTTTTATTTTATTGAGATTTCCAGCGCGCGTGAAATATTTCAATTTTTTGATACAAATACTCTGCTGGGAATCGTAAGATAGGTTTCATAACATATTGTTTTAGTGGCTCAAGTGCCACAGAGTTAATTTGCAAAATTCCTCTTCATTCTTAGTGCAATTGGTTTTGACTGGAAACATTTTAAGTATTTGACATGTAACTTTCTTGATATTGTTTTTTATGGATAAGTCCTTACAATATTTTGACTTTCCGTGCTTAAATTAAGATATTTATTACAATAAAAAATGGTTATTAATTTAAAGATGATCAATTCTTTCAAATAGTCATAATTTCCCGAGCTTCATATTACCAAATTTATTTATTCTACTTTTATGGTTCTCTATACTCGTTTCATTCATGAAAGGATCTTTTGCAAATCACCAATAGATTTTTAGAGACCAAAGTTCATATCTATTTAAAATAAAATTCCGTTTGAAGTAGAAATTTTAATCAAGTCGCAGCGATCCAACTCGTCCTCGGGTATTTAATTTTGTCGTAAACTTGAAATAAATTTTCTCTAAGACAAAGTGAAAATTCCGTTGCAAATGTGAAGAAAATCGTACATATAACGTGAAATTTGAAAAATGGTAATTTAGAGATGATACCATCGTTTAATGCACACATATATAGTAATCACGTAAGTTTTCTTGGGTTTCCAATAATTGAAATTAATTTCGTAATGAAGAACTTCCAATCGATTATGTTTAAATTACTAATAATAATATTTTTTGAAATAATTTTTAGGCCTCGGCCAAGTGCAATATTGTGTTAGAATTAACATTCAGTAAATCTATACGACAGCTCTATCTTAGTTATTTATTCTTCTCTAGCAAAGCTGTGCGATAACTTGGCTGCTATGGTTCCACAACTTTTTGCAACTAACGTTTTAAAATCAATATTGGTCCTTCTTAAAGAATTACTTTTACGAAATTTCACTTGCTTTTATCGAGATTTTACCATTCGCCAATATTATCTCCTTTATTTCAGATATTGGACATACTGGATTTTATTAAGTGTTACTCACTCATTATATTAAATTTCCTAAATAATTTTAAACTGATAATTTTTCTCAATGACCTACTATGTGCTGCTCCATATTTCGTCTGAATCTGTAAATGTGTTCCATACTTCATACATAGAATAAGAAATAGTGTTAAATAAATATGCCTATCATATCAATTATCCTTGGGCTTATAGGTGACCATCACCTATATATAAAAATTAATTTTGTTCCTCTACAGAGCGCTTAGTAGGTAGGTATTTTTTGTCATGTACATCTACTTTCACAATATTAAAAGTAAACCGCTTACTTACTACAAGGAAAAATTCCATTTATTAAAATGAAAATAGTTTTACAGGTATTTCAAATCAAACTATATTATATCAACAATTTGTCAATTATTTCCAAAAAATCCGCAATTGAAATCAAATTATTATCGTAGCTAATAATATAATAATAATACAATGGCGGTAAAAAAATATAACCGTAGTATTAAAAAAAAAAGTCATCGCCATTCATGCCGAATAGAAGTACTAAGTAATTTTATGGTCCAAAATAAATTTCGATTATCTATTTATTTATTGTTTTCTAAAATCACAGCGGCTATAACAATACATGTGTCGAGCCGTAAAAATGTCTACGCATGTATTAAATTTCATAGATTTTATTCTTTTTATGCTAAACTTTCTTTTAGTATTCGCTGCAACTGATTTATTGAATTGTCAATATGATTGTGAAGGACTTCGGATAAATGATTCAGTGTCCAGTAATATGATTCGGAATTTGATGGTGCACGACCTGCACTCAGATTTTTGGCGAGCATTTTTTAGAAACAGCGACATCTTATTTCTTAACACGTCTATATTATCCAGTACAAATAGCGGATGTAAAAAAATAAGAAAATATATAATATTAAGAAAAATCGACGAACTGAGTGTCGGATTACTAATAAAGTAGAGTGCCATAATTTAAGTCTCTTAAATCTATTACATGGATTTTTTCAGCTCTTTCAGCCCAATTTTCCAGCAATCATTAGAAAGGACGGGTATTTTACACGTCACTTATTATTATTACGAGAATGGGATTACAATAAAAAATTACAAATGAATCTTAAATAAAATTTCGTATGAAAATAAATGATGTTCCACTGAAAAGAAGACGTAAGTTAAAAATAATTATAAAACAAAAATATTAAACTTTTGAAATTCAAGGTCGTGAATGGAAAAAATCTTTTACCAATAAGAAACCTTTTGGTAACTACAGCTAGTATTGGATTTACGTAACCTGGAACAATAATATGATAAGTGTTTCAAAAATATTATTTTCTGAAGCAATTTTCAAATATTTGAGAGACTTAGATATTAATGCAACAGCATTATATCAATAACGTGTATTATTGTATGACCCTGTAGATGGTAAAAGTTGCTTTACCTTTTAGCTTCGTCTAGTCATAATAGATCAGTCTTGTCCATCATTCTAATTTGCCGGGAAGCCTTTCGAATAAATTTAAATAGTACGTTTTTATAATTCAGGAGAAGTAAATAACATTTGCCCAACAGGATATTTTTCTGGCGGAAAATATTTACTGGAATTTTCCGGAGATACCTTTGAAAATAACTTTCCGAATAATGTCATAATGATTATAATTTGATCAAAGCATTCACAACGAGAAGTATTTTTCTACTGATATTATCGTATAAAAACACTAATGATATGATATCATTATTAGTGTTTGATAAATAATGTAATTAAATGGCGTATAGGACCAAACTGACTACGACATTTAGAAAATACTATGTTAGAAATATACAGTTTGCTCAAAAATTTTGAAAATAGGGGAAATATAAATATAAATAGAATTTCTTTAGTGAGACTGGAAGAAAAAGTTTCTTAGTAATGGAATAATAGACGACTCTTGCTCTTGACAGAGACTCAAAATGTAATGAGCTAGCTAATCATGCACCTAATGGAAAATTTAAAAGCAAGCACTTCTCTTCTTAAATCATATCTATCCGTGAATTTCATTTTCACATTAAAATGTTCTTTTTTAACACCGGGTATATACGTTAGATACATTTCAGAGATTTCTTTAAAATATCGAAATGTTCATTCAGATTGTTTTGAATATGTAACATTGTAAAGAAAAATAATGTCATTGATATAAATCGAAAATGGAATCGTCTCAAACAATTTAACAATCTCAAGTGTACCTATTATTCCCATAGTAGTTTTTCATTTCCGTGATATTTTTTTAACACTCTTACTTATTTGGTTTACTCATTTCTACAGATGACAAGTTTCTTAACGAAAAGGAAATGATTGAAATTCGCCCGTAAATTTGAGCCTCAAAAATTTTCATAGAGAACTTGAGTTGAAAAGTAACTTTTCTCCTAATTTCAATCGCTTAAGTTGTATCTGCTTGATTAATATATTAGTGATCTTAATAATACCAAAAAATCAAAATCCATATTACAGATCATTCTTTCTTAAGTGGAGTGTCTCTTTTTGATCGAAATTACAAGGATCAATTATATTTAGAGGAGATTTGGGTTGATGAATTTAAACAGTACAATAACAAGTGTAGTATAATTGAAACCATGGTACAATGCGCAAATTTGATTGAGCGCAGAAATTATCGTTGAGTAATAAAAAGTAATGACATCGAGTGTTATTTGGCCTGTTTAGATAAAACACATTGAGAGAAAATGGTTATGCAGTACTTTGACCCACATAAAAGCAAAGGCTAATATTAGGAATGATCGTTAATTTAAAAATAGAGTAATAAAATTTAGACTTTAAAAATAGAGTAATAAAATTTAGGCTTTAGTTAAAATTGAAAAAGTGTGGCTAGATTGGCATTCATCAAGAACCATATAGTTTGATTCATAAAGAGCTACTAGTGAATGAGCAAATGAATAGACGATGAAGTTTGCGAATATTAAATTGAAAAATATGACGGTGTCATGAGGGGAATATTTATTTCTTTAGCTAAATAGTTTCCAGAGAAAAGTATTGGATATCAATTATTATTTTAGTGATATTATTGTGTAACATAAATCTCCATCACGAGAATTATAAATTTAGTCCAATCGAAACGAGTAAGTCAATGTTTCTTTGACTTGCGTGGTCCAGTTGTGGACGTTTAAATATATTTAAAACAGCATACGTTGAAATACTTAGAGAAACAAATTAGTCTTACTCTAAGCTGTTATATATATATATATATATATGTATATATATATATATATATATATACATATATATATATATATATATATAGTGTGTTTTCAATCGAAAACAAATGTTTGTAAAAACTATTTAGAGTTATCTTCATTTTGAAATTGACATTGATAAAATAGAAGATATTTTATACAATTCGTAGTTGAAAATAGCTACGGAAAATTTATATTTTCATGAATTTTTTTTAATGGTAATATTAAGAATTAAAAAATATAATGAATCCCTACTTTTAATTTTTGTGAAATTTTTCAGATAATAAATTAAATACGGTTGTCGAATTACCTCATATAATCGAACCATCGTAAAATTAACAATAATTTAATTATGACTTATTGTTTAAACTTAATAAGCCAACATTTTAAAGTTTGGGTTACAGTAAAGCTACATTACAGTAATTGTAATGCTTGCATTAACTTTTATTTTCGCAGTCCTTTTAACGGGTTTATAAATGCTTAATATCTTTCAAAATCCGGAATCAATATTGTTCACTAAGCTAATAATCAGTCGTAATAAAATTTTGTTAAACTACTCATATTGGGCGCGGTTTCCTCATATACTTTTTGAGCGGTTTTTGTGTACGATTGGGATTTTACTAAAGTTGGAAGGTCGAACATTAGCATATACAAGTTAAGTATTAAAAAATTGTCATGTGTTGACTTTTCATTTATTAGATCTTAAGTTTAAAATTAGCTGCTGTAAATTTATTCTAACAAAACAGGCAAAAATTTACTCAAATAAAGTTGGGAAGTAAAGTTTTAATTAAAACTAATTTTTTTTGGCTTTCAATAATCGGAAGAAATGTATGTATATATATATATATATATATATATATACATATATATATATATATATATATATATATATATATATATATATATATGATACAGAAAATCGTGGACATGATTTTTTCCATTAATATTAACAGCACATATAAAAAACATTTTGTTATTTTCCTATTCAATATTTAAAAAGAACTTGAACTATTTTTGCGTAAAATGTTCCCCACACAAAAAGGGGAATAAAACAAAATTAAGTGTTCCCAGTGGATACTTTCCCATCTTGTACAACTCTACTTACAAATCCCAATTATTCCTGTACCATTTGTTATTCCCTATTTGCAAAAAAAACTTCATATTTTCAATGCTTTAATTAATAATATTTAATTAATAATAAAAAAAATTTCACAAACATCCGCCATTTCGGGTTTATTCGGCCTATGCACGTTGGCCAGGTGTGGCGCCTTCTTGGCGGGAGCCTGGTCACTTTTCATCTAGTGAATCAACCTTAGTCACTCGAAGTAGAGTGACATAGGCTGGGTTTTTCATACTGGTAAAGAAATATATCATCATTGTAATTTGGCAAATACTAAGCAATAGCTAATACTGGACTTGCCATATAAACGGGAATTAATTTACACTTTGTTTTAAATATTTGATGTGAACGAAAACAGTTTCCATCGTCATTTAAGAATTATACAATTGCCTGGTACAGAAAACGAGAGTGAAATCAGGGCAGTGGATTTCGGTCTGGAGATGCCACTAAGTTTATCATAATTTTTTAAATCTTTGACAGTACGTATAAGGAGTAAATGTCGCGCCATGATATTTGTTACTAATATCTTCTTCTTGCTTATGTCTTAATTTGAGTACAATTTTATTTGAAAGTTAAAAATGGAACACATATATGTATGACTAGCTTTTGCACGTGACTAGGCACGCTTGATATCAGTTTTTTTTATTTTTTATCGCTAGCTATTTGTAAAGCCAGCGTCATTGTGAAAATGTAAATTGTGAGCACCCCACACTTTTTTACATCAAAGTTAATTTTTTTGTTAATAAATTTTTTCATTTTACAATTAATCAAAAAAAATTTATTATATCGAGTTGTGAGACATTCTTTCGCCCTTGACCAAAATCTACATAATTAGAGATTATTTTAGGTCTCAGTGCTATAAAAACGGGTTTATTATTTTTTTTCTTTAAACTATAACTTCATTGTCTTGTTAGTATTTAAACTTGTAAATTAGTATTTAAAAACTTCAGTTTCCATATTTGAATTTAAGTACTTTTATTATTACGATTCAAACTTCGACCGCCTTTTCGTCACCCTTAGAGTATTTTTTTACAATTCCTTTCCAAAACTTGCGGAAGTAAAGATAATATATATATATATATATATATATATATATATATATATATACATGTATGTATATTTATATATATAAATAAATATATATATATATATGCCAAAAGAATTAAAACATTTTGCAGTGTACCTTTTGCTGAAAATTGGTACCATTCATATTTGCGTCAATTTCAACCCTGGTTTTATCTTTGAGGTATGATTGATAGTAAATTTTTCCATCGTAATTGTCTCTATTCCAGAGGGAGAATACCTTCCTGACTCGATACTAAATCTCTGGAATCATAAAACCTAAAGACTTAAAACATAGCACCTGTATTTGTCCTGGCTGCTAGGTACTTTTTAAAACATATTTTTCAATATCAACTGCTAGAAGTGTGAAAATAGATATGGCAACTCACATGGGATTTTCGATATATGCCAAAAACTTAAAACGAAACTATTCCTCCGGAAAATTTCAATAAAGGCTTATAGTAATAATAACTTATTTTATTTAAGGAATCTAACAGCTACATTTGCATTGTATATTTTGCTGAAAGTTGCTGCCATTAATATCTGTGTCAATTTCAACCCTAGTTTTATGTTGGGAGTATGATTGATAGTAAATCTTTGTTAAGGTTACTGATGATAACGCTTGGCTATGGACAATACACAAGTCACTGTACTTGTGCTTCTTGATTTCAGCAGTGCGTTCAATTCTGTTGACTTCGATATACTTCTTGCCCGCTTGAAATATCTTAATATATCCCAACATTCACTTGAGTGGTTTAGTTCATATCTTCATGGAACCAGGCAATGTGTTAAGTTGTCAGATACGTATTCTGAGTGGACTGATCTTACAGCTGATGTACCTCAAGGTGGATGTCTATTTCCTCTCCTCTTCTCAGTGTTTATTTATGATGTTGTTAAAAACATCTTTAGCAATTATCATATCTATGCTGATAACCTACAAATCTATGCGTACTCGAACCTCCATTCCTTATCAAAAACCATCGACATCCTTAATCGAGATCTCGCTTCAAATGGTCAGTGGGCTCATGAAATGGGTATTTTGGTTAACCCAAGTAAGTCACAAGCTATCATCATCGGTAGTCAAAGACTGACTTCTAAAGTAAACCTACTTAGTTTACCGAAATTAGTGCTAAATAGTACAATAATACCATACACGTCAACTGTTAAAAACCTGGGCCTACTGATCGATCCAAATCTTAATTGGCGGCCTCAAGTAAATGATGTTAGTCGTCGTGTTTTCAACAGGATACACTCTTTGAAACGTCTTCAAAATTTTCTACTGACTAAAACGAAAATCTACCTGTGTCAAACACTTTTATTACCATTAATCGATTATGGAGACGTGTGCTATCCTGATTTTAATGAAGAATATTTGTGCAAGTTGGAACGTCTTCAAAATTTATGCATTCGGTATATCTTCGGCCTCAGAAAATATGATCACATTTCTGATCACACTTCGCAAATGGCTGAAGATCCGTGATCGACGCCAACTTCACATACTTACACTTCTTTTTAACATATTAAAAAATCTTCATAGGCCAAATTATCTTAGCGGCAAATTTAAAGATTTGTCTGCTCACGGCCTTGGGCTGCGATCTGAAAGTTCACACACCCTACTTATTCCTAAACATACCTCTACCACTTACAAAAAATCCTTCACTGTCCAAACAGCAAAAATTTGGAATCACCTGAATTCTGACATCAGGAAAATCAAGTCTATAAATATTTTCAAAGATCGAGTGAAAAAGTCCTGCATCTCCTGAATCCTTTGTGTCCTCGCCCTTTCCTGTCTTTCCCATCCCAAATCATGTCTATATTTTGTTTTCTTTTTTAATTTACATTTGTATTTTTTTGTCTAATGTGCTATTAAGAATTTTCATTGTAAAATCTCTTACAGTCTACCAACTTAATTTCAATACAAATTGTTACGGTTGACTGGAAGAGATTGCTCGTGTAGTAATAAGTTCTCCATAGTAATTATCTCTATTCCAGACGGAGAATACCTTCCTGATTCGACACTAGATCTCTAGAATCATGAAACCTAGACTTCAAAAAAATTTAAAAGAAACTTTCGATTTCAATACTTCTTACATTAATATACCTAGCTGCTCATTACGGCTTCACGTAGATAAACAGACTATTACTTCATTTCATTTTAATAGTTTTCATTATATAAAAAATATTTACCAATGACTAATTACCGGTGTTCTCAACTTTATGATTGTATTCTCTGTTCTTCATCTGTATGCTGAACTGCACGGCCTAATAACGTAAAATAAACACATTATATCCATAATAAGGTCACTATCTTCAACCTGGAATTTTTTTGCAAAGTTCGACATAATATACAATGATTTTAAACGTCATTTCATTGTAGCTACGACGGTTTAAGTTATTTAACTTAAAATACCAACTGAAATTAGTAACAACAGTCCATGTTAGTCAGCGACATATACTGGTGAACATATTCGTAGATTTTCACGTCATCTGCAATGTCTCGGTATACTTTAACGCAGTTATTTATAAAATTAGTACAATAAATAAAATAAATCGCCCAAGGTACATATTTAACATATAATATTTAAAAAATTTTATATGTACAATAAGTTTAAATGAAATAGTGAACTTATGTGAAATACAGAAATACTTTTACATATGCTGAGACCTTACTCACTTCTAAAACTGCTTTGGCTCTTTTTAGCCTAGGCATTCATCTTTTTCTCTATCTCTTGTTTTGAGCGTGTTCCCTCCATTATGCTTATAAAAAGTTTGAAAGGTTTTGTTATTTATAGTAAAATAAAAACCTCCGATATGTTCAACCGGTTGCGGAGATACACAAATGCAAGTTGCTTACACATTTTTTTGGTAAACAAATGTTTGTATTTTAAAAAACCATAAAGAATCGTTTGTAATGAATTTAACAATTAAAAAGTTCTTGTTATTTATTTTAACTTTCAACAACCAGAGAACCACGAAGCTGTAGTAAATATATTTCTAATATAATGAAACTCTACATTGATATTTAAAGATGACGACGTCATTAAATACACGGTTTTACAAATGCACTACATCAAATATTTTTAGTAAGATATATATATATATATAAATATTTTTAGTAAGATATATTATATTAGATTGATTTAATTAAATTTTAAGTGTTTCGTGGTTAAACAATTCTAATAATTCCGTCATGCCCGTTCGTCCATCTTTCTCGGCCTCAAAGTATATAATTTTAGATCTCTATTTATACCATTTTAGCTAACGATGTTTCATGTAAAGATGTCGATTAAGAGGTAACAAAATTTTTAACGTTCCTTTTCATAGACGTGAAGGCCAGCAGTTTTTTTAGGCATATCTTCGAGTGGGATATCAATTACGATATTTGTATTAAAATAAAATTCATTTATTACATTTATTTTTTTAAAGTCTATTTGAGAAATAATGAACATAAAAGCAATATGAAAGTGATATGCGATGTGTCATCTCCCTTAGGATTGAGATATCTACAAAAAAATTATCGGAAATTCTAATCAAGATTATTTAATTTAACTTATATCAATCATTCAATGCACAATGATAATTAAGGATCCCTCTTTTATGTGTATTTCGACACGTACTTGGCTGATTCTAAAATTTTCTTTAGGCTTAAATAGACACAATTAACGATTAAATGAAACTACGTGATGTAGTATTATTTCTACTTTCTTTAAGTTTTTTACCACGACCTAGGTTTTGTTGTATTACATCTTCAGGTGGGCTATTAGCAAAGATAAAAATCAATCAATGCTTAAATACACCATAAGTACCTTAATAGAATTTGGTGTTGAAGCTTCTTCAAAGCTGGAGATCGATTGAACATAAAAGTCTAAAAATCTGATGGTCTTGTATAACATATTTCTAGATGTAGTTTTTAACATATAACGATATTTTTTTCTTTTTTAAAAACAAGACGAATATAACGTACAAGTATATTTGAATACTAATTCTAGAAAGAGGAAATTGGAAGATATCTTGTGATTTGCCTGTCGTTCGTGTTCGTATATATATATATATATATATATATATATATATATATATATATATATATATATATATATATATATATATATATATATATATATATATATATATATATATATATATATACATATACATATATATAATTGTTTCATCGTTGCAAGACAAAGAATAAAACATAGAATCAATTGATCGAATACAAATGAATACGCCACGAATACTTAGAGAGTAATAATAATTCATGTAGTATTTCAGAAAAAAATGTTTGACTTTAAGAAAAACAAAATTTCTTTATTACGTCGTCCTAAATATAGAACGACATTTTTGGGTTACAGAATATAGTAAATCGAGCAAGGGTTTATACGATAAATTTCCGTTTTTTCCTTCGCTTTACTGCAATATTCCGTTTATAGATTTCAGTTCAAAATAAGTATTGTACACACAAAAGAAACTTCA
The DNA here is from genome assembly GCA_039881145.1 of Druceiella hillmani. NCBI lineage: Eukaryota > Metazoa > Arthropoda > Insecta > Lepidoptera > Hepialidae > Druceiella > Druceiella hillmani. The sequence goes on along the minus strand of JAYKKI010000021.1, from coordinate 23,355,952 downwards.
CCTTTTAACAGTTTAATACGATATTTGCACTTTTAACGGTTTGATAACTTTTGGATAATATATTATACATGTAACAGGTCTGTCTGATTTCTCACAAACATGCAAAACTTCATAAAGCGATAATTTGTATTTTCTGTGAAATTCTAGGAAACACCTCTTTCAATATGTCACTTGAAAATATTTTTACATATAACCCCAAGCTGTACTAAATCGATTATGCTAATAGCCATAAAATTGTCTCGAAAACAAGGTAGCAGTACCTCGAATACTATGCTGCTTTGGATATGTTCTGCGTGTTGAGATATTTTTCGTTGAAAATTTAAGAGCTAAATAATGTTTGTTGTTTCAAGTGTCTAAAAATATTCTATAAATTTGTAATAATCTGTTATATTCAAAATTAAAAACAAATTGTCGTTTGTATTACCACCCGTTTATACATTTATTTTTGTATCAATCACTGTGTGATAAAAAGAACTCTTATAATATCGTTATACACTTATAATATCACAAATTTTAAAATGAATAATACCAGCCTGACATTTTAATGTGAATAAATCCAGCTGACGTTTCACTTCAAATTGTTCATTCTTACATGGTAAGTGTAACGCGCTTGCAAAATATTAAGCTTAAAAGTGAAATTCAATAGACTTTTTCTGCTTTTTGTAGGATTTCAAAAATGTAAAAAAAATCTTTGTACTACAATTTAATTACAATTTTCACACACAATTATTTCCATTTACTTGTTTAAAATATTTCAAGGGATATATACAATTACTGGACCCTACTATAGGCATATCCCGACACGTTCTTAGTCTGTTTTTATTAAGCATTATTTGTTAGAATTTACGCCATTTTTGGAACCCCACCTTGATTTTTTAATAATAAAAATGTATCCCGCCATTTTAGTTTTTGTAGTTGTATTAAATTTGTATTACGTGGATACATATTGTCACATCAAAACACATGCAAATTTGAAGTTGATGGATTATATGGAAGTGTGTGAAAAATGTGGCCAAAGCAACTAAGGAGTTAAGTTAAAAAATGCGTAATAATGATAGGACATATCATCTAATTTCGGTAAGATGAAACTCTGTCGGATCTTCAAACCCTGGAACCAAAATAATCGATTTTTTAATAGTAAATATATTTTTAATTAAACTATGTTGTTGTATACTTAGTATTTACTAATAGATCATTAATTAAAAATCAAATTGGGCATTTGAATCATTTTTAACAGCCTTCTGTGAAAACTATTACACATTATTTAAGTAAGATATTTTTACCATTAAAGTGATCCTTTTGCATTGCATTTATTTTATAACAATTTTCTATTTAATATTTAAATAAAGTCTCTTTTGTATCATGAATATATTCCGTTAACACTTGGCAAGTACATTTATATCTCTGAACAAGCCAAGCAGTCAACTTTCAAAGCGAAACCATTATTCGAGAAAAAAATGATCTTTCTTATTTTCTTTAGCCAATTTCAATGTAAATGTTTCCCGCTCCACCGAAATTGTTCTTCTGTTTGTTTACCGTAAGTCGACGCAATCCCATCAGCTGTTTGAGAATTCATTATCGGAACAGTTTTCTGATGGAATACGACTAAGGATACAAACAGACGAGGCAACATTAGTACGAATTAATTTAGAGTAGTTACTGAGTTAATAAACGTCATATAACATTAGATAAGAAGCCGATTGTTTCTGATCATAATCAATTTTTTTCATTATTTTTAGTAATAATCGAAAACTACCTGCAGTTACCATATTTTATTTTGTTTACCACATTTTATATTTATATTTTTAATAAAACATCGCTTTGATAAAAGGTAGAACAGTTAACTCACAATTTTATAAAATATATATTGAATGGAAGGCGTGCTTTACTAAAACAAACGTAATAACAAAAAACGAATTGGGCCTAATTAAAATAACAATTCTAAATAAAATAGAAAGTTTGCTTAACAATAATGGAAAAAATATTTCTAGCGATGAGCGTGACAAATAATAGCATGTAAATAGCTCATAGTATTTAATTTAACAAGTTGACATTAGCATTACACAGACCATGTCAACATACACTTCATATGGCACATATGAATTCGCCACATAAATCTAAGATAACCATTTACGTTTTTTGCAAAACTTAAAGATAAGATTGAAATTGATTTATACGGATAATGCTGAATAAATTAGAATAGGTATGTCTTTGGAACTGGAGGAAGATTCATGTTAAACTCTTACAGGAATAAAATACGTATTTGAATGTCTGGTCATTTATATAAAATTTTAAAATTTAAACCGTCTGCAGCTTTTAATAAGACATGGACGATGTTAATGTAAAAGATAAAATAATTGAATAAAGAACGTAAGTTGTGTTTCGATATTTTTATAAAAATAGACTAAAAAGATTTCACTAGCGTTTTTCAGTGTCGTTTGTTTAAATAAAAACGAAATATTAAATATATTTTGCGTTAAGTTTGTAAAAATTCATTTTTATTAAATAGTAAATAAAAATACATGATTATTATATCTACTTTATTAAAATTCTTAACTAAGACCTAGGTTCGTTATATGACAACATCTTCAGGTGGGCAATTAGAAGAGATTTGTTACTTAAATAAAGTAGATACAATACTACATAACATAGTTCCATTTAATAGTTAAAAAATGAAAAACGGAATAATTATTAAATTATCTTTTTAATATTTTCTTTTAATTTTTTTACCACAAGCTATGGAAAAGGGGCAAAATAACGGTTAAGAACACATAACAACTTCGCCCGTGAATCAAAAAGCATTTTCCCTTCATTTATCACAACAAATCTCGTTTAAACTTTAATATACTTTAATATAAATCTGTTTTGATTTTTTTTGTAAAAAATATTTCTGGCAAAGCGCTGCCAGTATGAATTACTAAGTATACAGTGTAAAATAGCATTGGAAACCTTAATTTAATACTATATGATATTACATTATAAGTACAAAATTACAACTATATTTACAAACTAACCAATTCCAACTAAATTTACAAACTATTAACTACGAAATGTTTATGTTTATAGTGAAAGAATAGTTACGAAATATTGAGATAGTTACGAGATTATGAATACAACCCGCCATTAATCTTTATTTAGAATTATTTATATCTTATTGAGAATTTAATTTTATAAATATTGAATCACTGTTAACACACCTGTGTTTTTATCAAATATTTTTACGGCCGGCTTCAGAATAACATGTTTGTTCGCCTACAGACATCCATGCAAAAATTTCCATTTATAATACATATTTATGTTTATTAGATGTTGTTGAAATTCTGTAAAAAAACGCGTGCCCTATATATTAAATTAAAGGTGTCTAAATGAGACCTAAACCCGACAAATGTTGAGTTGAACGCGTTGCATTCTTTCAATACGGGTATATCGCGCGGAACAATCACAACAGCGCATGTAGGGTGATGACGCCGCGTGCCGAAAAATAGTTTTATTGTTTAACTGGAAATATTTATTCAGTTTTACGAATCTAACTCATTTACAGAAATTTTATATTTTCTTTTATATATGAACCGTTTAGTTATATCGTTTATTTTTACGGGCATTTATTATAAATTAAAATATTATTAAGTATATATATATATATATATATATATATATATATATATATATATATATTTTCTTTTTTTTTTTTTTTAAAGTAAGGTATCAAAGCCTACGTAGTTTTGTACCAGTCTATTCATAAGAACCCTGTTACAATATCGTTGTAACAAATTGACCAGTAATGAAAACATGAAAAAGTGATAGAAAATTTGTTTATGCATTTGAAGTGAAGTGATGTGAAGTATTTTTACTAGGAAATTATTTTATCATTATCATGAGCAAGCGTCGTAATTTGTATTTAAATAAAAATTCGCCTACAACAACAATTTAATAGAATGTAGACTTATCTCAAATAGTCTTTATTAGGTTCAGATTTTCCTAAGCGACATTTTTTCAAATAGAGTTGATATCATTTTCAAAATTTAAGTTAAAAAATGTAATTAAATATTTACATACCACAGCTTTAACAAGCTGTAATTTGATATAGCGCACAATGAATTTGAAAAAGAAATTTGGCTCCTCAATAATTACATTTTTAATATTAATTTATATGCTATGCTACAGTGGTTTAGTAATATTTTCTTTCAACCAATCTATTATAAGACTCTCAGATCTGGATTTAAGGAAGCTGAAACTTATGCACTTTTTTTTCTTTTGATCAGCTCTCTTGCTTGTATTATTCTTCGAAGAGTTAGTAACATAGCTAGTAACAAGTTTTTTGGGTGTAAAAAGAGAGAATTATGTTAAATAGTATTTAAGACGATTTTTTTCAAGTCATTCCATAAATACAAATAATATCTTCTAACCATATTAAAAACATGACACCATGTTTGCACGAAGGCTTAATCTTAATGTCAAATCAGTAGTAAGCGCACAAGCCATTGTAAGGTTCGATTAAGATGTTTTTCCAATAAAACCATTAAGATATGTTTTATGTCCTTTATTTACAATGGTACCATTACATCCAACGGCTACCAATGTGGCCTGACTTTTGTCTAAAAATTCAACTATATTATTTTTAATCGTATTTGTTTTTCCCCAATCAATTGAAAGATAGTCAATTTGATTGGAATCTGGCGCAACTGTTAAAGAAATATATGTAACATATTTCCCGTTTTAGTTAAGATTAGTGTTTTGTTTTTACGGTCGTCAAAATAAAGTGCGAATGTAGATTTTTCACCACTTTCACATTGCAAACTTTGGCGTACGTTTCGACCTTCTTGATGTAATTTTATGTACTACTTTTGATGAGTTTTCTCTACTAATAACATTTTACAACTGTTGATTTGTAGAGATATGTTAGAACAGACAAAAACTTGCTGGGGAGATATGTGAGAACAAACGAAAAGAAATACAGTCGAGTTGAGAACCTCCCCCTTTTTTGAAACTTGTTAAAATAGTGACTAGGAAGTATTTATATAAAGTAAATAAATGAAAGCTGCGAACCTTTTTAAGACTTACCACTAGTACGTCATATTATTGTATCTGACATTTTGTAAGCATTGGTCGAGAAAAAATCAGACTAGCGACTTTTTCTCCAAGTAGGTTAAAATTATTAACTATTTCTTAAAAATATATACGATATAAATGCATATGAAGTAGCTTATTACAATCTGCAAGCTAAAAGATATCATATCAAAAATTTGTGTGGAGAGCTTACTATTGAGAGTATAACGAAAACTGAAATAATTTAGACGACATTTTACTTACTAAGGCTCTTTTAATTATTCACTACCATCTATTGTCGGCCAGTGTAGGGGAAACTCTATCCTTTGCTTGCCTTCCCCGCTAACGATTTGTTTAATTTCTCATTAGGATAACATTTTTGAACATAAGAACTTACACTGCCAGGGCAGGAGAAGTTACATTTAAAAAAGAAAACGTGATTTGTGTGGTACAAGAGTACCATTCTTTTAATTACGTTTGTACTTTTAATTATAATAATAGCATTTCATGAAAAGTCTAAACACTTGGCGAAGCGTAGACGATAAGCGTAACAGATCGTTCTGGACCAGTTTGTACATCAAAGTACAAAATTTATAATGTCTCCATGACGTGGAAATAGGCGATAAAGTATTCTGTAAACCCAACATTTGCACATCAGTCGAGAAAAATTAGATGCCAGGTTAAATTAGATTATTAGGAATTCAGATTATGCCAGGCTAGACTACGCCAGGCCAGGTCAGAACGGGCCGTGTTGTGGGGCCAGGTTAAGGGGCTGAGCTGCTAAGGTGGTTTTGGGTTGCAAGGCGGACTTATGCTGCTAGGTTGGAATGAATTGCTAGGATGTTAGACGGGCTGCTTGCTTAAGCTTCTAACCTGAGTTGCTAGTTTGAGCTACAAGCTGGGGTTGCTTGCCTGGGTTGTTAGTCTGATAGGTTGGAGGCTAACCTAAACTCAAGCTAGGCAGCTTGCTTTGATTACCCGTCAGGTGAGCAGCCCAAGCTAGCATCTCAGGCTTGCAGACAAGGTTCAACCAACAAGCTAACAGGCCAGGCTAACAGTTAAGGCTAGCAGCCCAGTTTAGCAGCCCCGGTTGGGTTATCAGACTAGCATGTTAAACTAATAGTCAAGACTATCTTTCACCCGAATTTGCCCGTTAAAGTTCATTGCAATAGCCAAGACTACCTTTGACCCGAATTTGTCCGTTAAAGGACATCTCTGCACAATCTTTTATACTGGTCAACTACATGAATTCCCAATTCTCCAGAATGTTCACCTCCATTAGAAACACCTCGATAAAGCTCTCATGAATTATTCATGTGTATAAAAAGTTCCAGAAACTTTTATATTACTACCCGTTTTTTTGTTAAAGTCAATCATGGACACCTCCGTACATTTTTATGCCGGTCAATTAAATTAATCTATAATTCCCCAATGTTTTTATGTCTATTTGAAATACTTGTATAAATCTATTTGCTTATTTATGGATCTACCCTAGGAACACTTCATTATCATCTTCTACCAGATCCGCTTCGATGTCTAAAAAATTTGGTTTAGCTTTGACACCGGAGTTACATATATTCGTTATCTCTTTAAATAAAAGATAAAATCGCAGTATTAATTTCTGCGTTTATATCTTTCCCTAAAATAACTCTCCCTATTATTGCACGTTCTGCAATGCAATTATTCGGAATAATATGAAAATTCAAGGTTTCGGAATCCTTCTTGATACCTATTTTACTTAAAATTTGAGATTTAAATTAAAGTGAAATAAGGCTTGCACTGAAAATTTATTAGAAAAACTCTTTCAAATATGAGCAAGATCATCTTTCAAATATCAGGAAGACATCTTCAAAGTGCCTTTGTTATACATAGTTGGCATATTTGACATACATCCTTTGCTGCAGCTCCGCTTTTGTTATTTGGACAAACTGGTACTTAGTGACCCGAATTGTTGCAGAAATAAAACGCAACTGGAGCAGGCTTCTTCTTGGTATGGCACGCAGAATTTGATGTTTCAAGGGATTTTGGCGTTCTAAGCTTTTTGCGTTTTTTTCTATTATATTTGGCATAACAATATTCAGTTTGTCCGCAGTAATGATATTTACAAGGAGGCCTTGATTTTTTGCTATTGGTTCGCTTTACACCAGGTTCTTGAGTCTTACTAATATCCAGTCGACATTTGAGAGAAACGCCTCCATGAATCCTAAACAACTGAGGAATATAGGTTCTAGTATATGCGTTCAAATCGCAGTGTAATATACCTTGTGACATAAAACCGATATAATGTAGCCAATTATTATTTAATTTGGAATTTCAATATTTAATATACGTTTGATCATATTATATATTCGCATGTATATATTCGCACGTTATGCATTCAGAAGTTGTTTCTTTAATTCTGATTTAAAACCGTAGTGTATGATCGAAGTAATCTTGAATTAATATTGGTTTTGCAAATCTGGTTATTGAAGTTTGCTTTACTAGGCCCCAAGTCAGTTAAATAATTATTATTTATAGTTAATATTTTTTCAAAAATTCTGAAAAAGATTTTTTTATTTCTTTCTGAGTTATTCGAAATTTCTCCAGGAATTGAAGTCGAAAAAGTGACGTACTTGTAAAATTTGAAGTTTGTAGGCTTTATGATCTTTGAGATTTCGTAACAAATCATTCAGTAAAGGGCTGATAATGGCTTTTATACGTAATATATAGATTGGCAACAAGTACATTACGACGCACGACATGTCGCTATCTACGTTTAAAATTACTTACGAAAATCAAGTATATTGTTTTATTTAGAACTGTACATTTTCCTTTAAATGTTATTTTAATAAACTCTTTTTAATTTTGAGCATTTTCAAAAAAAATAAACTCTAAAATTTGTTATGTTTCAAATATTTTCAACTCTTCTTTTCAAGTTTTTAAGGTATTTGCCAATTTTTTTTGCTTTTTTAATTCTAATACATGATACTATTTAAGTTATATGTGCATTTTGTGTTTTTTCTATTAAGCAAGGGCATCTCTTTTTTAAACCTGACAATTTTTTATTTGAATTATCTCTTTCTAACATCGAATGAAAGAAAATTTAAGTCAGTAGCTATAGCAGAAGTACTTGCACATTTGGACCAGTCAGTAATGCAGCTGTTTATGTAGATAAACGATATAAACTATAATTACATATTTTTACAAAATTCTTTCTATTGCAGACTTTTATGTCCAAGGAAAACTTTGTAATAATGACAAATCTAAACTTTACAATTATTTTATACAGAATTTATATAGGTATATATTTTTACCAATCTTAGATGCAAAAATGTATGTTACGTTTTGATAAATAAGGACAAGTCAAATACGAACACCACATCATATCTCATAATAGTATTAGTCCATACGTGTGTCGTAGATTATTCTCCGCTCAATTTCTAATCCTATACATATACTAAGATTGATTGAAATGATTGTATTTAATACAATCATTAAGCCAATTTACTTAAGGATGAAAAAGCGGTATAATCTATATTGAAATTGCATAAAGAAAAGACGTAATACCATTTTTTGCATCAAGAAATTGTTTTAAGATTTTATACACGTTGGAAAACTTGGATAACAACGAGTAAGACGTCGTCTTTACTTTTTATGCAAGTTGCATATGGAGTAGGTAAAAAAATTTCAATAAAAGCACGAAAATTTTAACAAAGTTTCATAGACGACGTGATGTTTATTGTATATTGCATATATATATATATATATATATATATATATATATATGTATATATATATATATATATATATATATATATATATATATATATTTATATATATATATATGTATATATATATATATATATATATATATATATAAGTATGTTTAGCTATAAATGCTGTATATTAATACACTGTACTAGCTTCTTATAGTTGTGGTGTAAGTATATTCAAAGATATAGAGTAATGAAACTAGGCATATGTAACTTAGTTCTGTTCTTTGCTTCTTGATATTTTTTTAATCCAAAGCACAAATATCATAAATGACATCTATTAATTCGAAATTAAAAAAAAATTAATGTTCTCAATTGCAGATATCTTGGAAAAAATGGTACTCCTTTTATTAAAATGAACGCTCATATAGAATCAATATTGCTCAATTGTTTAGGATTCATGGAGGCATTTCTCTCAAATGTTGACTGGAGAACTTAAGAACCTGGTGCAAGACTTAAGAACCTGGTGCAAAGCGAATCAATAGAGAACAATCAAGTTCTCCTTGTAAATACCATTACTGGAAACTAACTGAATATCGTTATGCCGAATACAATAGAAGAAAACGCATAAAGCGTAGGACGTTAAACTCCTCTGAATTATCAAATACTGCACGCCATACTAAAAAGCTCCCTGCTCCAGTTGCGTGTTATTCACATATATAATAAATTAATTTATTTGACTGTTTCAGTGAGGTGAGGTTTTTCTAATAGACATGAAAATACTGGGGAATTGGGAATTCATATAGTTGACCGTATAAAATTGTACAGAAATGTCCTTTAATGGACAAATTCGGGTCAAAGGTAGTCTTAGCTATTGGAATGCACTTTAAAGTGCAAGTTCGGGTCAAACATAGTGTTGATTATTGGCTTGACATGCTAGCCTGATAACCCGACCGGAACTGCTAACTTGGGTCGCTCACCTGACAACCTAAGCTAGCAGCCAAGGCTAGTGGCCCGGCTAGCAGCCCACCTTGCAGCCGACTTTTGTTTGTTAGTCATGGCTGATAACCTTGACTGTTAAAATGGGCTGCTAGCTATTAGGTTAAGTTGATACCCTTTGCTGCTAGTCTGCTTGCTTGAACTTCTGGCCTGGTCTTAAAACCTGGTCTTACTAGGCCCGGCTAGGCCGGTCTAGGTTACTAGCTAGGGCCGATGGATTCATCCTGGGTTGCTAGTCTGGACTGCCAGCCTACGCTGCTGGTCCGGGCTACTAGCCTTAGCTGTTAACCTGGCCTGCTAGCTTGCTGGCTGAACCTGGTCTGCTAGCCTGGGCTGCTAGCTCGGGCTACTCGCCTGACTGGCAGTAAAGGCAAGCTACCTAGCTTGAACTGCTAGTTTTTACTTTTAGCCTAGAATCCCTAGAACCCACAAAACCGGAGAATCCTCAAGAGTAGTGACGCAGACTAGCAGCCTAGCCGAGTAGCTTAGGTTAGCCTCCAACCTAGCAGCGCAGATTAACAACCCAGGCAAGCAACCCCAGCTGACAGCTCAAACTAGCAACCCCAGTTAGAAGTTTGAGCTAGCATCCTAGAAGTCCATTCCAGCCTAGTGGCATAACTCCGCCTTGCGGCCCAAACCACCTTAGCAGCTGAACCCAGCTTAGCCTGGCCTAGCAGCACGGTCCGTTCTGATCTTACCTGGCATGGACTGGCCAAGCTTAATCTGAACTCCTGTAATCTAACGTTACCTAATAAAACCTAACCTAACCTAATTTAATATGGCATCTAATTTTTATGGACTGATAGGGCAAACGTTGGGTTTTACAGAAGGAGCTTATCGCTAACTTGCACGTCATGAAGAAATTATATATTTTGTACTTTGATGTACAAACTGGTCCAGAACGGTCTGTTACGCTTATCGTCTGGCCAAGATTTTAGTCAAGTGTTTAGACTTTTCATAAAATGCTATTATTATAATAAAGAGTACAAACTTAATCAAAATAATATTACTCTTCTACCATATAGAGCACGTTTTTTTTAAACATAACTTCTCCTGCCATGGTAGTCTAAGTTCTTATGTCCAAAAAGTTTACCCAATGAGAAATTAAACACATCATTAGCGGGTCGAGTAAGCAATGGATAGATTTTCCTCTACATTAGCCGACAATGCATGGCAGTGAATAATTAAAAGGGCATTAGTAAATAACGTATCATCCGTAAAGTCCACCTGGATTATTTCAGTTTTGTTATACTCTCAATTACAGTAAGCTCTCCACACAACTTCCCGATATGATAGTTTGAAACTTTCAGATTGTAATAGGCCACATCATATATAATTATGTCGCGTAATTTTAAGATACTATTAATAATTTTAAAATAATTGGAGAAAATTCTCTGGTATGGGTTTTTTCTTGACCAATGCTTACAAAATGTGAGATACAATAATATCACGTACTCTTAAAAGATAAATCTTAAAAAAAATTGCCACCTTGATTTATTTATTTTATATAAATATTTCGCAGTCACTACTTTAATCAGTTTACAAAAAGGAGGAGGTTTTCAATTCGACTGTATTTATTTTTGTTTGTTATATCATATCTCCAGCAAAGTATTTACTGGTTACATAAAGATATATAGCAACTAGAACATTAGTATAATATGTTAATTTATACAAGGCTTAAAACACTGACAATGTTGAAGCCAAAGGAGGGAATATGAGATATATGTCCGTATATATGTGTGTACATTGCATGTATGTATGTAGATGTACGTGAACGTAGTTACATTCATTAAATGCTGCAAACATCTGTTTCAATTTTAATAAATGAGATGATATCTTTAGTAAAACTATCACAAGTACGTAAAATTCTCAGTAATATAAGATAACGTAGGCACTAAAAAGGAAAAGTAAAACATTTTTCTAAAAAAATTAAACCAACTTCAAATAACAATTAAATAAGTAGCGCACTGAAAAATATAATGTAATGAAAATAAGAGTGTACTCAGGTGAAACTTTGGAGATTTAATATCGCTTCCGAACCAATTAGGTTCAGTTTCAGAACTAATTAAATTTGAAAAATACTGCTGATACTAAAGATTTTAGGAACCGGTGCCAAGTGTAGGTATGCATATACTTAAGTAAAGAAAGAAGCATCACGTTAACACAAGTTCATTTTGATATTCATTTAAGGAGCCTTTTATTAAAATAATGTTACAAATAAATTCAAATACATTAGTTTCATAAACTTTTATATTAATGTTACCCTTGTCTTACCCTTGAAAGAAAAATATATAACTGTTTTGAATGAATTCATAAAATAAATTCACAAGTCAACATGCGTACAAAATATTCGTTCGAATAACATTTCAAATGAACCAAAAAATACAGCTTTTTAAAAGAAAGCCATATCAATTGATTCACTTCGTTACAATCCTTATATTACTTTATTTTCTTCCTGACCTGTTGCTACACTAAACCTACGAGTGTCTGGTTGAATTGTATGGGTATATAACAAGTAAACACAAAATAGGCCTGAAAGGGTTGGCAACATTTACATTTATATTGACCGAGGGAAATAAATAAAATAATTATTTTTACTGTACGACGGTTTTACTATGGCGGTGGATATTACCTCCCCATTGGTTTTTAGATGTCATAAATATTTCAACTGATTTTTCCTCAATTTTTAAAAACCTACCAAGTACCAGTAGAACTCAAAGTCCGCATTCAGAAGCTTATAAATATTTGATAATAATTAATATTTCTATTAAACTATTTTAAAATATTGAATTTACTCAAGATAAATACACACGCGTAAGAACAGGATGCATACTTCAAGAATTATAAGATCTAGGATATTCACTAAATTCATCCCGTAACATTCTAGTATGATTTTACGTTCCTAGTTCATTTCATTATTGATTGAGTAGCTTCGAAAATTGGGAGGGGATATTCCATTTTTGCTAACTTATTAAAATATCTTTTTAAATTAGGCGATTTAAAAATACAAAAAAAAATATTTTTTTATTTCTCATAACAAGCCCTTTCAAACAGTATTAAATTTCAAGTTGCAAGGTTTCTGAGAAAATTTGTTGATGCAGACGGACTTAAAGATAGACGCGTCAGTAATTTAATAATAGTTCCGTTTCTTAATTTGAAGTACGGAATGCTAAAAATTAACTTCATAACTCTACGTGCCAAAATATGCGTAATATTTTTTTGCAGGTGCATTTACTTAAGTGCCTGATTACTAAAACTATTTATAGGAGTAGATGACTACAGGGTTATGTGTTACTTAGTGGAATAATGATCCAGTTATCTTTGAGATATTTTATAGAAATTAGTTTCCAAAATGGCAACTGAAGCAAGAAAACCTAAAATTTATTTCCAATTCCTAATGTATTTTACATTATGTAATATAAATAAAAATATTTCAATTGATGTGTTGTTTTAAATAGGAAGTTTTATGAAAAATAAGAAAAGTAATCTGCATTTATAATACCGTTCTTTTCATTGAATTGAGGTATATTTTTATGAGACAATATTTAAAGATTAAAGTTGAACAAAATTTTATGATTTCACCACTTCAATAAATTAAAGTCTTTTTTATATACCTTTATATATCAAGAAAAAATTTAATTGTATATAAATAGAATATTTTACTAGTGAATATTATGCTGTATTCTCAACTTTAAATGTGATGAATATTATGCTGTACTCTCAACGTTAAAGAGAATTCAAAAACTACTTCCAATATATTCCAAAAGACTTTTTCAAATATGTTCGTCACAACTGGGCTAAACGTTGAAAGCAATATTCATGCATATCAAACTACGTACATCATAAAGAAACAATCTACTAAGTACGATTAATACTTGCACTACTAGAGCCTTATACACATTAAGTACGTTTAAAAGTTTGAAGATTTAATTGTGTATAGTGTTTGTATCAAAATATTACTAAATATGGTTATTATTTTTCCATTCAAATATATTTCCTAATATAGCTTTCACAAGCATAAAAACATTGGTAACTTCTCAAAATGGTGAGATATAGAATAATCGCTCTTAATTTTCCAACAAATTTAGGTGAACTTCTGATAACCCTATTGTATTAAAATTATGATAATTTTAACTTTAGGAAATTCACAGATGAAGAAACCGTATTTTTGTTTATGCATTTTCAACAAAATAGCATACATAAAATGGTCGGAACCCTTATAACTCGCCGTATCTATTAATATACTACATGATCGAGATTGAAAAAAATTTGTTGAAGTAAATAATTTTATACTTTATTAATTTTATTGCAGGACACTATTGAGTAAAAGTTAACCATAGACAAGAGCAAGATCAGCATAAACAATTCTTAAGTTCGGCTTACAAATCAGCTTAGGAATGCAGTGATTCGAAATGTACATTTAAACACTCTCATCAAATAGCACCCTTCCGTATATTGAAAAATTAAAAAATCGAAATAGGGAAGTACCAACTATCCTTAACTAATGTATAATACTTTTGCATATAAAAACATATTAGAGGAAATATTTTAACATAAACTCAAGAACAACAATGTAGAAACTAGAAATCACAGATAATATTCTTTTCGTACTGATTTACAACTTACAAATACTTATTTTATTTAGTATTGCAATTTACTTTTGCACAAATGTTTTAAAAATATGTCAGCACACTGCTCATTAGTACATACAAATATGTTCCAAATCTATTTCCTTCCCCTTATATTCCTTTAACAAATTTATATTTTATGTAAATATGTTTGCAACGTTTCTGGTAATTTACATTTCTTATAATTTGAATTACCCTTTGATTATCCTTGTTAATATATATTAAGTTTTGTTTATGCTCACCTATGTCTAATATGTTTTAACAAAATGCCTATCTTATCGTTGACTGGTCCAAGTTATTACTGCACCATTTTTCATAAAAACTTATCCTGTCATTGACCGCTTAGAATCAACATCATCAGCACAGTTTGCATGACTTTTAACATTATATTTTTCTTTGTAGGTATGAAATACAGACCATAGATTTTAGTTTATTTCAAATATTTTACTTTCCTTTTTCGTTATTCCAATGGCTAGATAGAGGCTTATAGTATACCTTATATCTACTTACTATAGCTAAATGCATTATGTACCCTATTGGTACTCGGTATGGTAGTTTCTTGTCCAAATCAGATTTATTATTTTCTAATTTAATGTTTAAATCTACTTATGTGCTTTTACCGTTGGCATTACTTAATTACTTTGGCATAACTTAATGAAAAGAATGGTATTATAAATGCGTTTGGCATTACTTGATAAGTAGCCTCTCTATATATCTCATTCGATGTAAAAATATATAGCCATCACTTTTTATATTTGTAGACCAACAAAATTGTTGGGTTCACATACTTTTATTTAGAATTACTTTTTTCGTAATCGTGTATTATTTTATTTAATACATTTAAATCGCTAGAAAATATCGATCCAACATATAAGACCAGATATATATTTACTTCCATTTAAATAGTCACATACATTCACTTATCGCAGTGACTATTAGCAAAACTAAGTTTCTCTAATACTGAATCAAATTTGTTATTGAAGCACCTGGGTGCTTGTTTTAAGCCATGCATAGACCTGGTCTTCACATAAAACCGTACCATTTTTAAATTTTTGGGACGCACTTCTGGAAAAAATACTCTGACTCAATCAAACTTTCAAATTGATGAAAATATCTCCATGTATTCAATTTGAAACTTTTGTGAGTATCCCATGATTCATCTTTGACACAAAAAACCAACATACAGAAAATTTGTTTCACTCCGTGTCCTTTCCTGGCTCCCAGGTTTCATGTTTCTCGTGAGCTTTCAACTCCTCTTTTATTGACTTTTCCCACTTAAGTTTATCCGGTGATGATAGATAGAGCTTCTTGGTAAGTTTTTGGTGTGTTACCAAGACACAGATCTTTACCTTGATAAAGAAAAGTATCAGATTAATTTCTTATATTTTTACTTTTAGACCTAGTAGTTGTTTAATACTACTGCATTAAACATGAGATATATCTTATTTAGGTACAAATAAGGAATCGTTACCGGAATAGAAGCACTCATAATTAGAAGAGGTTACCGAAGACATATTTTGACTATCCTGAGACTTTGAGCGCTCAGATTCCATATTTTCATCTTTCAGATGTGTTTTTGTTTACGAATTTTGTTAGTGGAGCCGTAATATACTTTCTCTTTGCAGAATTCTCTAAAAATACAAGATCTCAACGAATTATTACCTTTCTCGTTTCCATATCTAATAAACTGTAATTTTCAGGGTTGTCTGAATAACCAATTAAAATAATTTTACTTTCCTTGGCATCCAGTTTTTGACATTTTTAATTTAGAATGTTATACCAAGGCTCCAGATTCAAATATTTTAATATATTTTAAATTTGGCCTCTTATCGGACAATAACTCTCAGGAGTAAGGGGTGACAGAGATCTCGTTGGACATCGCTTGGTTAGATATACCGCTGTTTCAAACGTTTCCGTCCAGTAATATTTCTGCAAATCAGCATTTATTAACAAACAACGATCTCTCTCCGAGAAGACGGGATTCATGCTGTCTACTAAACCGTTTTGCTGCTGACTATGTGAATTAGAATTAGAATTTGTGCATGTTGTTAACTAACTTGCCTATTGCAATTTCCATATTTGTTTTATGGAGTAGTTTACAGCCACCATTAGTAAATTATACGAAACACCCATTTTTTATCAACTGACGCACTGAGAGAAGATTACTTAGTAAATCTGATTCACATAACACATTAGTAACTTGAATTATTTATGCTTTTCTACTTTTGTCGTTTACATTCAAGTTTATTTTTACAGCCTTTAAAGACAAGCATTTTATCATTGGTATCCGTATGCTTGAAATCGAAGGTGTTAAATTGTATACACTCGCTGACCAGTCATCGAATTTTTATCACTGAAATGTACGTACTCAGGTAGATTGTTATGTGATTGTTAGTCTGTAGATTGTTATTTATTCCAACAGTTGTAAGTATTGTCATTTATTGACAAACGCAGACAATATTCAGAGGAGCACAGACAATGCTTAAGTTCAACTTAAAAATTCAACCAGCTTAGAAACATAGCAATTAACAATATATATTTTATTTAATATTTTTTTTCAACACATTTTTTTGAACAAAACTTGCCTTCTTCCAAATTATTACCGTTCATTATGCTTAAAATCTTACTAATTAAGAATTACGCAAGTATAATCTATAATATTATGCTAAATATCATTTTTTAATATAAAAACATCCAAGAAAGCGACTATGACCCATGAATGAATGAACGAATAAATAATCACAGAAAATTTCCATTTTTTTTCTCATAAAGATAGAAGACACAAACAATCTTTTCACTAATCCTATACTTTCATGACAACTTGTATTGACGGTTTATTGTTGAACAAAGATATCATTAAGAACAATCTGTTTTTTTTTCGTTGCATGTTTGAAACAATCACTGTTTAAGTTTTTATTTTTTATTATTTAAATAGTACAATTATCAATGTTGAAATTCGGAAAGCTGGAAAATACGTCATTTGTTTGATTAATGCTATTGATGACTATATTCATTATGATTTAAATGAATAATTCAATAGCAAAGCGATTTGTATTTATCTATCTAAATTATGAAGCCTTTTTCCACCGATGCAAGGTAAACATTATGAAGAATTAATTATACTAATTATTAACATGCTTTGTGTGTTTTTTTACATTCACTTGTTTTTCTCTTGGTTTACCACGAATCATTCTGCAAACTTATCACTTAACGTATGGGTAATCATTTTGAATAGCGCGGTGTACATTTGTTCGGAATACTTGACTTTTTTGATTTCCTATAATTTGACACGTTTTGCAAACTATAAAATCACTTTTGGGAACATCCTTGCTGTTCGAAAGCGGATAAACATTTTCGTTTACTATTTCAGAACCAATTTCTTCAAGTAAGTAAGTATAAATGATGTTTGAAAAAGAGAGGGGTTTTATCAGATATGAAATATTATTGATTGAATCCTATAATTTATAAGTATTTTTTAAAACAACCAAACTACACCAGGTACTTAAAGCTAGTATTTATTAAAATTTGGGGTACTTGTGAAGTTTTGTATATTCGATTCAAATTTATTTTAGTCTCATTTATACAAAATACAGGTAAAAGATTTTTGAACTTAGATATTGTACAGCACAAAAATAACCTTGTTTTTATTTAAGCACACGATACACCTGTATTATAGATGCTAAAATTACTATATATAGTATATATATATATATATATATATATATATATATATATGAATATATTGTGGTGACTTATTACTCGTATGGTGATGTGAATAAGTTTTAATATGCTGTACATGAATCTTTTTACACTTATGAACGACATAAGTGTACATACATGGTCTCAACGAATATTTCTTTTGGTTTTTTTTTTTAATTTAAATTAATAAATTCCACAAAATTATTAATATTTTGCGTCCCACATAAGGTAACATAAAAAAAATATACCCCTTATTTTTTATTTAATTTATTTATTTCGATTTGGAGTATTTGCCTTCCATTAGAAAAATAATTAGTTTTTAAACTGATCAGAGCATTTGAACTTTTATAGTATATTTACTACGAGAGTAGATATCACCGACATTTCTTAGAACTGACCATTGGCAATAATGGTGAAAAAAAAATTTATTCAAAAATCAAATTCCTTGGTAATCAATTTAGATACTTTGATTTAATTCATCACTTCTTTTTATAAATTAGCTTTAATTCCAAATTTATATGTATCACGTAAAAATTAATTTAACACGAAAAAATTTTCGTTCAATGAGTTTTTATGACTTTTGTTGTAATCTCAAGCAAGAACCAACTTTCTATCGATTGGAATTGACATTTTATGATGAAGTCTAATCCCATACTACTGTTTACAAATAATTTACAAGTTCAAATGCGGTATTAACAATTTCATTCATAATGTGCATAAGGGGCATTCCTCAACAATTAAAACCAATGATAACCTCAATACTATGCGGCTCATGATGTAGACTGACAAGAGCAACCAACCAGCAGATTAGAACAAGCTTAGGCATTGTTATAAGTGAAGTACGAAAAGTTCTACATGAATATTTAAACATAAAGAAGGATACCTCATGAATTGATCGCAACTCAAATACAGCGTCGTGTTGATTAGTGTCGCGAAAAATTCGAAAAATTTATTCAAAGCTACATTTGGTATTATCATGTGTGACGAAACTGAATGAACAATTATGAACCCGAAACTATGCAGCGGTGTGCGCAGTGTTTCTTTTTTGTCGAAGTACAACAAAATTTTGGAAAAAATATGGTCACCTCATTCTTCTGAAGAAATTATTATTATGAAACAATTGTCTTCGAAAAAATTAAAGAATAGTTCTCGTTCGAAACTCGTTTTTTTAAAACAATGTTTAGACAAACGCCCTCAAAATAGAAGCTTTCTTCTTCAAGAAAGCATCTCAACACATTCAACCAGACAAACCATCTAAAATTTGACTACGCACAGTATAGAAAGTATGGTTCATTCGCCGTAGAATGTCGACCTTCTTCATGCCATGTGATTTGTATTTATTCCAAAAAATAAAACATAGACTAGCAGGATTACGATTTCTGGACACTGGAGAAGCGGTGACTGCCTTCGAAGACAGTCAAAAAGACGTCCAAGGAAGAGTAAGTAGACTGCTTTTTCGGTGGTTCTATTGAATAAAACGACAAACAGAGCATCACGGAGTATCACATACATACATTAAAATCAATCAGACAGACAACAATCTATAACAAAGTTCTAAACTCCATTTTTAAACTTAGTGCAAATATTTAAAAAGTTAATGTGGAAATTTGGCTTATGAAAACAGAAAATTGGTATTTGTGCTGTATTATAGAAATTCTCTCTAAACTATAATAGAGGAAGCCAGTTTCATGAAGACGTAAAAACGGATAACTCTTACGGGCTGCGCAGAGCGGCCACATAACTCAGATGTTAATAATGTCGCTCTGTACCATGCTGTATATGTTTACATATTGTAGATTTACCTCCTCCAATCTATAGTACAGCAAATTATTTTGATTACTCAAAGAATCTGACATGTTACCAAGTTTATTAAAACATTTAATGATTTCTTTTTATTGTACCATAAAAAGAAAATAGATATAAAAATGGAGTACTTTGTCATAACTTCGGTCCTTCCATTTGTCCGTCTATCGCAGGCATTTTTCTTGAAGACTGTATGGTATATAAAATTAAATCGTTGCATACTAGCGTAGAATAATCGCTTAAATACAGTAGTAAAGGGCAAACAATTTCATTTTTATTTTAGATGTTTTTTTGCGAGAAGATCCAAAGCATTTTTAAAATCTCCTTGTGTAGTATATCAAACTAAAACCTGTTAAAGCCCAAGTTCACAAATATTTATTTAGTTTCTTTTACGTCAAATATTTATATTTAAAAAAAAAATATCCACTCTATTTCAAAACTACCGCTTAGAATATTCAAGGAAAAAGTGTATTTTATATAAGGCACGGATCAAAGAAATGGTTTTAGTACAGTATCAACTAAGATATTTTTGCAGGCGGTATTTATATTCTTTTCTATCATATCTACGTACGTAATAAAATAATAGAAACTCAAGTTTTAAAATACCTTTAATTATATACGCACTTAATACTATTTTAATCTATAATGAAAACTAATAAAAACAAATGGCTAAACTAAACAGTTCATATATTTGAAAAGATTAAAATTAATTTAACAAACGTTAAATTCATAAATCTAAATTAAAATTACCGATTTAGAAATAAAATAACTTATCACAATGCGGCGTCATCACCCTACACGTGCTACTGCGATTGATCCATGCAGTATTCACGTCTTCAAAGAATATGACGAGTTCGACTCACCTTTTCCCGGATTTAGACTTCGTTTAGTTGAAAAACATTTTGGAGAAGCTTGCCTTTTATTTCATATCAAAGCAAACCTATCAGACAAGAAGTATCTTCTAAGGGCGCGTTTCTTAGACAGCGTTTGAACAGTACGTGACAAGCGTAAAAATGTATTATAAATAGATATTTTCGCATATTCATCTGAAAGAGAAAAAATACGTTTTTGTGAAGCTGGTACTGATATGAGATAAAGTGTATTAACATTGATAGAATGTTTATAAAATTATATATATATATATATATATATATATATATATATATATATATATATATATATATATATATATATATATATATACAGTTAATTTAATGTAATTACACTAGCGTCAAACATATAAAATCTATATAAGTTTACCTTTTTGAAAATACCAAAATGCGTCTTCCGTTATTTTTTCAATTATTTCAAGTTTTACCTTAATAATTTTGAAATAATGGTAAAAACTGAAGATGTTTTACACTTAATAGAATTGAAGCAAAAACCGATATTCAAATATGAATTTTATTGTATAAAATTAGGTGTCAATTTTAATTATTATCGCACGTACTTTAATTTAACTTCTTTATTTTTTTGTTTGAATCAAATTTAGTAATATTTTTTTACACAATTCTATATAGACGATTAATTTCAACTTTGAAACTGGTATGTGTGTTTGACTGATTATATATTTCTGTTCAATACAAGTGCAACAAAGGAAACAGGTTCAAATGACAAGACAATCTCGTTTAATAAAATTTAAGATAACGACACAAATATGGCAGACAAATATTATTATCTGCGGTCCGATTAGAATAAAAATTGGGGTCTGGGAATCTTCAGTCACAAAATACAAATTTTCGGTTGAAAGTTAAAAATTCAAAATAGCAACACCCAAATGTTGGACGATTTTTGCAATTTGTGCCCTACATTGTGAAACTAATTTCTAAACTAATTTCCAATCAAAAATATAAACTTAAAAAAATATTCAAGTATTTAAAAATACATGCATACCAACAAATAATTTGTAAAACTGGACACAACTAACATGTCGTAGACATTTCCGTAATATAGATACTTTTAAAAGTTTGAAAATTTAATAGTTCATATTTAAAAGCCAATTACATTATTTAAAAATATGATGTTATTTTCACTATTTTAATACATTTTTAAAATAAGATATATTCACAAACATAAAAATATTAAAAATTTCTCAAAAGTTATGAGGTCTTGAATATTTAGTTATCCGCTTTTAGTTTTCGACAAACGCCTAATAAGACTATCTAATTCATAATTTAAACTTTATAACTTCTTCAATATTTTTGTGCATTATCAACATAATCTCCAAAATTACCTTACATAAATTTTGGAAAATTCTAGAAATTAGTTTCAAAATCCTGAACACTCGCCGTTACTATGACCGAAACAAAATACATGTTTTGTTCCAAATTTGCACTGTTCAAAATGATCACATTAGTAAAATTAGATTTTTACTGTTGCGAAATGTGTAAGTTAATATCTACATTACAGTGCAAATTATCATTTTCTTACCCAAAATATGCCTGAAAAAAACAGCTTCGACGGACGGACAGGTAAATGATCCTATAAGATTCCCGCTCTTTCTCTTTGCAGTATAGGACCCTAAGAACCGTCTCTCTAACCTGAAACTTTCATGACTGCTTGTATTTACAGTTTATTATAAAAGGAACATTTTTTAAGAATCGCCATGGATTCAAGTTTAAAAACGTCCGGCGTTTAAATTTTTATTGCATATTTCCTGAGCATATCCACTATCATTATCAAAATAATAAAAAATAATGAGTACATTATTCGTTCAATAAATCGTATTAATGTTCAAACTTTTATTAAATCGATTTATACTTGTCTCTCCGTATAGTGATGTGTTGGGTTGATCATAAGATGTATGGCCTTTGATTGACGGGGGCCCGGGGTTGATTCTTGACCGATCGTCGAGTGGGACTGAGCTGGTATTCTAGTAAGATATTATTCTCGTAATAATAAGTACGTCAAATGTATTTAATTATGAGATACATTAAAATGCATATTAAATAATATATATTGTGATAAGTTAATTGTCATATTTGTTAATCAGCTTCATTAGTTTTCTTCCCAAGACCCAGCCACGTTTCTCTTAGATTACTACATATTATTCTACAAGATTCTCTCTATTAGTATGCATAATATTGTTCAGTATTGCATTACCTATTCGTCTCACGCCCCAATTATATCACGCAAATTGAAAATGAGTAGATGTTTGATTCACGCTGCCAAGCTCACACGCCACGTTTCCGACAAAAAATATGTCCAGGGCCGCGACTGGAATACGTACAATGCACATAAAAAAGGTATTATCCTGAGGCGGAGCCTCTTTTTACTCGATGCGATGTAATGGGCACAATGGTAGCCGCAACACACCCCGCGACGAGAGTAACAAATACTTCTCATATTTAGAGTTGTGGCAAGAATTACTCGTGACCGCGAAAGACATTGACGGTGATGCGGCTATTTATTAAACCGACTGATGGTTTTTTTTTATTTTGTAAAGCATCACATGATTTTTGTATCTAAACATTCCACTTTAGGAGACACAATTAATGTTTGAAAACGGATCTAAATTAGCGTTAAACTACGTGGTAACAAAGAAAGAAGTTTCATCCAATATAAAATATTACGGTTTATTGATCAAATGCTACAATTAAAAAATCTTTAATTAATTGAATAATAAATAAATGTTTATACAAGTTATGAAGAAAATATTCTTTAGAATAAAATACGTTTAAAGTAGAAAAAAAATTAATTTCTTTCATTTTTTTAGTAACCTATGTATAATCTTTGTTTTTCAGTTTCATATTACAATCGTTCTTATTTCTTCATATACTATTTGTGTTTGTTTTCTGCACAAAAAAAAATTTCAAGCGATGAATGACTTTTTATTTCCTTCAAAATTTTCAGGGTGTTTTTTCTATAAGTGTTGACATTATCCCTTATACGAGTGTTATTTATTAGAAAATGTTTTAAAATTTCCCTAAATGATTCGTCAAATTTTAAATGGGTAAAAAGAACACAACAAAAAACATTTGTTATTTAAATTTAGTTTGCAAAGATGTGAAGCGAATTTTGCTCACAATTACCCAGTTCTTAATAAATGATTTATTTGTCACATAAAATAAGTGAAACTTAATCGACAAGGATAACAATAATCGAGAGATTAACAATAATCGAGAGGAGAGTTCGTTCGTTCAAATTCCCAAAAATTTTCAATCTTCGATAATTATATTACACGCATATTTCATCATTAAACTAATTTCATCTACGGCACACATTTGAATAAAAAATAGTTTAATTAGTAAAAAAAAATATTTTTCTTTTCAAAACCATAACTATATGAAAACGAAATATTTACATCAGAATATATTTTTCAGGAATACGTAACATTGTTACGTATTTCTGAATGAAATATCAAAATTCAATACGAGAAAAAAAGAGAAAATATGCCATATTTATATTATTATAATATTATTACCTAGATCACAATATTCGTTCGCAAAATCCTAATAATCACGACGGCATTAAAAAGTCTGGCCATTGCAGAAAAGTTCAAAATACACTTTACCCATTTTTAGTGCAATAAAATTTCTGTATCATTTCTAAATATATAAAGTCTGGATTCATGAAAAAAAACTATCGACATAAATATAGAAATTGCAGTTTTTCCACTCGTTGAAATTTTCCTGACATCTTCAAGGGAAGTAGCTAAGGACGTAGAAATTTTGCACAAACAAATATTGGAACGAATGCGGAAAAAAATGTTATCGTCATGGTCAAATAGTACAAGTATTATATATAGGAGATAATATAGGCAGAACTACTTTTTGAAGAACCTAAAAGAAACATCATCAGTGACCATAATTTTTCAAAATTATATTTATTAGCTTGATGAAACCAATTTTCAAACAATGGCATCTACAATAGGCAAAATCATCATTACTCGTCGAGAAAAAACCCGTTCTTATTTACCAAAAATATATTTTAATTGCTTGTGCGGTCTTGTGTCGAATCTAATAGTAAGAGTAGAATTTTTCGAAGATATCCTGAATTAAACACTTATAATGCCAAAATTTTATAAAGTCCTTATGGATGAACTGCCGCGCTCTGTCTTGAGAAAATTGTATTTCCAACAAGAAGGTGCTCTGCCACATAATAATCCCCAAACCCGTTTAAATTTAAACCAGCCAGCTGTATACAAAGGGATTGGAACCCAAGGTCCTAGCATATGGTCATCTCGAAGTTCTGATTTGGCATCTTTTCATCTTTTTTTTGAGGCTAAGTAAAACATGAAGTTTTTAAAGAAAAATATAAAAGTGTTCAAGAACTGATAGACGAACTTTGAAAAATTTTGAAAGGAATCAATACGAACATACTACTACTACTACTACTAGCCAACGCCCACCCTTGGCATGTCTGCCATTAGGTGGCCATTATGTTGGGTAGAGAAAAGCTGTTTTGTAGGCAGGGTGATCATCAGGGGGCGCCCTCCTCTCCCAATCATCAAGGTAGGGCTTCATCTTCGGGCAAACGTGGAGATGGTCAAAAGACATTCCTGGACGTCCACAGAGCAGGCAGGCATCGCTCCCCAGGACATCAATACGTTTCAGGTGGCACGCCAGGTAGTCGTGGCCCGTGGCACACCGGAAAGCTGCGACACTGACAGCTCTGGGTAGGTCGCGTCGAATAGGCGAATCAATTAGACAAGCCCAGTTCTTTCCGACGGCGGACTGTGTGCACCGAGACTTGATCCAGGCATGTATCGCTCTGCAGACGGCCGACTTAGAGGATGAAAATGACGGAGAGCAGATGGGCTGCTGTAGAGTCGTTCCGTGTTTTGCCAGTACGTCGGCTTTTTCGTTCCCCTCTATCCCGACGTGGCTCGGAATCCACTGCAGAGTAAGTCGAAAGCCAGCATTCACCAGGTTGGACAGTCTGGCACGACAGAGTTGGGTTTTGGAACAATCTGTGTAGCGGTTGGTGGAGAGTGCCAGAATAGCTGCCTGGCAGTCGATGAGAAAAACCACGCTTTGTGATGTTGTAAGACGCTCCAATTCCCCGGCGGCCTCGTATATCGCTGCAATCTCTCCATCGTAGTTGGTAAGCGGGAAACCGACGGCAACAGAGCCCTCAAATACTGTAGATGTGAAGCCTGCTCCGGTATTCCCTGTGTTTGGCATCGACGAGCCGTCACAGTAAATATGCAACCAGTCCTGGGAGGGGTATCTGGTGTGGATAGTCTCCAGGGCAGCCATTCTCAGGGCAACATCAATTGATTGGTGTTTCGGCAAGTTGTGGTTCATGAGTCGAAGCTCCACAAGGGGTAAGCAGGACACAGTATCTGATCTCTGAGGAAAAGGTGCTGGCTCTGGTAGTGGTATGTTATATTTTTCTCTGATAGAGTAAGTTATCGTGAGAGGCGTTTTCTGTGTTTTCAGTCGGGAAAAAGCTTGTTTGTATTGTTTCCATTTACTTGGAAGTATTCGTCTTTGTCTTTCTCAGAAAAGAAGTGCAAATCTGTCTCGCCGGCACTGTATAGGCTCAATGTTAGTTTGAGTTTCCATAGCGGCGATAGGTGTTGATTTCGGGGCTTCGGTTATGATTCTCAGTGCTGTATTTTGTGCGAGTTCCAGGGGGGAGACAGTACTTTCACTTGCTGTTATGGTAGCTTCGCCTCCATACTCAAGGACAGGACGAATGTAGGTTTTGTACGTCGTTAGGAGTACGTCTTGGGTAGCACCCCATTTCGTTGCTGTTAGGCGTTTGAGCAGACGACATCTTTTGATGGCCTTTTCGGCAGAGCTGCTAATATGGGCTTTCCATGTCATTTTGTTGTCGATGTACACACCTAGGTATTTACTAACATCTTGTTTTTCAAAATTCACACCCTTGTAAGTCAGATTTATATCTGGCTGTTTTGTCGATAGGCTGACGACTTGGAATACTGTTTTTTCCGTGCTGACTGTGAGGCAATTTTCATCCGCCCATCTTTCGAGATCTTCGATGGTCTTATTCAGCGCTGACTCGATGGAAAGAAGAGAGCTACTGCTGGCCCAAATGAGCAAATCGTCAGCATACAGTAGTGCCTCCACACCCGGGTTGGTTTTGATAATACGATCAATACGAACATCATTTTAATTTAGACGAACTTTAAAAAATTTTGAACATCATTAAAATTCATTTCGGAAAATTTTATGAACGAACGAAGAGTTTACGGAAACAGGCATAATATATTTTATAAATTCATTCTAAATAATAAGCGGAGAAACTAGTTTTACTACGGATACGTGACTAAATGTTAATAATGATGCTACTTATCACTCTCCATGTGTTTAAATATTACAAATTCAGCTCCACGAATTTAAAGTTCAACAAATAAATTCATATGTCAAAGAATATTCAATTTAACCGACTGTATTTACTTATAATTTAGGTTAATATAGCACAGTAAATGAACATTAAAAACGGAGTAATTTTTGAGTCTGTCCGTTCCTCCATCTGTCACAAATATTTCACTCGTAGATAATGTGATATAGAAAGTCGAAATGTTGAATAGTTGCAAAGAGTGGTGGCTCAATTACAGAAGTAAAGTGCAAAAAGTGGAATTATAAGATATATTTTATAGTTTTTCTTTGAAGGGGTGAGTAGGTAATTTCTTTTTAATAAATGATAAATCCTCAGAGTATAATTTATCTTATTAGAAAACCAACAACATAAATACTCAGAGTCCAATTTATCTTATTATTAGCTAAAAAATCCTTTACTTTCCAAGCAGCAAAACTTTGGGATCAACTGGATTTTAACACCATAAAAATCACCTCCATAAGTATTCTCAAGAAACAAGTGAAAAAGAACCTTTTTACTTTTGTGTCCTTGTCCGTTCTTTTTTCCATCGTAACTCCTACCAACAGTTTCCATTATAATTATTATGGCTTTTTAACTTACTGTTAATATTTTTATTGTAAAATTTCATAGAGTCTACTAACCATATTTTAAAACTTATGGTTATGGTTAGCTGGAAGGGTCTAGACAAATAAAATAATAAAATAAAGTAATATTTTTCAATTTTGCTGTTTGAGGTATTAAACAAAAGTTTGATAAAGCATGAGTTCAGTAATATTTAATTAGTTTTTTCCGTCCACGCTATTGAAAAATATACCCTAACAATATAGAAAGAATGATGTATATTTCAAATAAGATATAAATTGCAAGAATATTTATACCCTCAATAATATAATATATATTAACTAAGTTTTTTCGTTAGACAATGTTTATATTTAAGACCAATGTACTCATGATTGTGAAAAATTATTTACTGGTATAAATACCTTATATTATAACGCACAAATGGAATATTAATGGAATCGCTTCGGTGTGCGTCCTTCCATCTGTCTGCCATAAAGTCTTTCTCGGAAACTATGGTGCCCCAACTAAAGATAAATAAAAAATAATAAAGCATAGAAAGTCCTAATTTGATCCTAGGGGCTAATTGTAAGGAGTAAATTAGAATAGAAAAATTATTTCAGGGATATCGTGTAGGAAACAATGAAAACTTATTAAAGCAGGAGTTCAATAATATATACGGTGTATTTTTTATGAATTTGGTTTAAACATTTTTCTAGAAAAAACCCTTGAACATTTATGTTTACTGCTGCCCTTATCGCCAAGAAAATTCTAAAAAAAAATTAGGAGCATTCAGAATTAAGAAAAGACTAAACTAAAATTATCAGAATTGAAACATTATTTTTTCAAACGTGATAATGTAGTTAATCGCGATTAATTGTCGGTCGGAGTTACGTAGCGCGGCAGTTGGGTGTCTTTTGAGCACAGAGTGTGCATTACTATCAATATTTAAGTGAGTGGCTGACGGCACGGAACCCTAATTGTGCAAGTATAGCTTGAATTTGACCAATTTTTCCATATCTTTATTGTTGATCAAATTATAGTATTAACACGGTTTACAATTAGTATGTACAGCATTCGTACAAAGCATAAAGGTTACTGGCGCATAACATGCGGATGGTACGAATTTCATGTATGTCTTTTATGTTTAGGCAGTAGTAAGGAACCCTAATCGTGTAACTTCAACTTTTTGTTTTAGTTTTGTTAATGTACCACCACTTTGTCGTAAGTAACTAAATATAAAAGACGGAACATTTAAAAGGCATTTATATATATATATATATATATATATATATATATATATATATATATATATGTGTGTGTGTGTGTGTGTGTATATATATATGTATATATAGTGTCCCAAAATTCACGCAAGAAGTAATTTTGATAGAAAACACAGGTTTATAATTAAAAATTGTAAATTTTGCTCAACAATAACACCAACGCATGCAACAATAAAATTCTTTTGTGTCGCGCTCCATTTTTAATAACCCTGAACTGTCAGCTGTCACGCTGTATTTTTTTTTTGGTTGGCAACACTTTAGCGCACAAATGGCGCAAAATTCAAATCTTGCGTGAATTTTGGGACACCTTTATATATATATATATATATATATATATATATATATATATATATAGATATATATATATATACACATACATATATGTACACATAATGCTTTTAAATAAATGCCAACAAAAATAAATAATTGAGCAAGCATTAGATTCATAAAAATTTTCAACGTAGGAATAAAACACTTTTCCGCACGCGGCGGTGCTGCTATGATTATTCCGTCCGATAGTCCCGTATTGAAGGAACACAAAGCATTCAATTCACTTTTGCCAGGTTAACAGGTTAAACCCGTTTAAACAATGAAAATATTGGAAAAGTTGACCTTTTGATCGAAAATATAAAGCAAACATCAGACAGAAATATCGTCAAAACACATGTTTCTCTCGCAGCGTTTGAACAATACGTGACAAGAATAAAAACGTATTATTAATGGACATTTTTGCATGAATGTCTGAAGGCGAATAAATACGTTATCCTGAAAAAACATTTTCACTGATGGTAAAAATACCTGGCATGAGTGAAAGTGTGTTAATAACGGCTAGATTTAAAAAAAAATTATATTTTCAATAAAAACCGAAATATTAGCTGAGGGAAGTTAAATGTTCCGTAAATATCTTATGCAATTAATACAGGATTTATTAGGGTTTTGTACCTCTAAAGGAGAAAAGGAACCCTTAAAGCATCACCTCGTCCATCTATCTGTTTGTATGTTAAAACCAAGCAATTTGAAATTAATACAAAATACTTAGGTCTACGGTCCCTTAAAGCAAGCTTCTAAGTTGATTTTTTATAGCTTTAAGGGACTGTAGTAAAAAAACCTAAAAATACGGTCATTTATGCCGCATATTATGACACTCGTAAATAAATCAAAACCTAAGCTTCTAGCCACTACATATTCGTTCATATATATAGAGTAGTGCAAGTTTCACTTGAGGTGACAGATTTTTTTTAGTTAATGATTTGTACGATTTCGTGTTTAACACATGAAATATAGTAATAACTTAAGTATATAATACTAAATTAAGGCTTCTAATATCACTTCACATTGTATAATTGCCAATTCCCAATATGGACGCTTTTTAAGAAACCGTTTTTATATCTCTTTTTAACTACAAATCCCAATAATAATAACATATGTGAATAAACTATTGTATAAATGAAGAATAAACTATTGTTAGTATAAAGGGCTTAGTAATTTAAAAGTTAATAATTAGCATTTTTAAACTGTTATTTTGCATTTTGTCTAAGTTACTTGGAAAAAATATGAGAAGACAAACAGAAAATTTCACAATTCTTCCTTTTTTATTTTATACAAACGTTACATAGCTACAACATTATTAGTACAACTTTTTTATCATATCAAAATACAACTTACGTTTTTGTTTTTAGTTACTTCATGTTTTACCATAACACTTTCGATGTATTAATAAAAAGTGGGCACGCTTCATACTATAAAGACTAACCAAACAAACAGACATTCAAATAAGTAATTTAAGTTACCTAATTAAAAAAAAGGTATTTTACGTAATTGGGTCTTCGTTTTGTTGGTTTGGGTCTGCTGTCTAAAGAAATGCCTATTATAAATATATACCAATTTAACATTAAGTAATTAGATTAATTTCGACGTTAATTTTTAGTTTTTGTTAAATACTAAAACCTAAAATCGAAATTCGCGTCTTTGCAATATTAGCATGAATCTGGCAAAATATCTTACAGAAGGATATTTTTGATTTACTATTTTATTCAAAGTTATATTTTAATTTGACTTTGTTATATTTTAATTTGAATTTCTTGTCATTGTTTTTTTTTTCTTTTATTTGTTTAACTTCATATTTAAGATATTTTTCGTTTGCACCATAGCTGATGATAAATACACTAAAGCAGATAGAGCAAATGAGTTTGTCCTGAAATAAATCATTCCTTAAATAGTAATTACAGCAGGGAGTTTTTGATTATTGCCAAAATTAAAGATTTTTTAAAAATATTATTTGACATTTATAACCCAATAATTTTGCCTCGTCTGTATACTTTAACTTTAGGTCTATTCGGTTCGGAAAGGCTGGAACATCTGCGCTAAAATTAACTACAGAAATTTAAAAAAATGTTTTTTTTGTCTATTAATGGTTTCGCCCTGAAATTTTTTTAACGGTTGCTTTCTTCAGAAAAATTAATATGCTTAGTAAAATATTAACAGAATGTTTTCTTTATACAAAACGGTGAAATGGAAAACTGTTACAAAATTATAAATGTAATGCAAAAACCTATTTCCATCCTAAAAATATTTTGGAATCTGCTATCTGCGGAACATAATTCTGTTTTTAATTAACATTTTAAATGTTTAATCAAACAACAGCAATAGAGTAATTAAAATCATTATTTATTACTGATAAAACTTTATCCTTTAAACCACTTTCGAATTATACGGTAATGAACCGATCAATTTTAGTTCGATATTTCTATGGAAAACCCCTATAATTATAAGTTTATCAAGTGAACTCCTTTGTTGGTTTGCATTAAATTGTCTAATAACTTTTTCGCGTACTTCACAGATATATTACGACGATTAATTTTAAATTTAGCAAGTGAAGATACATTTCCTCTTAATGTAAAAAGAAAACAAGTTCAAATGAAAAGATATTTTTTTTTAAATATTCAAAATAGCTGACAAATATTTTTATTTGTTATTTAATCCCACTGAAAATTAAAATGTGAGAGCTTTCAATGTTGTAATTTATATATTTGCTATCAAAATGTAGACATTTTAAATAGCGACACCGGAATGACGGGCGATTATAATGATTATTGCCCCGTGTTGCCTAAATTCACTATAAAATAATCTCTGCAATATAAAAGTGAGGTTCAAGAAATTGGCTCGGCTCAGGCTGTGTTCAGTTTTTACAATATGAGAAAAAGAATGAAACATTAATTACGATATTTCCAAGCCTAAAAAGTGTAAAATAAATAAATTGATTTGAAAAATTCAGAAAATCACGCTTTTATAAAGTGAATCAAAAAATAAAAAAGAAATATCTGTTACAGATATATAAACGTATATACTTAAAGCGCCTGAAAAGACAATGAAGTGAACATACTATTACATTATATAATATTTCTTACATTTTGTGACGTGAAGATAATATTGGGTATTAGTGTTATTATAATATATATATATATATAAATATATATATATATATATATATATATATATATATATATATATATATATATATATATATATATATTATATATGAATAGCATTATGATTCGCATCCAATAAAACACATAACACGTATCTCGTTAATTATATTTTGCGATTCTGCACTAAAGAGCCTGAATCAAAATTATTATTGATTCATAAAGTTTGCCATAGTTTTCCTTTATAGTTTGATTTTGTTTTTTATTAAGGTTTCATATAAAAGAAACCGAATAAAAACCCTACTGCGACAAAGCTATCTACACATCCACCTATTAGAGGCATCTAGCTCGCAGGCATAAAAAACCACAGACTCCATCATAAAACACTTAATACGTCAAGCCTAAAATCAAATGTCATATTTAAAATTAGCTGTTACTATATTTTACCTGAAAAAAATTGTGGTGAAATTCAATAATTATTTTTATGATCGAGGCAATATTTATCCATTTGCTATGTAAATATATTCGTAAATACTTCGTAACCCCATTGAGTAAAGCAGCATTTTATGAAAACAGAATGTTTTCTCTGTCTGTCGCGACGCGTATTTTTATAATATAAAATATTATTATTAAGAACTACAAGAACAGAAGAACAAATAGACATAAATATGAAAACTAGGCCCTGTTTATTTAACTTTTCACACACACACACACACACGCATATATATATATATATATATATATATATATATATGTTTATATATATATATATATATATATGTATATATATATATATATATATATATATATATATATATATATATATATATATATAAATAATACCTGTTAGGAAAACAAGGCAAGGGGAAATTACGTAAATAAAAGTTAAATTATATAATAATATAAAAGCGTAATAAATAATGGATAACGATATTTTATCCAAATTGTTGGTTCTGTAAGGCAGTTTAAATTAATATAAGTTATTACTAAAGCTTACAGATAATTGAATTTTCTTCAAAAATGTTTTTCACGAATTTTTAAAGAAAAATAACAGAAAAATAGATGCATCTCTTTTCATTAGCGACCAAATGAGGGAGATGAGCATCTTAAATACTCGATTCCGCACTCCTACGAAATTTTCTTAAGTATTGAAAAAAATCGCCACAAAACTAAATAAACACACAACAAAACTAACATTTGACTAAACTGAAACATTCATCGTTAACATTTTCAAGAAATGATACTCGCGATAATTTAGTCATACAATTGATTACTCCTTTGTGAGATTTATGTGGTTACCGCTTGAATCTCCACGTCTGTTGAATACATATAAACTCTTACAGCTCGTTTACCGCATCATCCAAAAGGCGACGGCCACACATTGTAAGCGGAAGACGGTTTCAAATAATCAAACATGTGAATGCCAAATAATAGCCAGCACGCGGTAAACAATGGTTGCATCTCGCACATCGCAACTCATAGGGTCAAACAGGAAAAGTGGAAAGCCATCCAGCGCGAGACGCAAAGAGCTCCTTCTTTGCATCCCATGACGATCGGTGTCGAAATGTTAAACGTGCCTGCAGCGGGGGCCGTTTTATTATCCCACAGTCCGGGGTGCGGGGCTTTCGGGATATATACGCCATCTCCCTCGGTGATCGTACACCTCTGTCGCAGCGCTCTGTCTCATCTTTCGTGTATCGTCATTTCTCCCTTGGTGTTGGTTTTGTATAAAAATCTAGGTAAGTTCTCGGCATAAATTAAATTTCAATGAATGGGCGGCAATTTGGGTTAAGGAAGCCCCCCCCCCCTATTCACTTCTGTATTCGGACAAGTGAATATATAGACAAGCAATATGGTTATAACTGGATAGAGAGAACTGGACTTGTAGTCTGGTGTCCTAGGTCACTAAATCTAAGCTATTGGATGTATTTCTTTGTGTTTGTCTGAATATTGTCTATGTAAGTCATCCCTATTAATTGTCCACCCGATCCATATGTTCTAAGTATATTAATATGATACTTACATACCTATCATGTAGTGGATTTTTGTGGATATCATTAATAAGTTCATATATATATATATATATATGTGTGTGTGTGTGTGTGTGTGTGTGTTTCATGGCATATTTTGTGATTCCTTTCTGGGCTTCCAGTACGCACACCAACAGAATCAGAATCACTAAGGTCAGGACCATAGGATCAGGATCATAAGAACTAGAACCAGGACCAGGACCAAGACCGGAACCGGTACCAAAACAAAGGGTAGGTCCGGGACTAGGACCATGACCAGCACCAGACCCAAACCCACCACTATCAAGACAGGATCGAAACCACCAAGATTAGGGCCACCAGGATCAGAGTCTCCTGGATTTGAATCAATAGGATGAAGAAAACAAATACCAGAATGACATGCAATAAGACCAACGGCACCCGGGTCAGGACCAGAATCACTAATACTAGGAACAAGACCTGGACCAGACCAGGTCTTGTTCCTGGTTCTGGTAATCATGGTCCTCATTCAATAGGACCGGAGTAATGTATCCAGACCGCTGATAACATAATTAAGAAGTAAATAATGGTACGGCATTTTAATCCAGATTACCAGGACGTAACTCGCACAGGGCGCCCTCTGCACTACAGAACATGTTAAGTCAGAATGTCAAAAACAATACTTGCTTCATATCTAGCTTAGTTAAAATATTTAGCTATTACTTTGAAAAAAAATGACTACTATAAATGATAAAATTTAGTGGTTATCTTTCTTTTGTAATATAAATAATTATTAAGAAAAGAAATTAAAAATCGCTGTTAACGAAATAAAAAAGGGCCTTGAATTTTTTTTTTCAAAATTATTACATGTCACAGAAAGTGTAGATTTTAGCTTTTAAACATAAAATGTTCTTTAACATGCGATAAGTATGTGTGCAAACAACTCATAATAGTCTAAATTTAAGTTCGGCAAATATGATATTTGGATGAAATTTTCCTGTTATTATGAAATGACTTGAAAAAATGCAATTTTAAAAATCACTTGGTAGGCTGAATGAAAAGAGGATTAAAGTATATATGACGATTGAATATACGAATTAACTAAAAACGCATTGCTCGAATGGATTTAGGGTGAAGAATTTGAATACAAGTCTATAGTTAAAAGAGATAATGCTGTGAAAAATCCCGAAAAATTCCTTAACCCTCTTAAACTACCGAGTTCAGTAATATGGGAATGAAATAGTGTGCTAGATTGCAAGCCTTAGCCTTAATAGCCTTGAATTATCCAGATCATAATACTGATCTGATATATCATTTAATATCACGGGATTTTGAGTTCAAGAAGTTAGTTTCCCTTCATGGATTATTTTGTTATAGCTATAAACAAGAGTCAATAGCAAATAATGTAGTTCATAGCAGTAGACTTGAGGGAACATAGCTTCTCATATGATCAATTCTACGTAGTGTCACCAACAGTAAGTTCACCCCGGCACTATTGTCGTTTTAGTAACGAAAAAAAACCCAATATGTCGAGTGCAGACAAGTGTGTTAGTGCATTGCGACTCAAATTAAATTTAACATTCACACTACATGAATAGTATTAATTTAGTAGCATTAACTTACTGAAAAATATAAATTATTGCGAATCCGAAGACTAAGTAGATAAGATCAACACCACCTTTACACTTACATAAGCAATTGCAATACTTTTCAGTATGAATTATATGATCAGCATGCGATCATTTACTAATTGCTACTTAATTTAAAAAAAGGCTTTTTACTTGCAAGATGTAATTTTATCTGGACGCGTTTCCAAGCGAATGAACTCGCATGCGAAAGCTGTTTATAAATGTTTTTTGTTAATTTTTGACATTCAAAGAAAACAGTTTTCATAATAAAACATCAGACAAAAGAAGATTACCGTGGCTAGTATCATGTGACCTAGTACGACAGTTACTACGTAAATGTACTAGCAAAAATTGCTGTGTATGGTGGAGAAGTTAACAACGAAACTGAGCAATTGCCCCTCCTACACAACAAAACTTTCCTATGTACTCTACAATAAACGATCTCCAAATAACATGTTCTCCAGTTGAAATTAACCGTTACCACTCGCAATTTCTCTACTAGATAACCAATTTTCTTACATCAAACTTTTATAAAAAAATTTGTTTCCAATAATATCACAAACCTGGCATTTGATTCTATTTAATATTGGTAAATTATGCAATATGGCCAATGAATAAAAGTGATTCAGAAGAAATGAAAATTTGTTACTAAAGCTATACCAGATGGAGTAAGAAATTATACTAAAAAATTGATCAAGTGCCGGCAAGACCACATAATAATAAATCTTACATTTTGTTATACATATCCTCATTATTTTATACCTCTATTCATGTTCATGGCTTATAATGAATATA
This sequence comes from Druceiella hillmani, assembly GCA_039881145.1. Taxonomy (NCBI): domain Eukaryota; kingdom Metazoa; phylum Arthropoda; class Insecta; order Lepidoptera; family Hepialidae; genus Druceiella; species Druceiella hillmani. The sequence continues at coordinate 23,319,118 of JAYKKI010000021.1, read as the reverse complement.
ATACGATTTCTCGTGAAAAATCGGCGATTTACTGAGGATCTACTTAAAAGATACCGGCGCAGCGGCAGACTAAAGAATTTAGTCACGCCTGTAGATGTTAAAGTACATCCATATACGTGCATTCAGATTATAGAGATACAATGTTCATGAAATCAGACAAACACCTCAAAATATTAAACTGACTTCAGCTTTATATTAGTCCTATATTAGAGTGAGATAAAATAATTTCTTTCCCGAAATTACTCAACACATGCTATTATAAAATATTTTAAACATACACAATTAAACATCGGAATACAATTTTTAAACATTGATTTAGTTGATTCAAATGGTGTTATAAATATAACTAAAACCTTGTGATAACTCTTGATCTAAAGCAATTAATCAATAAACATATTATCTGAAAGTTATAAATATAATCATGAATCATATAAAAATTATTCGATTATATTTTTTTTCAATTTTATGAGTGTTGGAAGCACAACCTCTGTAAGATATACGCAATAACAAGAAATTTATTCAATTGCTATCAACTAGAACATTCAGAAGTTAACTAAATCAACTGACATCATGTCTTGGAAATCAGAAATTGATGAGAGTAAGAAATCGTTTTTTGTAAAGGTTCTCTTTCCGTGGGCGTACAAATTTTTTGCTTAATTAGACTTATTTTACATTTTTCTTTCAGAAGTAAACTTCATCCGAACGTCTTATCCAAACGAAGGATTCTTAACGACAACTTTTGAAACAATTTTCAATTATTGGGAGAGGTAAAGTGAATTATATATTTTTGGCTGAAAAATACTTAGCTATAAAATTAAATTATTACGTCGTTTCTGATGCCCTCATATATGTATTATTTCATTTTCGCAAATGGCATTCCTTTTTATACTCCTGTTCACAATTATATCTGGGGTAATAAAACTATGTGGTTATTTGATGAGTGTCAATCTGGCTATACTTTCAATATTTCCAATTTTTAAACCTGAATACCTCTGTTCTTGAATTTAAAAAGTTATCTTATATCAGCCGTTGTTTCCACTTTGATTATTTAACTGCGCCATAATTCTCTTAACATATTGTATTTGAATTTCACTCAAATATAATAAAGTTTTAAAGTAATATCTTTTAATTATTTTACCATGCCTAAACTTACAAAACAATTGGAAAAGTTACATCTAACCTTTCAAAAATGTCAATTAAGGAACTCCGTTTATCAGTATTTTGACCCTTGATTCACCCATTTTCCCCACTATGGTTGGATTAGAAAATATCGTTGTGTTAAGAAGAATTATATTACAATCAGCTGCTTAAAGAATGCTAGACTATAATCTGAGTGCACGCGTTGTATCACCAAGTTCCGAGTGGCATTACGGACACTGCATACTTTACCTGAAGCTATTCTTTACTCTGTAACCCAGATCAAAGGAATATTGGAAAAATATTTTACATGCACAAAAAAAGCATAGTCGATTTACATGTACTACATAACTGGAAGTACCCATCTATAATACTTTTTTAGTTATTTGTTATCAATAGTCATAAATGGTTGTCACCGTGGCATGTTGCGTTGATAACAAGGATAATTTAGTTTTCAAAACAAGGAACTTTATTTTTCAAGTAATTAGAAAATTGATGATTTGATATGGTTTGGTTTGAAATACCTACGAAACTCATTGAGTTTCATTAAACGGAATTTCGTATTTAGGAATACAATTGAATAATTTTTGATTATTTAATAACAGGGAATTCGATGAAAAATACTTACCTACTACGTGTTATATTAAAGAAAAACTGAATTTTTTTTCGTTGATAATAATCATGTCTATTGCCACAGAGTAATTCATATACTAAGCGATGTGCCATATTTATTAAATGCTCTTTATTATTTTATATAGGGAAATAGTGAGTACAATTCTAGATACAGACTAAAAATTGTGCAGTGTGCAATAGATCATTGAGAATAATTTTCAGTTTAAATTGTAACGACCTTAGTTAAAATTATACTAAAAAATTAAAAACCTTTAATGAAGAATAAGGTCCAACTATTTCTAAAATCGAATATATTGAAAAGCCTGAGTAAAAGAAAAACAAAACCATAAATGAAAAGAAAATTCTAAATCTAGACAAAAGATGACCTTTATTAATCCATGTCATAAATCAGATCTTTGATATGAAATTTTTATGAATTTTTAAATTAGGTTATGGTATGGTAGGTTATGGTAGGTTATGATATGAAATTTTTAAATTTTTTATGAGCTCATGAATGTTCTCACGACTGATCGCTATATACTAAAGTTTTAAATGGTAAATATAACTCATAAAAAGATTTACATTAGGTAAACTTTCCATACAAGTAAAACATTAAAAGTTTATTGAATGATCCTTCATTTCACAGCGTTTACTGTTTCACAGCATTCACTCGGTATCAAACCTAAAGAGAGTTCGGTAAAATATTGAACTATTTTCAACTAAATTAAAAATAATAATAATATCAATGTTGATTATAATTTAGTGAAGAGGTGATAATTCAATGTATACTCGTGTTTCGATACAGATATCTGGAATGGCAAAGGAATCGCATGTGAATATAATCTTGATAAGCTGGTTATGATTTTCCATGGAGTATAATTTTATTGGTCAATATTTTGTTATCAACTCATATTGCATTATTTAAACTAGCAATTGTGTTTAAGCAGTTTTACGTAATTTGCGTTACGCTGTTAATAAAAGTTAATAATAAGCAAATAATTATAACAATTAGTTGAAAGTAATTTTATTAAAAATAATTTACATTCTATCTTTAAAAAAATAAAGACATTTTATTATTGATAAATGTCCATTTGAATATTTTAAAAATCAATAAGTATAAGATTAAAAGCATTTTTCATCAGTAAAAATCATCGTAAAATACGATTATTGAATCAATGTACTGCAATACTGAACTATTAAAAGTTCAGTTTATTCAGCTGACGACAACTGTATAAAAATGAGTTTCACCTTTAAGTATTGCTGGCGAAAAAAATCGGACAGTCCACATTGAATGCATTTATCACTATATAAAGAGATATAGTTTAAATTGCAGTTTAATGGTCACTTAATTTATCTCATTTGTTCTTTCAATTTTTTTCAATGATAGCAAAAACAAAAGACGCACATCAATTCATACTTTTTATTTTTTAAACACAAATTTTAAGTTTTGTTTTTACTTTTTTTTAAATAATTCTTTTGATTTTCATTCAAAACTAAATAAGATCTTGAATAATATAATTTAATGAACAATTACAGCAAAAGTTAATTTCAAAATTAATAGATTTCGTAAATATTAAATTGCTTCCAGAATATTTTTTTTCTTAATTTAAAAGGAAAATTAATAAAAATTAGATTCAAATATGTCTATTATTCAAATATTTTTAAGTCAAATTTCTCTCTTCTCAGTCTATGAATAGTAATTTGTTTACGAAATTAAACGCGTGCTTGCTAAACATTTTAAAATTTAGATTTATACTTGCTTTTTATTAGTTATAAATAGTTTTATTGATTCAGTACTATGTTTAACATATTGTTATATTTTCAGTAAGATAAGGAGGTAATGGGTTTCTCAGTTTAACTGTCACTATCCATATGCTTTCCTATGTTTTCGGAAAATAAAGTTAATATCTATCAATAGTTTAATAGAAATATCAGACACCCTTTTAAGGTTTAATTTTGTCTATGTATGTACTAAACCCTCGTTATGCACATTCTACTTTTACTTCACAGGTTTATTTCTCTTTTACCTGTCTGTGTAAGCCAAATTTATTGACTTTATCAAAGCGAATTTATTTGGCCAAGTTAATGATGTTTGGCATTTTTTTATATTTTGAAGTTTATATGTTTTATTTTTTAATACCTTTTAGGTTTTTTCGTTCTTTCTTGCGCAATTTTAATTTTATTCTGTGGTTTTTTCAAATTATGATTCCATTTTTAAATTAAAATTAGGGAAAATTTAGTACATTAAAAAGTTTAATAAGATAATTTCATTTCCCAATAGTGCATATAGTAAAGAAAAGCTTTAGAAATGGAGCACAATACTTTTTCAGTATTAATGTACGGCTGTAGCTATTATCGTTTTAAGAATTACTAGAGCCGTATAGTGATACCTGGTATATAAGGTATACTTGGTGTATCAGGTATTCTATTATTTTTCAGAGCGAAATAAAGCAATAAAATTATTATACTAAACGCTCATATCTTACGAGGGAGAAGTAACTTACGATTTGGAAGAATTTAAATTACTTTTAAATTCTCATTGGTTTCACTAATAACATTATCTAAATTAACAATTCTAAATGTGTATCGCATCTGTAGATATTTTTATGATCTCCTGTGTCCAAGACTCGTCCTTAGAGCAATAATGAACTAATATATTTTTGCATAGATAACTTCCTTAATGCATGATACGCCGTCATAGCGGGAAGATTACATTTGTCGTAGACACGGCAGTGAGTTACCTTTAATGTGAGAAAAAAATAGTATTAAAATACTTTTTATATTTGCAATTTGATTTTATCGAGACCAATCTGAATATTCAATGGAGCAGATTGCTTACGCGCATGTGGCCACATGATATCAAGACTCTCAGTTGGGTTAAATGTCAGTAAGAAATATATTATTTTCTATGTCCTGACAATCGACTCGGATCGACAGTCAACGTTGGCTCACCTACCTCACAAGCACTGTACAGTGTAAGCATTTTACCAGATTTTATATCTGTTAATTTATTAACTGCTTAGATAATTTAATTTTAACCTGATAAATTAGTGCTTGAAATATTTTCACATTGCCATATTATTTCCCATAAATATATTTCATCTACATAATATTTTTGTAATATTACCATGATGCTTATCAAAAACCATTCCAGGATGCAGTGATAAATAGCTTCTATAATACTATAAATACAGGCTAAATTTGGTTTGTTAATAATTAAAGACCACAGAATACCAATATCCATCGAACACGGAAAAATGTTTAAAAAGGTTGTTTATAATGACTGTAAATCATTGTCAAATAAAAAAGAATATCTTTCCTTATTTATTAGGCGACACATATTTGGAAATATATAATTTTGTGTCAAAATTACACACTAAATAACAAAATCTTGCGTTAAATAGTTAATATTCTCTTTCTTTTTGTTTGAATTCCTACTGTGAGTTTTTTTACAGATCTTATAAAATTTTTTAAATTTATAGAATTTTGGTAATATTTTCAATTATGACTTTTATTTTTGACCACATAAGGTCAGGTGTTCATGACTTATAAACTTTGTGTTGTACAAATAATTTTGCTCCTTCCAATAAAGCATTTCATGAGCTAAAGATATTCCTATTCTGAAATTATAGTATCTTTTTTTTCATAATTTCATACTTTTTTTTAATAATTAAACAACTAAACACTCTTATCAAGAAATTACATTAAAACGAAAGAAGTGGTTCAGCGCTGCGGTGCGTAAAAAGATTCCGGTTAGCAATTTCATTACGAAAACGTGTCATTAACAAGCCAGCACAAAATTCATGTTGTTTATATTCGACGCAATTTTTCCCGTAACTTTTATCGGGAAGTTATTTAATTAAGGTTGCGGTATTTATGGTGGAACACAATCTCTTGTATCGACATAATGTAACATTAAATTTTCATCTCGACTAAGGTACTCAACATTGCGTTAAAAGACAACCGCCCAGTGAGATGTGTGTGCAATGTACCTGAGTACCCGATGAAAGAGACCTTTATTAAAAGTAATGACATATAATTATTTTCGTACCTAAGTCCTAAAGAGATTCATCATTTAAGGCAGTTTTTGGTTTGTAGAGGATTTTATTTTTATAGTTCCTTCATGGCATGATTCTGATTTGGTAATGAAAAGTAAAAAAAGACACTTCACACTGCACGTAGCAAAGTGGAAAATAAAAACCAGCCACGTGTGTGTTGGATCATCCATAAATTAGGTTTCGGCATCCATAAATTAGGGTGCCAGGTTGACGCTTCTCATCTCCCTCAAGCACACACACACCCACACTCAGATGAGTGCTACATTTCACTCGGCACTGACTCCAAAAAACTTCAACAGACGCAGAAATTTGGAAAGTTATTTAGGTTCGGAAACAATATTGTATTGCAAAAGTTCCAAATAGAAGTACCAATATTATTGTGTCGTCACTATGGTGTATCAGGTTGATCACAAGACATACAGCCTTTGACGGCGCGGCGCACTGCGGGGATCCAGGTTCGATTTCCGGCTGCTCATCGAGCGGGGCTGGACGAGTGTTCTGGTTGACTGGAAATTGCTTTTTTAGCAATAAGTCTGCCATATGTGTCAATCAGATACATAAAAATACATAAATAAATAAATAATTATTTTATACTTTTAGTGTGCTTCTTATATAGTATTTATTTGAAGTTATTTCAATATTTTTTTAAAAAGTTTATTTTTTCATTTTTATTGTATATCATATACATGCAAATAAATAATTCTTTGACAGAACGTCGCAAACTTATTGAAATCGGTACAGAAGTTTTCGCGCTCTAACGAACATAAATATGTTTACATATATCTAGGTACGTAAATGGATATATACGCGTACATACGGATATATAAATCGCACTTTTGACTTCACCGTATTCGGTGCTTCAAGCCTTTATATATATTTGCATATTACATATCTGTCTACTAATATCCTATTTATTTGATACCTTTGTATATTTCTGTACCTACCTGCCCCCTAATGTTTTAGTTGTTATGCCTCTTTGTATGTACCTGTATACACTAATATTTAATACTAATGTTTAATAATTGCATGCATTTGTTTATGTTGGTACGTACTTACTTATCTACTTATCAAAGAATACATTAATTTATTCATGTCTTTATTTGCACTTGTATATACTTTCCATCCTATGTACTTTGTTACTTCATTGCTTACGTCACGATAAATGAAACGAGTCTAAATAGTGTTTGTTGGATCCACATTAGTGAAAATTTCCTGGCACTACCTGTCGGTTCGCTTCCTCTACTCTTATTTTTAAATGGAATATTCGTGCAAACCCTTCAAAATTTTAGTATTAGATTATCAATTAACATACATAAAAGACGCCATACTACTGTGACGTCGAGACTGAGATCTCGGAACCCGGAGTTTAAGAGCAGAGTGTCAGATTGGCTGTTAGCCATTTCTAATATAAAAACAGCATATCCTCAAACTAACAATTTACACAGCAATATCCCTACAGCGTCAATACTGACGATTTCGAACCCAAAAATTAATGACAGAACCTCTGCTTGAGACCCAAGATACTAATTGAAAAGCAACAGATCTCTTGTCCCACGGTTTAGGCAAGCAGAATTCCTGAAGCTTCAGAACTGAGGAGATGAAACCCAAAGTTTATGAGTAGAGGAAACAGGTAAAGATACAAGTACTTATGTAGATTAATATATACAAGCATGAAATAACTAAGATATTAGATATACAGTATATAAAGATATATAAAAGCTTGAAATATTAAATACAGTGAAGCCAAAGGGGAAAGTGGAACTTCTATGCCTGTATGTACATATAGAGAAATATGTTTTGATTCATTAAAGGCTGATAACGTCTGTTTTGATATGAACGAATGAGATATTACTGATATTGAGCTTATAGTAAGTTTGTGATATTCTGGGTAAGAGGCACTGAAGCAGCGTATGCTTGTGAAGTAAGTTTGTGATATTCTGGGTAAGAGGCACTGAAACTGCGTAGGCACTGAAAACAGAAAAAATAACCTTTTTTACAAAAAAAATTAAACTGATATTAAATAATGACTCTATAAGACGCGCAGTGAAACTGTGAAATAATGATAACACGAGTACTCAGTTGGAACTTTGATGGCACAATATCGTTTCTGACATAAATAGATTTGCAAATTACTGCTGGTGCTAGAGATTTTTGGAGAGGGTGCTAAATGAAATGTAGCAGACTTTGGACCGATTCCAAAAACCTCGAGCAATACGTTTACAAATGCATTTTTGTTTGGAAACGATATTGTACTGCAAAAGTTCCAAATAAGCACTCGTATTTTCATTATTTTATACCTTTTAGTGAGCTTTTTATTCAGTCAGTATTTGAACTCTGGTAAATTTTTTTGTAAAATAGTTTTATTTTTTCAAAATTGTTTGGTTAAAAAAGTTTATTTTTTCCATTTTATTAAAGTAAATGTAACTTAAGATTTTTATACAACCCTTACTATAGTATTCTTATGTTCTAAAAGCAAATACCTAGTTTCTACAGTGTGTATTTAAAATGCGACCCGCAAGACGTGAGTTCAAATATCATTAAAAACCCAGAAAATATATAAAATTGTTAAATTCTATTTAAGATTAATGTAAAATTTGCAATATCACCACCCCCGACATCATACACCCCCGACATTTATTACCACTGTTAGAATTCGAAGTAAAATCGAAAGTTCTTCAAATATTTACAGATTGGCAAGCATCATTCAAACTTCGGTCGTATCATCAAGATAAATATAGAAGAGATAAATTTATAGGTTCTACTTTGTAAAGCTGCTCCTAGCCACCAAAATAATTGATTTATTGGCTACAGGTTAATTGTAGTTAAGCTGAGGTCAATTGAATTTTTAATGTCAGTTAAAATAAATGTTTTACGTATTCTCTATGTATTATGTTACTTTCTCTAAGCCAAAGATGTTATATCCAACTTGCCACATCTGATCTTCGCACAAATGTGGATAGGTTATCGTTTGAGAAACATAGACTAAATATAAATACGATTTAAATACGTTTCTAAGGTATCAATAACATAGTAGTTCTCCCAATAATTAAGCAATTACCATTTTACGAAACTTGAATACATATTTCAGATTCAGTTCTATAGGTTTGTCTGGTCTGTATTAACTTAATACAATATAAATTTAAAAAAACTATTATGTAATTTTACTTTAAGAAATTGTTGACTCCAAGTACACTTATTGCCATAACTAATTAAATTATTACTTGTAGTTGCTAAGATGAAATACTGACAATACGGTTTACATTAAAGATAATAATTTCAGTCAAATGCTTGATATCAATTTAATATAATTTTAATGATAATCACAATGTCGGTTATGTTCCCGATCTGCTTGAATTGTAATTTGCTTTAGCGATCTAAATATAAACTTAGACGTACCTTACTTACTCTACCTCGACTTAGACGTACCACACGTCTGAGTCGAAGTAGACTTTACGTTCAAATTAGGAAATGTGGCTGCTGAAATACGACTAACTCATTTCAAAATTAACCAAATAGGTAAGGAAGAATTATTACTATTATCTCATACCCTTTGTCCAATTAATTGAATTAATGATTTTGTTATACGTATAATTAGTCACAACATTACAATATTAGTGATAGATCTGACCTATAAATGTTGAAATATAACGAAAATACCGCAATTTGTTGAATATTTTTATCGAAGGTTGTAATTGAAATTAATTATTGAAAAATTTGTTTAACGGGAAAATGGTGTTTTGTGGAAATTCGCTTTGCAAACCTATATGAAACCCGAAGTTCTATAAGTGTACGTAGAAAATGAAAAAGAGACCAAAAGTACTGAAAACACCGTTGACAAAAAAAATAATTGTTAAATATAAGTAGAACTCGCTCTTGAGCGTTCTGTACGCACTTATGTATTTATAAGTATTTGAAGACATATAGTACCTATTTTCAATAAACTTTTAATTTAATAATGCTACTTATTAATGTTATTTTTCCCATAGGTCACATATGCGGAGTGACGAGCGAGCGTGCGTGCACGCATGCGTGCTTACGCGCATTCGTGCATGCGAGCGTGCCCACGCGCTCGTGTGTATGTGTATAAATATAATAATATATATACATATATATACATATATATATATATATATGTATATATATATATATATATATATATATATATATATACACATATAAAATATAACAATAAAATAGTGTAAAAATATCACAAATATCTCAAATACTATGAAATCTCAAATCAACGCCATAGATTTTCCTGTAAATTTCTGGTAAACTTATATATTAAATATTTTAAAAAATTCGATTACTTCATTTGCTCCTCTAAAGTTATTATAAAAATATTTTTAATCCACATAATATTGACAATATTATGTTGATCAACATACTGTATCACTGTACCAAAAGTTTCTATGTGGAACAGTTTCTGGATAAAACGGTTATGACACTCAGATACACGGACATACGGATAAGCACACGAATATTACAATGGTTCTGTTTTTTTTCCTTTTGAAGAACGTAATCCCAAATAATATTAAGATGGCAATGTTATTCTTGTCCATTCTGAGCATAAAGTGAAGGCAAATAAAGCAAGAGACCTAATTTTCAACAAGCGTCACAGGTCTGCAAATTTATACTTTGATTTGCCCTTTTTGAATTTGATAGCTGGCCTTAGGGTATTTTGGTGCGCTGATTACGAATATGTAATTAGATTTTCCCCACCACCCTCAGTTTTTTTGGAAAAGCCCTATGTATGAAATCGAAACAAATTTGCTAAGTAAAAAAATTATATTACGATAAAAAATGATTACTTAACTTTACTATATTATAAATACATTTAAATGACGTTAATAAATAAATTAGAAATATTAAACGTTTTTGTTATATTTTGTTTTTTTTTCACCGAAGCTTTGATGGTGAGATTTTTACTTAAACGTCCGACTTGGATCATTTCGCTTTAGCAACCAATAAAGGAAACTATACTTTTATCAGAGAGCTTTTCCAGCTTTCAAGAAATAAAGGTGAAGCAAACAGGAGTTCATAATGCCGCTTGCTTTCTGTGTCGTCCGGTTTGAATCTATATATTCTGCTCGCTATAGACTGAACTTTGTATAATATTCACAAACAAATTTATTTTTAGATTTAAGAATTAAAAATATCGAGTTTTTAAATTGATAGGAATTTTTGAAACTAAAATTACAGGACAAGAGATTTTGCCTTCACTGACGATATGTTTTCCTTTAAAATAGTAGTATTTTTCCTCTATTTACTATTTTAGTAGAATTTCATGAAAACAGGTTAAAACAGGTTACAAGTAGTTAAAAAATGATAACATTTTTTTAAGTAAACTTATTACGATCTGCTATATTTAATGACAGGAACAGAGATATCCCCATCTCCCTTTCTCATGCGTAAAATTACATCTCAATTCAGTATTGCCGTTAATATCTAAACGTTAACTTTAAATCCCGTTTAATTTTTAACATTTTTCATATTTTATTTCTGGTCAACTTGCATCCTGAAATTATAATTTAATAAATATGTAAGTAATTTAATAATTGAAAGAAACTTCTTTACGGACGATGAGAGTGAATAAAGCCGGCATGAGAATTCGATGCCACAAATAGTGTATCATAAAATTTAAAAACATATTTTACATTAATTATCATGAACCCTTAGTTTCTAATGAGTACCTTTTGATTAATAGTCAGAGAAATTAATAGAAATGTAATAAATTAATACTTAATGAATAAATATCTTACTGCTTCAACAAATGTCTATTGTGTTCTCTTAACTACATTTAAATCATTAAATCATTTTCTAATTTCCAAATAATAGCAGGTAAAATTTTAATACAATACAATGTAATAAGAGCGGCGTAATACAACTTTGCATGAATATTTTGGACTTTAAAAGTTACATCAGAAAATATTTCAGTTGTAAAATAAATACTATAGTACGTGTTCCCATTTTCTTATTATTAAAGGGAGTCTTCATGTCTACTTTTCCTTGCTTGTATATTTTTATAATATGCTCGTACATGCATGTCTGAGTTAATTCATAAATTGTAATTATCTTTGCGGTTGGAAATATTTGTTATGCCCTAGACCGTATGAAAACTTCCATCATATATACAATATGATTTACGTATTTGATCATAATACTATATTCGTTTTAATACAGTCGCAATAATATGATAAATTCAAATAAATTATTTCTTACATTACGTAATGTTTACTCATCTTTATCATGGCATAATGGCTAAACAAATTAATGAAAAGCGTCCTCATTTATCTGTATATTTTATATATTATTGGAAACGACACCGCCAGCTGCATTGCTTTCTGTGAATCTTAATGAATACCGACCAATTGACATTTCTTCCTTTAATACAGGCAAGCTTGAGACATAATGAAGAATGAAAAAGTCTTTTACTTTAAATTTATGTAGTTATTGTCATGAAAATGTAAATATTGTTTCGTTAAATTTTAAATTCAAAACTAGCATATAATAATAAACCATTTTGGATACTTAATTATACAACGATTATTTTTAATTTTATTTTTATTTCCGACGCAATTTCCGTAATTAATATTTTAGATAACATTATTTGTACATTTAAAAAATAAACAATTCACTGAGTAGCTTAATAGTTCAATAAATATTTTAACAATCTTTCATATTTTCTAACTGGTTGTCATCGAGCCTTAATTTCATGCATTTACATATTATATCTGTATATATGTTGCTGTAAAAGTCCGAATATTGTTAAATCTTAGGATTTTCTTATAATATAAATATAAATAAAATATTAAAGTTTTTGCGGGTTTTTACCACTAGAATTTGATACAGGCTAGATTTTACCAATGACGAATATTGGTTTTGGAAATAAAATAATGCACTTAATATGATTAGAAAGTATTTTTTAAATGTAACAATAAATTTACCTATATAATTTTAAAACATTTTTTTTAAATATTTACATTTTAAAAAGTAGAATACAGAAATATAAACAAAAATATTTTTTTATCATATGCATAATACCTAGGTTGGTTATATTTAATATTCTTCAACTTTATTTTATCATTTGATAATATTATTATTTATTTAGGAGTAAAGTATCTACATAACTTTAATAGACTTTCATAATGCTTTTTGATACAAAGGGAAAATTAGGTTTGAACCTTGAATTTATTCGCAATAGCATTTGTCTTTTTTAAAAGTGAAGTTTAAGAAATTTTGAAGAAAAAATAAATATTTTCCAGACAGGCTTCAAGTAAAAAATAAAATCCAAAAATATTAATGAAATTGTAAACAAAAATAGTAGGACAATTTTAATTTTATTAGGTACAGTATTTTCCCGTATTGTGAATAGTAAAATAAACAAGAAAATTCTTCTCGTAAATTATAATATATTTGCAGGTTCTAACCAGTCATTAGTTTTTCTTACCATTTGATATTATTAATTGTCATTCATTAAAAGTAAAAAAAAACATTTCTTTTGTTGCAATAGGGCGATCTATTGTGGTATTTAGAATTACAAACTAATCCTGATGACTTGCAAAGGCACTTCTTCGTTGAGCACTTTTTAGTCAATAACCTGTTTTGAACTACTTCTCCAAAATTCTCTTATTTATTTTTAATAAATTCTTCTTTCTTGATAAAGACTCCCGATCACGAAGTAAATTGGTTTTGTGATAAAATTGCTTCAATACTCCAAATTTGGTACCTAGTTGGTAAAAATCATTTTTTCAATATTTATTATAACTGTAATAATGCTTTTTAGATGAATTTTAGCTTTCTCAATTTCTGGTACTATCAATCTTACATTTTGGTCAATTTTCACGTTTCATTATTTGTCTGTATGGCTTTCATTTTTGTAGCTTGTTTCTCCAAACTCAATTTTGCTTTATTTCTTATTGTCAGTATGGATCCAATCTTTTTTGGTATAGACTATAGTTTCAAGAAGTTTCTACTACTGGCTCGTGATTTCTATCTCCGAATCGGTATCGTATTTTCTGTGATAATGTTCTCGGTTGCCGCATAAAAAACATAAGTTATTTTTGACCTGTCACCTTTTAATAATTTCTTGTTTTTTTCTTGCTTGTTGTTTTTGTCTATTTCTGATTCATTCTCATCATTATCTTATTTATTCTGTCCAATTACATTTTTGACAGTATTGTTTTATTTTACATTTTCTTGCGATTGTAACAGATTCTCTAAATATTCTTCAAATTGTATAACTTCAATCATATATCTAGGGATCGCTGAAGTTGCTATGCCCATTTTTATTGAACAATCAATCATTGCTTCGTAGGTGGAACATTTCATTCCCTGGTGATATGCCCTATTTTTAACTTCTGACCATTTCGATATCTGGTTAGTTAATATCCACATACTAAGCATATTTTTTACGTCTTGATTAGCACGTTCCACTGATCCTTGACTCTGGCTATGTCTTAGCTTTCCATGTACGATTTTCACGTATGGCTAGATAGAAATATAAACTTTCAGTGAATTGGTTGAAGATTTTTTAAACTTACGTGACTTGGTTGAAGATTTCTAGACCATTATCGGAATGAAGAATATTTTCTCCAAAATTGATGAAAATATTCAAGAGATGGTATGCAACTTCTGCTGCGCGCTTAATCTGAAGAACATGGAGGATCACAAATTTTGTAAGATGGTATTTTTAATTTTATTTTTATTTCTGACACAATTCTCAAAATTAATTTATAATTTTCATCTGAGCTACTTTTTGGATCTATTAGATCAACCTGGCAACGTAAATTCATTTCAATGTGAAGTAAGCTTAACGATAATGCCCATTTTCAAAACCATTTGTTTTTTTTTATAAGATTGGCATAGGTTGAAATACATAATTGCCTCAACTGTTATATTTTTTGTACTTGCGGTTACATTAATTAAGCATTCTCCGTACACTGCCCGCTAGTACAATATTATACCGAACACGTCTATATATGGCTATTTTTCAACATTTTCTGTATCTCTAAGGTAAAACCTAAGATTTACTGAGTGTGTGCTCGTCAAAGTCCGAATTTAATCATTATCAAAGAACAGTCCAAAATTGTTTCAATTAGAAATTAGTAAATCTTAGGTTTTACTGGAAATCTTAAAAAATTATTATTATGTACTTCGTTACGTTTTATTGTTATTGCACACCCCACGGAGGCTGTGTGCTTTATTATAGACTAGATTGCCAGCCTCAAGTTTGCATGTTAACATAACCGAATGAAGTGTAAATAGCGAAGTATTAACAAATAACCCCGAACGTCTTAGAAACCGGGCGCGATGTGTATGTACTTTACATGCTCTGTATCCTAAACTATTAGAGATCACGTTTTAATTTTTTTATTGGAGTATTAGTATTTATAACGCTATAATTCTAATAAAAAATATTAAAAAAAAAAATGTCGAAGTTACTCGAATATCGATTTGAATCATCACTTCCGGTTTACGACGAGTAAAAAAAATCGAATTTCGAATTCAATGGAAAAATTAAAAACTGCATACTTTTAACTTCAAGAAACAATGTTTATAAAGTTTTGTTACAAATTGTTTGATTAAAAAAATAAGCATCCAAAAATTGTATTCCTCATACATTGTTAATTTTCAAAAGCTCGTAACTCGACAATAAAACACCACACGAAAAAAAAAATGGGTGTGCACATCCATGTTCACTAGAAGTATAATCAAACAGAATATGAACAAATTTCACGACCTGCCTTTTTTTTCGTTGTCCGTTTGGCGTGAAATGCCCCAAAAGTGAGAAGCGTCTTGGTCTATTAATCTATTCTGGTTCTTGATGAATGCCAATCTAGCAACACTTTTTCAATTTTCAACTATACAGCCTAAATTTTATTAATCTATTTTTTTAATTAATAATCTTTCGTAATATTAACGATTGCTTTTATGTGAATCAAATTACTGCATTGCAATTCTCTCAACGTGTTTTATTTAAACAGGCTAACTAACACCCGATACCATTTCCATTTATTACTCCACTATCATTTCCGCGCTCAATGGAGTCTGCACATTGTACCATGCTTTTGATTATACTACACTTGTTATTGTACTGTTTAAATTCATCAACCCAAATCTCCTCTAAATATAATTAATCCTCATAATTTCGATCAAAAGGAGACACTCCACTTAAGAAAGCATGATCTCTAATATGGATTTTAATTTTTTGGTATTATTAAAATCACTAATATATTAAACAAGCAAACATGACTTAAGCGACTGAAATTAGAAGGAAAGTTAAGTTCCAACTCAAGTTCCCTATGAAAGTTTTCGAGGCTCAAATTTACGGGCGAATTTCAATCATTTCCTTTCGTTAAGAAACTTGTCATCTATATAGGAATGAGTAAACCAAACAAGTAAGAGTATTAAAAAAATATTACATAAGTGAAAAACCACTAAGGGAAAAATTAGGTACTCTTGGAATTGTTAAATTATTTGAGACGATACGATTTCCGATTTATATCATTGATACTAATTTTCTTTACCATACTACGTATTCGAAATTATCTGAGTAAACATTTCGACATTTCTAAAGAGATCATAACCGGGTATTAAAAAAGAACATTTTAATGGGAAAATGAAATTCACGGTTAGATATAATTTAGGCAGAGAAGTACTTGCTTTATATTTTCCATTAGGTACATGAGTAGCTAGTTCATTAGATCTTGAATCTCTGTCAAGAGCAAGAGTCGTCTACTATTCCATTACTAAAAACTTCTGCCAGTCTTCCAAAAAAGGAAATAAAGGAATTCTACTTATATTTATATTTCCACTATTCTCAATATTTTTGAGCAAAGTGTACATTCCTAACATAGTATTTTCTAAATATTCGGAGTCAGTTTGGTCCTATACGCCATTTAATTACGTTATTTATCAAACACTAATAATGATATCATATAATTGGAGTGTTTTTCTACGATAATATCAGTAGAAAAATACTTCTCGTCATTTATGCTTTGATCAAACAATAATGCAACTTATTCCAAGGTACTTTCCCCGGAAAATTCGAGAAAATATTTTCCACCGGAAAATATCCTGTTCGGTAAATGTTTTTTACTTCTTCTGAATTATAAAGACGTGTACTATTTGTTTATTCAAGACTGATATATTATGACTAGACGAAGCTGAAAGTTAAGGCATTTTTTCCCATCATCAGGGATATATAATAACACACGTTATTGGTATAAGCCAACATAATGTCTAAATCTGCTAAATCTCTCAAATATTTGAAAATTGCTTTAGAAAATAGTATTTTTGAAACACTGATCATTGAATTGCTCCAGGTTGCGTAAATCTAAAAGGTTTTTTATTGGTAAGAGATTTTCTCCATTGTCGACCACGAATTTCGAAAATTTAATATTTTCGTTTTATAAATATTTTTAACTTACGCCTTCTCTTCAGTGAAACATCATTTATTCACATACAGAATCGTATTTAGGATTCATTTGTAATTTTTTATTGTAACCCCATTCGCGTGATAATAATAAGTGACGTGTAAAATACCCCTCCTTTCTAATTTTTGCTGGGAAATTGGACTGAAAATATCCATATACTGAAAAAATTCATATATTACCTAAAAATGCTCTGCAAAAATCTGAGTGCAGGTTGCGCACCATCAAGTTCCACATCACACTTCTGGATACTGCATCATTTATCCGAAGTCCTTCACAATTATTTTCAATAAATCAGTTGTGCTATTACTAAAAGAAAGTTTAGCATGGAGAGAATAAAATCTATTAAAATTGAAAATTGTAGATTGGAAACAAAAACAAAGCTCATCATTTAATACATGCGTAGAATTTTTTACGGCTCGACGCATGTTTTATTCTAGCAGCTGTAATTTTAGATAAATACATAATCTAAATTTATTTTGGACCCTAAAATTGCTTAGTACTTATATATGACTCATTTTCTAACACTATGGAGTTGTTTTTTTACCGTATAAGCCATTTTATTATTAATATTAACTACGATAATGATTTTTTGGAAATAATTGACAAATTGTTGACATAAAGTTGGTTAGGTTTGAAATACCTGTAAAACTATATTCATTTTGTTAAATGGAATTTTACCTTGAAGTAAGTAAGTGGTTTACTTTTGATATTGTGAAAGTAGATGTACATGACAAAAAATACCTACCTACTAAGCGCTCTATCGAGGAAGAAAATTAATTTTTTTATATAGGTGATGGTCACATATATGCTCATAGGATAATTTATATGATGGGCATATTTATTTCATACTATTTCTTATTCTATGTATGAAGTATTGAGTACATTTATAAAGTCAAACGAAACATTGAGCAACAAATAGTGCGTTATTGAGAAAAATTATTGGTTTAAAATGATATAGAAGGCAATTAAAATCATCTCAGAAATTGAAAATAATGCGTGAGTAATACTTAACAAAATCCAGTATGTCCGATATTCGAAATAAAATACACAATATTGGCGAAAATTAAAATCTCAATAAAAGGATGTGAAGTTTCGTGAAAATAATCCTTTAAGAGGCACCAATATTGACTTTGACACATTAGTTATAAAAAGTTGTGGAACGATAATAGCCAAGTTATAGCACAGCTTTGCTAGATAAGAATAGATAACTAATGTAGAGATTTCGTATATATTTATTGAATGTTAATTCTAACACAATGTGTACAACATTGTGGCATTTTTGGTTGAGGTGAACAGTTCTCAGGTGTCTATCACTTAAAATTATATCAAAAAAGATTATAGTGATTTCAAAATAATCAATTGGGAGTTCTTCATTACGAAATTAACTTCAACTAATGGAAATCCAAACAAAGTTACGTGATTACTATATATGTATGTATTAACCGATGGCATCATCTCTAAATTTCCGTCTTTCAAATTTCACATGTTATATATATGTACGATTTTCTTCACATCACTTTATCTTAGAGGAAATTTATTTCAAGCTTACGAGAATATTAAATACACGTCGACAGTGTGGATCGCCGCGACTTTATATTTAAATTTGATTTAAATTTCTACGTCAAATGAAATTTTATTTTAAATAGAAATATAAATATATTTCTATTTAAAATCTCTAGGAAACGAAAATCTGTTAGTAAATTGCAAAAGATCCTTTCATGAATGAAACGAATATAGTGTACCATAAAACTAGAATAATTAAATTTGGTAAAATGAAGCTCGGGAAATTATGACCATTTGAAAAAATAGATCGTCTTTAAATTAATAACCATTTTTTATTGTAATAAATATCTTAATTTAAGCACGGAAAGAGAAAATATTTTTAGGACTTATCCATAAAAGAACAATATCAAGAAAGTTACAAGTCAAATAAGTAAAATGTTTCCAATCAAAACCAATTGCACTAAGAATGGTATGAATTAAGAGGAATTTTGCAAATTAACAATGCAACACTTACACCACTAAAACAATATGGTATGAAATCTACGTTATTACTCCCAGTATTTATATCAAAAAATTTAAATATTTTTCGAGCACTGGAAATTTCAATAAAATAAGAAAACAAATGTTGGTTATTATTAAGTTTTTTATGATGTAATATGGTGCTTGAGTGAATTGAGACTCGTGACAAAAACTAAAAAGGTTTTTTGATATTTAGTTTTACCTGGTCTTAATATTAAGATCGACTCAACAAAGTAAGATAAAAAATATTTATTATATGGAATCCTGAAATGAATATAAAATAGAATAAAATCAAACAATTAGTATTACTAATCTCATATCGTTTAGTCGTACTAGTTTGGAACTCTTGCTAATTTGAAACTCTTGCAAAATTTTCAATGCGTAAATACTTAAGGTTAAGATTAAAATACTTTATTAATATAGTTGATAACCTTTCATTTCAATCAAATGTTCACCAAAGACTTGAAATTTATCTCTTAATACTGATGTAGTAAGAACCCAGCCTTAAGAAGTGATGGATTGAAATTAATAAGACTGTTACGGTGATTCAGCTTTAAATTCAAGTAAAGATAGAAAGTATCACTTTCATTCTAGTCAAGGTTAATTTAGAGAAGCAAACGTTGTCACTAGAGAAAAATTTGCGATATATACAAAATTACATGCAAAAGATAATGACTCACAAATTGTAGAATAACCTGAGCCAAGATGGATATTTAGAGAGACAAAGATATAAATAGCGACAAAAACAAACATATTTTCACCGCCCTCAACGAGGTATAAAACGCAAACACAATTTTAGTAAAATCACTTGGTCGAACATTCGTTTCCTTCATAAACCTTAAAAAATTTGCAAAACAAGTAATGACGCGTAATCCAAAGCGGTTACTTTAAAAGAGCTGGCTCGCAACGAAAATAAGGGGCGGCGAGTCGTGAGAAAGAAAACAATTTTCATCGGATTTGTGCTTATTTACATTACCGCGCAAAACGGCCCGAATATATTTTATATTAAAACACATAAATCTTGCGTAATATGCAATGAAAGCAGCGCTTGAAGGCTGAAGC
Source organism: Druceiella hillmani (assembly GCA_039881145.1). Taxonomy (NCBI): domain Eukaryota; kingdom Metazoa; phylum Arthropoda; class Insecta; order Lepidoptera; family Hepialidae; genus Druceiella; species Druceiella hillmani. The sequence continues at coordinate 23,298,789 of JAYKKI010000021.1, read as the reverse complement.
GGTCTTGCAGAAAGACTTTTTTTGCGATTCGAAAGAAATGTTACATGAAAAGGTTTTATCATTCGTTTTCGCAATAGTAAAAATTGTCGTATATGTAAAAATTAATAGGTAAATATTGTTTCTATTACATAGGATTTTGACAGTCAAAGACATTCTTCCAACGGTATGAAACAAAAAAAAAATGCAGCGAAATATTTATAAAAAAGTTTTGATGGCCTTATGAACTAACTGATATAACTGGTATTTAATATACGTAAGGTGTTTATTATACTGATTCGTTGTAATATAAAATTTTTAAGGTTTTCAGCATTGAGGATATTTTCATGAATGCTCTTACAAACTATTTCTAGAAAAGAATGTGTTAAATGGTAAATTTAGTTTAAACAAAATTTATATTCTTTAAATTCCTGTGTACATTATTTATCATATCTCCTTATATTAAAAGTTAATTTAGTTTGTAGCATGTACAGCTGCTCTTGATATAAATGCCACATTTAGGTAATACGATAAATGTTGATATCATAATATATATTAATATATTATGATATCAACATTTATCACTAATCGAAATCCGATTATAACGATTATTAATCAGATTACTGCCACAAAACTATTCTTTTGCAACAGGTGTATATTACGAAAGTTGTATTTCACTAATATATAACACAAAGATACCTATTACACAAAATTTAAAATAAACTATTTTTGCCTTGACATGTACTCCCTCCACAGACTATTGAAAAAGAAATATTTGAAGTCACACAAAATTCACAGAAAAAAATCTTTTGCGTCAATCTTTACTCTGTGCGACTGTTTGATCACAGAATATTGTGTGTTTGAACAATAAATATTTTATTGTTGAATGTAAACAATGAATCTCTTAATATATTTGTAATATATAATTTAATGTATTTGCAAAATATATCGCATGTAAATTTTAGATTTCTGCACTCCTTCTCTTTGTAAACTTTAACTATGCTAAATATCAGACTCTCCGTGCCCAGATAATGATCAAGCAGAGCTGCTATGGTGGTGTTCTATCGCAGAAGGATCTAATTTTTCCTGTTCTATTTATTTCCCTAGCATTAATAGTTCATTGATACCGAGTATTATAATTTATATACTTAATGTGGTTAACCCAGACCTTTTTCGAGAGATTAAAAATAATTAGTTTATAAGTTGGTGCTTTCATGTTTTCTCATATGTTTAACTTACAATGACCTTATTTAATGAACTTTTATAACAACGATTAAAAATGAATGGATGGCTCCTTATCTAGTATAATTGTTTGTTACAAACAAATAAAGAACTGAAATCTGTTACATTAAAATAAAGACTAAAACTTCTGAAAAGTAACTAAGAAAAATTACAACAATATAAGTATGGGTCTTGACACGTCCTGGATTAAGTAACTTATATTTCATTTATTTAAAATTGCACGGGCCTTCAGTATGCAGTGTATTAGTTGCAACTTATAAACAATGCTGTTATTTGTAGTAATTTATTTTATATTTTGACTACTTTCTAGTAGATTAAAACTTTTTAGAACGTTTTCTATGTTTCGTGATAAAAATATTATGAGTAGGATTCGTAATATATGTTTAATAAAAAACATTATATTAAATCATCACAATCGAAACATCGATATTGGATGGTTGATTAAATGATATATTAATTTATTTACATCACAAAAAGGAAAGTTATAAATAGTTTTTTTTATATGCATTTTGCGGTAAATTTATTTTCCCCCAATTTACAAATATATATATATATATATATATATATATATATATATATATATACATATATATGTGTGTGTGTATATATATACATATATATATATATATATATATATATATATATACATATATATATATAGCCACAAGACTGTAGCCTCACTTTTAGTAGGGAATTTTTAATGACTTATTACTTATAATATTAAAAACATTCAAATACCTTAAGTTCATCCTTCTTGTTTTAAGGTATTACATAAAGCCGAATAAAGTAAACATATGCACATATTTTATATAGGCCATTGAATGTAATTAAATGAGTGTAAAATGAGACAATTTAATGCTGGAAATAAAGTATAATTATACAGATCTCTTAAATAACACACAAATTATTTATTATTTGTTTCTTTACTCTCACGAATAGATTAAAATGAATCGCATGCGAAGAATTTTGTATAAAACCTTTTTGTTGTTAGTATAACGTCACCAATTAGTTAAATGATAATATGTTAGTTAATACCAAGGCTGAAAAAATTCGATGAAGATTTTTTAAAATTTACAATATTTAAATGTTCAGATTTAGTTTTCGTGAACAAGTTAATAAAAGAAAAATATAAAAAGATTAAAAATGTGCAAAAAAGTATGAAGAAAATTTCTAAGGAACACCGTCAATTAAAAAACGTTATGTTTTTTTCCTATTGGCGGTGTAGAGAAATTAATTACAATTTATTTTTAAGGCGAAAATGTGAAGCTTCAATATTACTTACCGAATGAAAAAATATTTGTATTAATTATTCATGGGACATATTTATATGTTCCGATACGAATGGCAGGTATGGCAGGATATATTTACTTGGTGGATTTTGTAAATATATGCATTAAATATTTAGAAAATTGGCTCCAAATAAATTATTATTTGTGTATTGATATCTGAAACACAATATCTTCGGAATTGGCGCGAAATTATATTGCACAATTTATATAAAATTTTCAAGGCTTACTTGGTAATTGAAGCATATATTAATGAAAGGAGTTTACGGAAAAAACAGAGAAAAAAAGGTTTGAATTTTTCCCAAATAATAATTATAACAAAACAGCTCCTAGTAGGGTTGTGTTCGCGTAAGTCTTAATCTAAAACTTTCCATTATAAGAAAACTGTATATGGGAATACTAAATATAATTTTATTACTAACATCGGGAAGATAAAATGAACTTGAATACTCTCTTCACAACATTCAATTGGATAAAGTTAAAAAAGAAGGAGAAAAAATTATAGAATAAGAACATTATATACTTACTAGCGTGACCCATGCGAAGTCTTAGCATTATTTATTCCATTATGAAGCTCAGATGACAGATCAAACAAATATTTTACTAAAATTGACATATAGAGACGCAAGTATCAAAAGCATTGAGCTAAAGCGCCACTTTATTTATACGTGAGTGGATTTGAAATTAAACAAAAATTTTACGGACCGTCAATCATATTGACGTTGAGCCGTTAGATGGCAGCATTGCTGTTTTGTGTATATAATTTTAATAATTAATTAATTTGCAAAAACAATAGCAATAATAAATTTTTTATTTATGGATGCCGGTAGAGCAAGCAATTATCTATAAAATGATATATAATTTATGTGGATTAGTTGTGAGGTTTTTTCTAAAAAGGGAGAGTAACATCTTAACCTTAGCGTATTAATATATATGATGATGATGATATTTAAACGAGAGTGATCAACATTAAACAAATATATAGCTGATTTAATTCCAATTTCGGTAGAACAGCATTAGATCTAGTGATAGAGGATACGAATCTAATATGGAAGACAAAGAAAAATTCAGTAATTACTCAATAATGACTCTACACGCCATTCTCTTTGGTGACTTTAATGCTAAAATCGGACAATTTATCTTAGAGGACGGAAAAATTATAAACTAGTAGGAATATATCTAATGCTCAGGCTATAGAAGTGACATTTAGTGCAAAGTACAGGCTACTAAGAGCCATCTGTACTTCAACAAATAAGATAAAAAGAAACAGAAAGTCGTTGGGAACACTTCATCAGAACTAACTTAGATTGAGAAAGAGACAATAAAGAATAATTTTACAGATTTCAGGAAAAATTGCAAAACACAAAATAAAAATATCCGTCAACCGTACAAGGATGTAATAAATCAAATTAAACGAAGTATAAAACAACTTCCTAAAGGAAAAACAAATTAATCAAAAACTAAGTTACACTTACACCAAAATTGAAAAATTTAATTGAAAAAATTTGAGACATAGAAATAAGAAAGAGAGAAAGAGGTTGACACGAAGTGCTTGGTGTTACCATAACTTTAGCCTGACTTTACCTCAATTGAGAAGGTTATGAACCTTCTCAAGTCTCTTCTTGAACGTCTCTTCTTGTCAGTCAAGACTTTAATTCCAAATGTACTTTTTCCTTCCCAAAAATAAAATTGTCTCTGCTTCCTCAGTGTTTTCTTTCTCTTTTTGTGACGTTTCTTATAAATCTAACAACTTCAGCTTAATTTTCAATGAAGAACTGGTTAGAACCTAATCCTGCTGCTCACTAATATTTGGTTCGGAATGTTTGACATTTTCTTCACGCAACAAAAGTTCAACGTCATTGTTTCTTATCATACAACTCATGTTTACATATAAACAGTGTTCAACACTAAAACAGTACTCAATATAATGCGAAAACATTAGACAAATTAATAAATGATAGTACATTGAGTAATAGTGATATTTACCATTTTACGATCATTCCTACATTCACAAACTCACGCACAGCACTGCAACAATGGGTGAAATTGCTAGCGCAACTGACGAGTGGGCAGCTACCGAAAATTTTAAATTCAATTGAAATTAAATACAATTTGAAAGTCGAAATCACATGAGTTGAAATCATTTGTTTTAAAAGTTAAAGATGTTTGAAAATACCTCTGAGATTATAATAGGCTGACAGAACTGATATTTTTTTTAATCATTGTGTTTAAATTCTCAGATAATTTATTATTCGTTATCACACGATTGACATTGCGTATTAAAAATTATTTGGCCCTATAATTATGCTTGGTAATTTAAACAACTGTATTTATGAATGCATTTTTGCAATTATCCGTACGTTATACATATAATGTTTTTTTTTCATCTAGCTGTGACGGTCGTTCTAAATAAATTAAGCATTAGCAAATATTAATTTTATGAAATCTCCTGGACTGGACATATGCGCTAAGACTTAAATTTTCTAGGCACGTATGAATAACAAATTTAGGAAAATGAAAGGTCCCATTAAATATTTTATATTAAAATAAATTTATTTATGGATATGCAAAAAATAAGAAAAATCTCCAATAAGCTTCATTAAAACAATTAAAACAAAATTCTTTTTTGCAGCGAAGGAACTCAGTAAAGATCTAAGGGTATTTTTTCTTTTTTCACTGGTTGTATAACACCTTCCTTTTAACTTTATATAGCAACCTACGCAGCGTACTACCTGGTCTACAACATTTATTCCTTTCTTGCCTTCGTTATAGGTCAAAACCATTATCGGCTTCAAAAGACAATGATATTCTCCTGACATTCGAATCTTGTGGTTATAACATTCGAATCTTGTGGTTATAACTTTCAAATCTTATGGTTAAGTCAACGGAATAAGGAGATCCTACTTATCATATCATTTCAGCGCTGGTCTATTCTTCTTTCTTTCTTTCGGTCTTTCGTTGCTCTAATGAATAGCGATTTGGCCCTGTGCTCTTAGCCCTCAGCTGTTGCTGATTTCATGTTTTTGCAAAAAGTCCTGCGTAAATTAGTTCTTTGTTACTTTAGGTACATTCTTAAGAGAATGCTTGTATAGTAGTTCTCAGTGATTAAAGGTCTGCCTTTATTCAGCAAACTTTCACGCAAAGAGATTACGTCCGATCTCGGCTTAACTCATCCCAGTATTTGATGTTCTTGGCCCAAATAAATGCGGTAGCTTTAAGTGTAAGCACTATCACTACAAAATTTAAAAGCTTTTATGCCTTACTTGGTACTTTTTTGTGCATTATACCATAAGTCCGAAATGAAAGTCTTCCTCTAAAATCAGCCATTGACTCATTAATGATAACGTATTCGCCGGAGGTATATATTCTTCGGCAGTTATGTATTACTTTGTCAATTATTAGTTGAACTTTGATAACCAGTCGCCTTCATCATGCTATGCTTCGTTATCTGTAAAATATCAGTATTTCAAGAAGTAAATAAATCTTTTGTAAAACATATTTATATATAGAGTATTGGATAATAGAAGAGTTTGTCCAATAGAAATCGATCACTAGAAAACTGAGGATTCAGTAAATACACTCCGAATAACATTCTCATTTCTTCAGCTGTCACTGGCTTCCATCTCTTTAAGCGCCTGCAGTATCTTGAAAGATTATTATTTGTTTGGAGAGCATACCGTTATGTTTTAGCTACCAGCCATTCAATAATTTCTTGATCAAGAATCTGACAGAAAATCGTCCATAAATCAGAATTTTCTGAAAACAATAAATCGTGGCATTTACCTTCCTCTTAACAAGTAACAACTTTTCGTGGAAATTGTATTATATTATTTTGCCACATAATAGTTAAGTATTCGGGGCGAGTAGCAAGCACAACGGGATTATTAGCAGAACGATGGAATTAGAAGGAGGTGCGATGGAATTAGCAGTAAGCGCGGCCCGATTAGTATCAAGCTCGACTCTATTAATAGCAGACGCAATGGGATTAGTAGCAGGTTCGATAGCATAAGGAATTTCATTTTCTATATTGGTATAGGCGATAAATTGTTGAATACAAATCATGTCCTTCTCCATAGGGAGAAAGGGAATATTCTGGGCATTATAAATATCCGGTTGCAATGAATCAACGACTTTTATTTCTGACATCCGTACATTACATGTAATCCATGAATATATGGCTACATTAAATGTAATATATGTTGAAATTCAGACCTCAGTTACGTAATTGTAACAACTGTGTTCAACTTAATCGTAACGCTATGTTCAACTTAACCGCCCTTCGCTATAAAAAAATTCATATCAAAAATTCATAAAAATCATTCATTCCCCATAAAAATATTTTCCATCAATTCATAAAAAAGTGATAGAACGTCCAAAAAAAGGCACCGAGAATATCCAGAACTAACAACGTGTTACGAAAATAAAAATTGGAAACAAAAATATCCTCGTCTCTAAGTAGTAAACTACAATATGCTTAAATGAAAAAAAAAATCTTACAGGAATTAAAGTTCATAAAGCATTTACATAAAATTATATTGATAAACTTTTAGGTATATTACTAATACATGTTTTATATTTGAAAAATATATTACTAAAATTATCAGATCCATTAATAAGTTATCTATGAGCTAAATATTAAAGGCAAGTAAAAGTATTGCATTTCATCTGATTTGTCAGAATTACTCCAAGTTCGACGACCTGATGAGACGCTGGACTACAATTACGATGAATGTAATTATAAGTGTGTGTTTTATGTAAAATAGGATACAGCTGAGGTTTTACGTAGAATGAAGATTACATTAAATTAGATGTATTGTTTATAAATTTTATGATATTTTGTGATTTTATCTTCTGGGACATTAAACATGCTTCCTATAATAAAATGTATAATACTATTGAAACTCCGATGTGTACATTATATCTGCATTTGTATTATTTGATGTTCTATTCCCTCTTCACCTTACTACTTTCCATAGACAAATGAGCAGTCAGAACAATGACGTTGAACTTTTGTTGCGTGAAGAAAATGTCAAACATTCCGAACCAAATATTAGTGAGCAGCAGGATTAGGTTCTAACCAGTTCTTCATTGAAAATTAAGCTGAAGTTGTTAGATTTATAAGAAACGTCACAAAAAGAGAAAGAAAACACTGAGGAAGCAGAGACAATTTTATTTTTGGGAAGGAAAAAGTACATTTGGAATTAAAGTCTTGACTGACAAGAAGAGACGTTCAAGAAGAGACTTGAGAAGGTTCATAACCTTCTCAATTGAGGTAAAGTCAGGCTAAAGTTATGGTAACACCAAGCACTTCGTGTCAACCTCTTTCTCTCTTTCTTATTTCTATGTCTCAAATTTTTTCAATTAAATTTTTCAATTTTGGTGTAAGTGTAACTTAGTTTTTGATTAATTTGTTTTTCCTTTAGGAAGTTGTTTTATACTTCGTTTAATTTGATTTATTACATCCTTGTACGGTTGACGGATATTTTTATTTTGTGTTTTGCAATTTTTCCTGAAATCTGTAAAATTATTCTTTATTGTCTCTTTCTCAATCTAAGTTAGTTCTGATGAAGTGTTCCCAACGACTTTCTGTTTCTTTTTATCTTATTTGTTGAAGTACAGATGGCTCTTAGTAGCCTGTACTTTGCACTAAATGTCACTTCTATAGCCTGAGCATTAGATATATTCCTACTAGTTTATAATTTTTCCGTCCTCTAAGATAAATTGTCCGATTTTAGCATTAAAGTCACCAAAGAGAATGGCGTGTAGAGTCATTATTGAGTAATTACTGAATTTTTCTTTGTCTTCCATATTAGATTCGTATCCTCTATCACTAGATCTAATGCTGTTCTACCGAAATTGGAATTAAATCAGCTATATATTTGTTTAATGTTGATCACTCTCGTTTAAATATCATCATCATCATATATATTAATACGCTAAGGTTAAGATGTTACTCTCCCTTTTTAGAAAAAACCTCACAACTAATCCACATAAATTATATATCATTTTATAGATAATTGCTTGCTCTACCGGCATCCATAAATAAAAAATTTATTATTGCTATTGTTTTTGCAAATTAATTAATTATTAAAATTATATACACAAAACAGCAATGCTGCCATCTAACGGCTCAACGTCAATATGATTGACGGTCCGTAAAATTTTTGTTTAATTTCAAATCCACTCACGTATAAATAAAGTGGCGCTTTAGCTCAATGCTTTTGATACTTGCGTCTCTATATGTCAATTTTAGTAAAATATTTGTTTGATCTGTCATCTGAGCTTCATAATGGAATAAATAATGCTAAGACTTCGCATGGGTCACGCTAGTAAGTATATAATGTTCTTATTCTATAATTTTTTCTCCTTCTTTTTTAACTTTATCCAATTGAATGTTGTGAAGAGAGTATTCAAGTTCATTTTATCTTCCCGATGTTAGTAATAAAATTATATTTAGTATTCCCATATACAGTTTTCTTATAATGGAAAGTTTTAGATTAAGACTTACGCGAACACAACCCTACTAGGAGCTGTTTTGTTATAATTATTATTTGGGAAAAATTCAAACCTTTTTTTCTCTGTTTTTTCCGTAAACTCCTTTCATTAATATATGCTTCAATTACCAAGTAAGCCTTGAAAATTTTATATAAATTGTGCAATATAATTTCGCGCCAATTCCGAAGATATTGTGTTTCAGATATCAATACACAAATAATAATTTATTTGGAGCCAATTTTCTAAATATTTAATGCATATATTTACAAAATCCACCAAGTAAATATATCCTGCCATACCTGCCATTCGTATCGGAACATATAAATATGTCCCATGAATAATTAATACAAATATTTTTTCATTCGGTAAGTAATATTGAAGCTTCACATTTTCGCCTTAAAAATAAATTGTAATTAATTTCTCTACACCGCCAATAGGAAAAAAACATAACGTTTTTTAATTGACGGTGTTCCTTAGAAATTTTCTTCATACTTTTTTGCACATTTTTAATCTTTTTATATTTTTCTTTTATTAACTTGTTCACGAAAACTAAATCTGAACATTTAAATATTGTAAATTTTAAAAAATCTTCATCGAATTTTTTCAGCCTTGGTATTAACTAACATATTATCATTTAACTAATTGGTGACGTTATACTAACAACAAAAAGGTTTTATACAAAATTCTTCGCATGCGATTCATTTTAATCTATTCGTGAGAGTAAAGAAACAAATAATAAATAATTTGTGTGTTATTTAAGAGATCTGTATAATTATACTTTATTTCCAGCATTAAATTGTCTCATTTTACACTCATTTAATTACATTCAATGGCCTATATAAAATATGTGCATATGTTTACTTTATTCGGCTTTATGTAATACCTTAAAACAAGAAGGATGAACTTAAGGTATTTGAATGTTTTTAATATTATAAGTAATAAGTCATTAAAAATTCCCTACTAAAAGTGTGGCTACAGTCTTGTGGCTATATATATATATGTATATATATATATATATATATATATATATATATGTATATATATACACACACACATATATATGTATATATATATATATATATATATATATATATATTTGTAAATTGGGGGAAAATAAACTTACCGCAAAATGCATATAAAAAAAACTATTTATAACTTTCCTTTTTGTGATGTAAATAAATTAATATATCATTTAATCAACCATCCAATATCGATGTTTCGATTGTGATGATTTAATATAATGTTTTTTATTAAACATATATTACGAATCCTACTCATAATATTTTTATCACGAAACATAGAAAACGTTCTAAAAAGTTTTAATCTACTAGAAAGTAGTCAAAATATAAAATAAATTACTACAAATAACAGCATTGTTTATAAGTTGCAACTAATACACTGCATACTGAAGGCCCGTGCAATTTTAAATAAATGAAATATAAGTTACTTAATCCAGGACGTGTCAAGACCCATACTTATATTGTTGTAATTTTTCTTAGTTACTTTTCAGAAGTTTTAGTCTTTATTTTAATGTAACAGATTTCAGTTCTTTATTTGTTTGTAACAAACAATTATACTAGATAAGGAGCCATCCATTCATTTTTAATCGTTGTTATAAAAGTTCATTAAATAAGGTCATTGTAAGTTAAACATATGAGAAAACATGAAAGCACCAACTTATAAACTAATTATTTTTAATCTCTCGAAAAAGGTCTGGGTTAACCACATTAAGTATATAAATTATAATACTCGGTATCAATGAACTATTAATGCTAGGGAAATAAATAGAACAGGAAAAATTAGATCCTTCTGCGATAGAACACCACCATAGCAGCTCTGCTTGATCATTATCTGGGCACGGAGAGTCTGATATTTAGCATAGTTAAAGTTTACAAAGAGAAGGAGTGCAGAAATCTAAAATTTACATGCGATATATTTTGCAAATACATTAAATTATATATTACAAATATATTAAGAGATTCATTGTTTACATTCAACAATAAAATATTTATTGTTCAAACACACAATATTCTGTGATCAAACAGTCGCACAGAGTAAAGATTGACGCAAAAGATTTTTTTCTGTGAATTTTGTGTGACTTCAAATATTTCTTTTTCAATAGTCTGTGGAGGGAGTACATGTCAAGGCAAAAATAGTTTATTTTAAATTTTGTGTAATAGGTATCTTTGTGTTATATATTAGTGAAATACAACTTTCGTAATATACACCTGTTGCAAAAGAATAGTTTTGTGGCAGTAATCTGATTAATAATCGTTATAATCGGATTTCGATTAGTGATAAATGTTGATATCATAATATATTAATATATATTATGATATCAACATTTATCGTATTACCTAAATGTGGCATTTATATCAAGAGCAGCTGTACATGCTACAAACTAAATTAACTTTTAATATAAGGAGATATGATAAATAATGTACACAGGAATTTAAAGAATATAAATTTTGTTTAAACTAAATTTACCATTTAACACATTCTTTTCTAGAAATAGTTTGTAAGAGCATTCATGAAAATATCCTCAATGCTGAAAACCTTAAAAATTTTATATTACAACGAATCAGTATAATAAACACCTTACGTATATTAAATACCAGTTATATCAGTTAGTTCATAAGGCCATCAAAACTTTTTTATAAATATTTCGCTGCATTTTTTTTTGTTTCATACCGTTGGAAGAATGTCTTTGACTGTCAAAATCCTATGTAATAGAAACAATATTTACCTATTAATTTTTACATATACGACAATTTTTACTATTGCGAAAACGAATGATAAAACCTTTTCATGTAACATTTCTTTCGAATCGCAAAAAAAGTCTTTCTGCAAGACCGCTTCAGCCTTCAAGCGCTGCTTTCATTGCATATTACGCAAGATTTATGTGTTTTAATATAAAATATATTCGGGCCGTTTTGCGCGGTAATGTAAATAAGCACAAATCCGATGAAAATTGTTTTCTTTCTCACGACTCGCCGCCCCTTATTTTCGTTGCGAGCCAGCTCTTTTAAAGTAACCGCTTTGGATTACGCGTCATTACTTGTTTTGCAAATTTTTTAAGGTTTATGAAGGAAACGAATGTTCGACCAAGTGATTTTACTAAAATTGTGTTTGCGTTTTATACCTCGTTGAGGGCGGTGAAAATATGTTTGTTTTTGTCGCTATTTATCTCTTTGTCTCTCTAAATATCCATCTTGGCTCAGGTTATTCTACAATTTGTGAGTCATTATCTTTTGCATGTAATTTTGTATATATCGCAAATTTTTCTCTAGTGACAACGTTTGCTTCTCTAAATTAACCTTGACTAGAATGAAAGTGATACTTTCTATCTTTACTTGAATTTAAAGCTGAATCACCGTAACAGTCTTATTAATTTCAATCCATCACTTCTTAAGGCTGGGTTCTTACTACATCAGTATTAAGAGATAAATTTCAAGTCTTTGGTGAACATTTGATTGAAATGAAAGGTTATCAACTATATTAATAAAGTATTTTAATCTTAACCTTAAGTATTTACGCATTGAAAATTTTGCAAGAGTTTCAAATTAGCAAGAGTTCCAAACTAGTACGACTAAACGATATGAGATTAGTAATACTAATTGTTTGATTTTATTCTATTTTATATTCATTTCAGGATTCCATATAATAAATATTTTTTATCTTACTTTGTTGAGTCGATCTTAATATTAAGACCAGGTAAAACTAAATATCAAAAAACCTTTTTAGTTTTTGTCACGAGTCTCAATTCACTCAAGCACCATATTACATCATAAAAAACTTAATAATAACCAACATTTGTTTTCTTATTTTAGTGAAATTTCCAGTGCTCGAAAAATATTTATATTTTTTGATATAAATACTCTGCTGGGAGTAATAACGTAGATTTCATACCATATTGTTTTAGTGGTGTAAGTGTTGCATTGTTAATTTGCAAAATTCCTCTTAATTCATACCATTCTTAGTGCAATTGGTTTTGATTGGAAACATTTTACTTATTTGACTTGTAACTTTCTTGATATTGTTCTTTTATGGATAAGTCCTAAAAATATTTTCTCTTTCCGTGCTTAAATTAAGATATTTATTACAATAAAAAATGGTTATTAATTTAAAGACGATCTATTTTTTCAAATGGTCATAATTTCCCGAGCTTCATTTTACCAAATTTATTTGTTCTAGTTTTAAGGTACACTATATTCGTTTCATTCATGAAAGGATCGTTTTATGAATGAAACGTATCCTTAAAACAATCCAAAATTCTAATCCGACTTTAATACCTCAAAGGCAAATTAACCCAATACCTAAACAATATTTTAGTTCCCCATAAATACGACCTGCGTACCCAATGCCACAACAAAAACATACGTATCCACTTTCACCTTTTTCTCAACGAATGCGACAGCAACAGAACTTTTATAGACCGCAACAAATCTATAGACCACAACAGCCTAAATCAAACGAAGACGTTACAATGAGGACAGTATCGGATAGACCTCCACTTAAACGCGCTCGCAATAACCTATTTCAAATGAAAAATCTCCGAACAAACAGACCAATCGAGATAACGCCATACGAACAAGACAATATTGAATATAATTCACACAAAGAATTGTACGATAACTGTGAAGAGGATTTTACCCATCAGAGTCTCGAAACACAACCCAAATAACATTTCACTATAAAAACTCCTTTCAACTCCCTTATTTTATAATACCGAAATACGATGAGCAAATGTTAATTGATACAGGCAGTATGAGGTTATTTATGAATCCAAAAATAGCACAAGACTATATAGATTCAAAAATAGCGCCAGGAAAAAATATCCTAGAAACCCCACATAAAATAATACCACTATTTTACACAGAATTCGATTCTTTAAATCTGAAAGATATAATTGAAAAATATTTAAATATATTCGCAGAAACCGCAGCGGAAACATCTTTTGAAATCATCCAACATAAGATAACATTAATAAAAAATGAACCAATCTACCAAAAACCGCATAGACTTCCCGAAATACAACGACAAGAAGTAACACGATAGATTAAAGAAATATTAGCAAATAAAATAATTAAACCCTCGGACGCCCCTTGGTCAAGTCTGTGCAGCTAGTAGAAAAACATACAGACCCGGGACAAAAAAATAAATGGAGACTAGTAATAGATTACAGGAAGTTGAACGAACAAACTAGAGACGACACGTTCCCACTCTCTAAAATAGAAGGCATTTTCTACAAATTGAACGGATCCAAATATTTTTCGACCCTCGATCTAACAGCGGGGTATCACCAAATAAAAATGCATCCCGATTCAATAGAATTAACCAAAATCTCAACACCTGACGGACACTACGAATACATTCGTATGCCATTCGGACTTAAGACCACACCAGCTACATTCCAACGAGTGATGAGTAACGCACTACGCCCACACTTAGAACAGGGCACATGTTTAGCATATCTTGACGACGTAATAGTATTCGCACTCAATGAACAAGAACACCAAAATAAACGACTTGAAACCATCTTTCAAAGACTAAAACAATATAAACTTCGAGTTAACAGAGAGAAGTGTACATTTTTCAAATCCTCAGTAAAATTCTTAGTACATATTCTAACGAAAGACGGGCTTCATCCGTGCCCAGACAAAATAGAAGCCATACAGAAATTTCCATTACCTAAAAATCTAAAAGAAATCAAATCTTTTCTTGGATTAGTCTCATATTATAGAAAATTCATACCAGATCTCTCAAAGATAGTTAAACCACTAACATAATGCACAAAAAGAGGAAAAGCGATGATACACGACGAAATATTTAAAAATTCATTTACTAAAACTAAAGAGCTAATCACCAATCCACCAGTCTTATCATACCCGGATTTCAATAAACAATTCACAGTAACAACAGACGTAAGCAATATCGCATTAGGAGCTGTTATCTCACAAGGCGGACATCCTATCGCGTTTGCCTCACGAACACTCAACGATACGGAACAAAAATACAATGTGACCGAACGTGAACTCTTAGGGATTATCTATGCGCTAACACAGTTCCGGCCATATATTTACGAACGACATTTTATCTTAGAGACGGACCACCAACCGTTGGTGTGGATAGCCAAATTAAAAGAGCCCAATAGTAAACTAACACGTTGGCGACTCAAACTTCAGGAATATGATTACGAAATAAAACACAAAAAGGGTTCAACGAATCACGTAGCGGACGCTCGCTCACGCATAGAGTTAAACCACCAATGGTATGCTGCCACGGTACATAGTAAAGCGGACAACTCGGATGAAGGGTTTCCTATCAAACATGAACACCCTCCACTCCGAATGAATAGAATATTTATAACATTAAACCAACGATATAACATAGAATTAAAAAATAAAAAATAATGCTCGTGACTATATAGTAACTATAGCACAGCCATTAGATTTTATACAATTTATAATAGAATATTGTGGTAATAATCAAAATGGCATAGTATATCAAGAAAAATTGAGAGAATAACTCTCAGAAGTACATGGGAAAAACTTTAATAAAAAATCTTTAGAAATAGTATGGTTTAAATCTCTTAGGTTAGAAGTAACTAACGAAGAAGAAATTCAAAAAATAATTAGACTCACTCATGAGTACTTAAATAGGCATATAGGAGAACCGGCACTAACAAAAGAAATATCAAAAAAATATTACATAGAAAATCTTAAACAATATGTAGCTAACTTTTTAAAGAAATGTAACGTATGTCAACAAATAAAATAAGATAGAGATTCAATAAAACCCCCGTTTGAAAAAAATGCCTACACCAGGGAAACCGATGGAAAAATTGCAAATAGATACGTTATACTTCTCAAATACCTGACAGGAATAGATTTATTCTCTAAATGGTCTTTCATAGCATCTCTAGAAGAAAACTCTAGCCAAAGGGTAACTGAAGAACTATTAAAAATATTTATGATAGTAAGAAAACCTAACCAAATTTCTAGAGGTAATGACTATTTTACGAGTGAATTATTTAAAAAATTTATAAATATGGTAGGAATAGAATTATATATAACTACGCCTAATAATCACACATCGCACGGAGATATAGAGAGATTTCACTCCACTATAATAAAACGCTTGAGAACGCAGCAAGAGACATTAAATCAATTGCATGTTCAACTTGCAGTGTTTGGATATAACTCGACTATACATAGTACAACTATTAAAATTCCAAGTGAATTACACTTCTTACGGAAAATAAATCTACCCCTACAAGAAACTATTACGTGTGAATATTTAAATAAAATTAAAAATATTATACAAAATAAAAAAGATAAAAAAAATACATACGCGAACAAAATGCGTGCATTGGAAATAAAAGAGTTAAAGTAGGTTTAAGATTTTATATAAAAAAAACACAATAGGAGTAAGCATAAGAATCCTTATAAAGGACCATATACAATTGTAGAAATAAAACTTAGAAATAGAGTATCATCCCTAGGGTTTAGACAGTAGTTACAGACAACTCATTTAAGTAAAATGCATATTCCCGATGTTACGGAAGTACCACCGGGCTAGTACCAGACGGCCGCATAACGTCAGTCAAACTTGGAACGGCACAAATCAAGATAGATGAATGGACACTTGTACAACCTATAATTCTACGCCCTCTCTATGAAGAATACTATAAAATAAAAAGTATCTATCATAAGGCTGTTAATGAATCTTCTTTAAAAAGACCACCTCTTCTTCTTCAGAAAGACACCGATTAGAATACATAGAAAAACATCCAGTAGATTGCATTAGCCACAAAAATACAATCGATGGATTAGGATCAATAGTATAAGCCATAACTGGAAATCTTGATAATACAGACCTGATTAATATAGAAAAGAAATTTAGTCTAACGGCGGAACAGAAAGTTTAAAAAAAAATTAAATTCGTCATCCTATCAAATAAATAGTATAGTAAATAAAATACACGAAAGAACGGAAATATCCAACCTATTAGATGAATTATTATTCGCATACGAAAGCCTAAGGGATGCGTATATTAACATTAATGAAGCCTATGTTTTCGCACAGCATAACATTTTACATCCTTCAATAATAGACCAATTACAACTGAAGGAAAGTCTAATAAGAATTCCTAACGAAATCAATATACTCAGGGACCCTATGGACATTGAGACGATCGTCACGTGGGACGTGTATCTTTAGAATCCGACATGATTGTTTTCCAGCTTCCTATTCCATATTATCCACCGAAGTATATGATCTGAAATTCCTTGTATAATAAAAAATATAGGCCCTCATTGTATACTCCCTAACCTAATCCCTAGTCGCTATTAACAAAGAACGATCAAGTGTATAAAGTAAAGGAATGCATACAGAAGATATGCACAATCGAACCAACTATAGTATGTGTACAAACAAAAGAATACCTGCGAAGAATTATAATATCTTGTCCCAAAGAATATTCTTTAAAGATTCGAGATGGCTTATACTACCATTACACAGATGAAGAAAAACCCATGCGAGATCACTGCGCGCACAAACAAATACTGTACAAAGGATCGTACATAACAAATGACAAAGATTGTACAAAGAAAACTACTACATATATACAACTATATCAATCAGAAGGAGAAGTAAAACATTACAACGATTATCCTATTCTCATCTCAGCGGAGCCTGAACAAATCGAAGAACAAATTCAACTTCTCCGAAGACGTCAATTAAGGGAAGGACGCATCGACAGTCTTCACGTGATGACATACGCCCTGATGGTCTTCGCTGCTTTATTGATCTTCTTCTGCGTCATCTCAAGGAGAAACAAGATGTACTCAAGACTGGGTGGGGTATGTAAAAACCCAACCCTCGACCACAGCCCTGATAAAGAACCGGACTTCCCCCCACCACCCCCAATATATGAACCAGACAGAATAATCTATGAGTAATTAAGTTGTATTTTATTGCATTCTGTTTAGACAATATAAAAACGGCCTGCGCGCCCAATTAAATGCTCATTCCGTTTTAATTTTTAGGACGAATTGTACGTCCATAAGTTAATCTTTTTGTACTCAATAAAATTATATTTTTTTCACTCGCTCAAACATTTGTACAGGGCTGTGCGCACGCATCGAAAAAAACATGTGCATTCCTTGTGCAATTCATCAATGTGTACACACGTTTATAAAATTTTTATTAACTTTAAAACCCTCTAACTTAGTTATAGTACTGTTTGCTAAGTTTTAATTGATCTTAGGATTTACTAATTTTTCAATTTTCCGAATTGAAAACAGATCGTTCAAGGCTATTTATTAAATATTATTATACCTTCAAAATAGTTTTGATATTCACGTCTTAGAAATATAAAAGAAATATAGACATTATTTTTATTACTTTGAAATTTAACAACGATACGTATAATGGGGTGATAAGAAATAAGTGGGCACGAAATTCTTGCAATGATCGATTCATCGCGTTTCAAAGTAAGATAAATACAATTTTTAATTACAATACTACAGCAAAAATAAAGTATATTTATATTTATTTTGGTTCATCAGTATATTTGAACAATTGTTGTTGTAACAAAGTCCATTAATACTAATATTTCACAAAATTTAAAAAGAAGAGTTTTGGAAGAAGAATATTAGATTCACTAAAATTTGCACATAAATAGTTTTGAGTGCTATTATATGCGTCAATATGTATGTTAATGAGCCAAGTTTCAAGTTTGTACGTCAAAAGGTTTCTGAGAAAAATGGCTCTGACAGATTTATGGACGAACAGATGAACCGATACGTGAGGGATCATATAGTTCTGTTTTTTTGTTCCTTTTTAAGGTGCGGCACAACAATATATAAAGATGATTCTTTTGTTCGTGTCCATTATTCACACCGAATGAAGAAAATTGTGGTGAGAGATTTATAACATATTTTTCAACAAATATTTGCTGATTTTGTACTCAAAAAGAAGGTGGGCCACGTAAGAGACCCGGTTATAACAAAATCAGAAAATACTGAAAATGTAGATGAATAACTTAAAAAAGTAATATCAGACCAATATCATGAAATGTTAGCAAAAAATAATTAACAATGGCTCTTTCTACGATAAAAGTTACATGCATAACAATGGCCTCGCTTGTAATGAAAAACCTAGTGTTTTATGACAATATTTCTTTAAGGTATTGATCAATAAGCGGGTTAAATAGTAATGCTTCACTAACCCAGTCATACTCATAAATGGTCACCCACCAAATGTGCTATACTGCTCCTTTAGGCGACTAATGTTATGAACATACTGATACCTACGTCCTACATCGTATCAAGTTATAATAATTAAAATGATAATAATTGTTTGAATAAAATTCTTACGCAATTCTCGTTAAACTAATAATTACAGGAAAAATGTTTTAAGAGAATATTCACAATGAACTTACAAAAAAACATTTCACCGTGGCGACGGCTATAATACGGAGAAAATAAAGTACTACACTATGGTAAAATAGGCACTGAAAGTTAAAAAAAGTTTCAATATTATTAAAATTAAATATAAGACATAAATAAAGGTAAAACAATTATTAAAATTTACGCGTGTTCGTCAATCGACATTAAAAAAACACATTAAGTGACAAACTTCGTGATGAACGCGGCTTCACTCTCAAGATTGTAACACAAGCAACATACGAACGTTTTGATATTATAACATTAATCCAGCCTGTATATGTGTAAAGTACTTAAAAAAATATTTTAAATGTACTTTTTGCATTCTGGAGTTTTACTACGTCGGATCTTATTTGCTATATCTAGCTCAGTTCTTTTTGCTGCAATTAGTATGATCGATAAATATTATATGTTCGTATATCCTAGTTTGATAGTAACTGTAGTAAGATTTATTTCACAATAATACAACTTGTGAAGAATGTCATGTATGAGAAATTAATGATCAAAATCTAATTAAACATTTAACATGCAGCTTTGTACGGTATTAAAAGCAAATATATATTGTTATACCGTATGCGATTTAATTTAAGTTTTCATACAGAAATATTGATATTAATATATCATACACAAAATTGTTCCATTTATTTGCTTTTTTTATCAACTATCCTGTAGATATTTGAATTTTGTTTAATTTAGAGTGACATAAAATAGTATAAAATCATCAATATCATTCGTGTTTATTATTTACATTTATTTCACGTTTAGATTTTTATCACAACTAAGGTATTATGAAGTATTATGATCTGATGAGTGATCCAGCAAAAGGTAATACAAACACGTTAGCATGCACATACGAACTCGTCACGTATGCAAGCGCACGTCCTCACTCAGAGCCGCATATGTACACGCACACACACCTTACACACACGAACTATACTCATACAACTCTTACGTAATATATTGCCATAAATTTCTAAGATTAAAGAAATTGTGTAACTTGAAAATTGCATGTAATAAAGCCGCAATTTTCGAAGTTATATCTTAATATCTTCTAGATATAATATAAATATACAACATTAATACTACAGTAACCTGGAAATTGTTTCAGCACTAATACACATATAAATATAAGTATATATAATAAAAACAAAAAATTAAAAGAAGTAAATAAATAAATATATGAATACACAAAACCGGAGATATGTAGAATTAGTGTATTACCTTGTACTTACTTTCAAATACCCTTGCTTTTGTAAAAATAAATTACCGACAATAACTTCCATTTAATTTTATTACATACACCATAAAGTTTGCATCGTATAACCTCACATAATAACGACAATTGAATTTATTACCCTCACTAAAATACTGGTATATTGTATAATTCGCGAAGATATAATAAAACCTACACTGCGCCCCTGCAATAAAATCATTAACATAAGCAATGAAAAATCCCCACAAACCAAACCAGGCTTCCGCTATTGTGTTTGAAACATATAAATGCTGTTGGTTGTTCCTAAGAGTTAATCTTTGCTAATATTCCACCTGACGATGTTGTAATACAACGAAACCTAGGTCGTGGTAAAGAAATTAAAGAAAGTAGAAATAATACTACATCACGTATGTTTCATTTAATTGTGAATAATGAATTTCTACAAAATTAACGCCAAATATATTCAATATTGTCAACTAAACATATATTTACATATTTCATTTGACAAATGAGTGGTCCACCATTTTATTTTTCTGTTCGCTTTCCATTCTAAGCCAATCATCTGTCAGGTCGTTTTTATATACACGTGTTTATATTTAACTGAATGTTGAGTATTTACTTAAATTTTAAAAATAATTAAAATTATTTTAATAAATAATAATGGAAATTATTATTATTAGTAATAATATTACATTAAATGATAATGTTTGTAATTCTGAATAAAGAAATCAAATTTTTACTACTTTGTGTGAGAAAATATGGAAGTTGAAATGCAATAATTTGGAAACAGTGGTTTACATTTTACCAATCGTATTTATAATTACGCTCCAGTCCTTTTATTATTTTATTTTCAATAATTATTTGCGTGCTAAATAAAGATAATATATATATATATATATATATATATATATATATATATATATATATATATATATATAATATATGAAAAAATAAAAAGTGAAATTAAATGATAATTTCTAAGTACGACATTTTTTGATTTATGATTTTTGTAAATCGAAAAAGGCAATTTAGAAATTTGAGATCTTCATACCACTTTTATTATGGGCTGCATTATATACCTTATAGTGATAGGAATTGTCTTCGCGAAAATAACAGCTAATACATTTATAGTAATTTATGAAAAAAAACAAATATCCACATTACGTCGTATTCTGTAAATCTATCAAATTATGGTTTCAAATAAAGACGATGTAAGATTTTATTTCTTATTTCAATTAGTAATACATTTTTGTGTATATTAAAGCATACTGAATTTTATAACGTTTTCATCAGTATATTAAATGGCGATGCATGACAACGTACCTCACGAGATACAGCAGTGATTAACCAAAGTTAATATCGAGTTACTGGAGATGAGAGACCAAATATCTACATTGGCCGAAATAAAGATTTCATTTTCCCATCGAAACGTTAAAATTTCGAAATACAATAATCCAAGTTAATATCTTAAATAAACCAAGAGCTTAAAGACTTTTGGACAATGGGGAGATTATAAAAAACACGAAATCTTCCAGAAAAAACCAATTGTCCTCAAACTCCCAGCATATATTTTATTCTAAAAGAGAACACTTTTGACTCGAATTTTTAAGTAAAACTTTTTAGCCGCGATGACTAAATTTTCTATACTCAGTAAGATATAATGAACAAACAGTTATTTAAAAACTGGTATTGAAAAAAATATAAAATTTTAGTAAAAAATAAGCGAGCTTCTAAACTTAATAATAATAATGGAAGGGGAACATTTTTATAAACGTTACCTTATAATTTTTCAGATTTTATCAGTTTTGCGCTCTCACCGGATTTATATATCCATCAGCTTCGAGTTTTGACGATAAAATACTTATAACTCGTGCAACTTCACTAGTAATCAAATTATTTGTAATTGTATACCAACTTTTAATATAGCTTTTTGCAAACAGAAGATATCCCTCTAAAAATATTAGCAACTTTTAAATTTTTTACATCTCCATTTTGTTTAGACCTTTTAACCCATTTCCTCTGTTCCTGCTGTTTTAACATTTTTTATCAGGTACGTGACCAAAATTCCCATTGATTAATACGTTTTGGTTCATACATAAATATAAAAAAATAGTCAAAATTAAAATTATGTTAAGGAAAAAAAATTAAGTGGGCTCTGTAAATTATTCGAATAACTACAGTTTGTTATTAAAATTTCTTGATATGTTAAAATACAATTTAAGCGTTTTTAGCATTCAGTTTGAGTTACATTCGTTAATTTCATATCACATTTCCTTTTTTATTTTAAATATGTTGATCGCTTTTTACTTTCTGAAAATTTCCAGTTTTTGTGAGAATATATTATTGTAAAGCCAGCCTGGCTTATTTACTATTTTCTTCGATATATATTAAATGAAAACCAATATTTTTTTCGTTTTGTTGACTACACCCTAAAGTTTCGTTGACTGCTCCTACCTTTTTTAATTACACTAGTTCCCTACAATGTGTAATTTAAAAAAGTATACTTTCTTTTATTATAACATGATAGACTATGATATTTATGCTAGTACATATGGCAGTGTTACTTTTAGTAGGAAGAAATGGTAGAACTAAGAATCAAAATATTCGGATGATCCTAGAGAAACTCACTCTGCAATTATATCATAAGTAAACGCGTTTTATCAACTTTCGTTCTCTCCTTTCTGTGTAAATTTGTGTTAGTAGTATCAACAGAATCCGCAAATTAAGTAGCTTGGTATAGCATAAAGTATAATTTGTTTTAGAAGTAATACGTTAATAAAAAAATTGTGTCAATATAATGTATAGTGACGCGATATTAGATATAAAAGAGGAATTTGAATATTTCATATGGCTATGGAAGACTATTTTGTTTAAAGTTCAATAAGCGACATTAAAAAGTAATCAAATAATAAACGTTAAAAAGTACTCAGAAGAGAAAATATATTAGATGCGAAAATTGTAGAAAAAGGGCAGGTTCTTAAAAGAAAGAAGAAATTAAAAAGATTACTTTCGTATACCTAATCTTTACATACGTACTAAAGTGTTACTTTTCTATTTCAAAAGTTAATGACAGAAGTAAGAAAACGAACGTGCCCATTTAAATTGATTGTCAAATTACAAGAAACTAAACAGAATTAAAACACTTCGTTCGTAGTTGGAAACATATCAAAGGAATATAGAAATTATTAAGTTTAAGAGAGTGTTTCAAAAAAAACAGGCGTGAAATCCATTTTTGCCAGTCCTACATTGTTTTTTTTCAAATTAAAAAATGCCACATACCATGTAGCAAAATATTGTAACAGACATGTATTGAAACATTGATTTTGGTCCCAAAATGCAAAATACATAATTTCAAATGTAATTTTAAATCAGTTGAGACTACGACACTACATATAGTTATTATGTGTAAATTTGAGGTTTCTATCTTATTCCTTTAGCCAGCTAGCCTCCAATAGATGTTCGAATAAACGTACAGCATTGTTATAACTCTAGGGTTCTGTGGAAAGTTTTTCCATATAGAAGCTTAAATAACTGAAAGTGCGATTATTTAAAAAAAACAATCTTTTGTTACCTAAATGGTACATTTCTATAATATTTTATTGGAATAAAATCACATTTCACTTAAAGTTAATGTTACATTACTTCGTTTTTGGTACTAATATTCAATGTATTAATTTGGCTACCCCTCGGTATTTATCTTTGCGTTATGTAATAATATATTCGAATTAACTCTTTAGAGAGAAACCATTATTTTATCTATCACCTAAATTTTCCTTCCTTTCTTTGAACCTCAAACATAAATTTAACTTGTTACAATTTCCGGATTTTCGATTAGACGTGCAAAATTTCATATTTAAAAATATGAGGAGATAACTTGAATGAAACTTAATTTAAAATTTACCTCACGGAAGGTACACAGGAAACGTGGGAAAATAATATCCGGGTGGAAGCGCGGATGGCCTTTAGCTGCGCGGTGTTATGATGAGTAAGAACTCGTTGAGTGTTCCGGTAATTGCATATTGTAATATTTTGTGAAATATATTATATATGTACCAATCTTAAATGCAACACATTATTTAACTTATATTACGGTTAAAATTTAATAGGTTGAAATGTATTTCATAGGGCTTTTTTGTATTACCCTTTCAGATCGCCATAATTCAAATATCTTTTGTGTTTCATTTAATTGCATCTCCATTGGTGCTAGAAACGCATATTGAAAAATTTTAAACAAATTTATTAGTAATATTACAATGAATATCATTAAAAATATATTTTATACATATTTATAAAATTCAAATCCATGAACCACACATAAAGCAAGTTAAATAGTGGTCTATATTACTACAAACTGATGATGCAATAACTTTTTTGGTTCATCTTGTCTAGCATTTATAGATTGGAAAAGACACGATGCGAAATCGCACGCTTCTTCCCGCTTCGAGTGTATTCGGCGATAGACCGAATAGAGCCGAACAGTTTATCGCTCTTCAGGTAAACTCAGCGTAAGGCCAAATATGACCGTACAAGAGAAAATCGGGCGGCCGAACTAGCAACTATGTTTTTTAATTCATCACTTTGTCTTCATTAGCGCAATGGTAAACCACTTCTACGGAACACGACGGATACTGATTTTCTTTTTGGAAAAATATATTTTTTAATTATTAAGTTTATTTCGTAAGATTAAGGAAAAATTGCTCCTTTATTTCCTTAACATGACTTTAAAAAAAAGTTTTATTGACACTAAATTTCATTTAAAAGATCCGTGGGATAAAAATTTCGCCTCCACTTTATATGTATATGGAGGTACATTAACATCTTTTTAAAACTTAATTACAGTTAGAATTTAATAGACATATTTTAATAGTTATATCTACACTTGTAGGTATATTTTATTGGTTACCATTTAAAAATATTTACGTTGAAATGTCAGAAGAGGCGAGTGAAAAAGTGACATTTTAGAATTCCGTACCTTAAAAGGAAAAATGAAATCCTTACAAGATTACTCACGTATTTGTCCGTACATTTTTGTTAGAAACCGCTTGACGAAGAAACTTGAAATTTAGCACAGTAATAAAACATATTAACCCGAATATATCGCAATAACTGAAACTTAGTTGTATATTTCGTCAATATGTATGTATGTACTAAAAATAGTTAAATCATTTGTTCCAATGTCTAGCATTTGCCCTTGTTTATCGAATATTAAATTGACACGTTTTAAGGAATATACTTTTTGATACTACTCTAACTTTCTTTACCCTTTCTTATTTTACAGCCGATAATCAAAGATGGCTCAGATTTAAACCACCTGTCAGTTTTTTTTTATTTCATGCAAAAAACTCGGTGAAAGTTGTTAGAATTCTTTTATAGTGGTGTCAAGTTACCATAGACTCTGATTCATCCCATAAGTGAAATATGATTTTTTTAGGTTCTATAAAATAATCATATTTCACTTATGGGATGAATCAGATAAATAGAGAATGCATGAGACAAACAGGAAATAAATTTAAGAGGATGTTAACATAGAGTTTTATCTATACTTTTACTTATTCACAATTATACATTAGTAAGTTGAACTTATAACCATCGATGTAAACGCAAAGTTTTAAAACAAAACAGATTTTCCACCAGACAGGTATATTCTTTTTCTATTAAATATTTTGGAGGCACTTAAATATTATTATAAACTATCAATACTTTTGTAAATTATGTAATTGTGTTATTTTTTTGAGAAGTTATATATGAACAGTTTTCTAATTTTCTTGAACAGAGACCATGGAAATATATGAAAACATAATTAAAATTTAACGAGAATATTAATCCATCCATATTAAATAACACATTATAATTTAAAGATTTAAGAAAATTTTTCGTTTCGTGCTCGATGAATAAAACTTTGTACCAAAAATATTAAAATTATGCCACTTTCCCCAACGATGTAAGTAAAATAAGTATTTTATGACGATAAACACCTTCGATCTTAACAATCTCGAATTTCTGAACAATCGACATGAATTTCTTTGGGTACTTAAATTTGAACGTTTTACGATCCCGATATCCCAATTTTCGGCAAGACGTACGGAATTCGATATTCCAAAGTAAGCTAAAGGATTTTAATAAGCGCTTTTTGTTTATAAAAATCCTACTTACTTTTGGATGAGAAAACGAATTATACTAAAAGGGAGGGGGAAATTTTTAAGTAATATTTTTGAGTGCTGTCAAGCCAAAAACCAATACATTCATAATTTACATACATACCCAAAGTAGTCATTAAATTTTAATGAAATTTAAAGATATTTATTTTGCATTATATCAATGATCAATTAAGAACAGGGAATACGTATTACATTTCATCTTTTGCTACTGTATCTATACATCAAATGTTAGTTAGCATCAAATATATGGCGTATGAAGGGTTGATTATGTAAAGCCAATACTTAGATCAAGACTCCATCGCCATTTAATGTCGATTGGCCATTTTATTTAGTTAGTCGTAAACTCGTGTCGGAGAAGGACAGTCTTTGATTACGCCTAACAAATATTCTAAGGCTGATTAAAGTGAAATTATTCCATTTAATATGCGAAGGTTTAATGTGTAAGATTAAATTAAAGCAAACACTGGAAATAAAATTTCCGAAGAATAGATTAAAAGTAAGATAAAGATAAGATGAGAAATAAGGATGTACGAAAAAGAACACCTTTAAAAACGGTCGTCTGAAAATAGCATCATTATGGCCACTCCCAATAAAAATGTAAACTGGATTGAAAAAAATGGAAATGTTTTAAAAAGCGTATCATATGTAGGACTGGACCTATAAACATACTACCGTGCGTATGTTTGTGTACATGTATATATATATATATATATATATATATATATATATATATATATATTCATATAAATAGCTGATTTCTATCCCTCGGATATTAGTCCCTCTATAAATTTTCCATTCATCTCTATCTTGCACCACATTGTTATATTATAGACCTTTTATTATATATATATATATATATATATATATATATAAATATATATATATATATATATATATATATATACATATATATATAGTTCTTTTTAGGGTATTGCCCCAACGCATTTAGAGTATTCTTACACTTCTTTGCTCACCCCACAGTCTCCGTATTATAATTTTACCACTCGACTTATTTTTTTCTTCTGCCCACATATCCGGCCCAAACTCTTCCATGACGCAGTTTTTTTTAATATCTCATTAATTTACATTTTTTGCGAATCCACACATCAATCTTACGATCTTTCAAAATTATTCCTAGGAGTTCTCTATTTAATGATTTTGGGTATTTTTGGGTTTATGTTTGATAGATTGTATCCATACCCATGTTTCGGCTCCATGCGTAGTGATGGAGATGATAGATGATTGTAAAGTTCTTTTTAAATGTTAAGAAATATGTATATTTGGAGAATGTCTTTAATTTTAGCATACACTGCCTAGGTTTTTCTTATTCTTTCATCAACTATTGATTCTTGTTTCTAACTACAAAACTAAAAAAAATATTAATACATAACATTTCCCTTACTATCTATATAAGTCCTGTATCATCCGTATTAGTTTTCCACCCAGTTCATATATTAATATGATATCTACCTCTCTATCGAATTGTGGATTTTTGTGTATATCATCAAGATGTTTACTTATAATGGGCTTTCATTATTTCCATTTTGACAATAAGAGTATTGTTCTCTTAGATCTGACGGTATGTATAAATTGGTTAACAAATAAGTCATAATAAAAGAAATACCTGCAATAATATAGTTTTAATATATCAATATAAGAATACCAATAAGTATAGTTTTAACTGCAATTCTTAGTATATATTCAATAGTAAATTTTTAATTCCAGTCGTTTGTCATGTTATATATCATTGGTTTTACTTTTTTTACAAACGAACCTTTTTGTAACTTTTGTTTTTCCCTGATATAAAAAGAATATGATAAAGTATAAAAGTCATCGCGTTACAAAATTGCAAAGTGTCATGGTGACTATATTTTCCTACATCACTTTACAGAGTTGCTATTAAATGGCTGGTTTTATTAAAATTGTACCGTAATTTTCTTGATTTTAAATAATCTAAATATCCATATTACTCACCAAAAAATGTTTTACTTTAAATAAGAACTTTATATAAGAAAATCGATTTTTTCCTGTTTATTTTTATATTACTCATATAATTTCGAAATACGCCATTTCATCTACTGAATTCTAAGATATTTATTCATTTAGATCTCTTGTAAATATCAGCATCAAATGTTATCTCTAAATATCTCTGTAAGAAATTTTCATAGTATAACAAGTCTGCGTAGGCGTCCAAGGTAAAAAGTATCTTTTTTGACAGGTCAAATAATTTAATAAATAATTTTTCATGCAGATGTTACCGTTTAAAATTTCTTGATCACTATATATATAGGAGCGTTCTTAATAATATCATGGAAGAAGTACTGTTTTTTATGGAAGTATCTAGGGTTAATTTATGTTGCATTGTCGCAACATGACCAAGTATGGCCGTGGCCACCAGCTACTATAAGGGGCCACAGTTAAACAAAATATTACGGTTGAACACCTTTTATTACAACATAATGGGAAATGTTTGTATAGCAGTTATACGAAAGTTTCCCCATTCCCTAATTCATCGACATTTTAAGCAAATAAAAAATGAGATCCTAAAATTTTATGTGCAGGAAACGTCAAAAACTGTTTGATAATTTTCTAAATAAATGACGATCAAATCTCATCATTCTCTATGGGCAATCATTCTCAATGGCCAGTCATTAAAAATATGTACATAGTTGTGCGTCTAAGTGACATGTTGATACCATTACACAAAATACCATGCTAGATCATTTTACTCAAAAGCTACAGTGGTAAGTTCAATATGAATTTATAAACCTATGTCAAAATATGTCCCAAAGTAATCTTTCATTGACACGGTACGTTAAATTTGCCAAATACTTTAGCTATAAAAAACGAGCCACCGATGATACTTCAACAAATTTCATTTTCTCATATCTCATATTACAGCAAAGCCAAGCACAAATATATATTATCAGAATTGGGCAGAATTGTCTGTATCATAAGTTGGCTCTAGAGAATTGCACATTGTACGCAGCGGTTGTTTGCACATTTATTTCAAATGAAATTTTGTTCACGTATTTCTATTTTACTTTTTTTTGGCTTTAGTCTAATGGTGTGGTCGACGGGTTTGCCCGTTCATGGATGTTTAAATTTTTATATATCGCTTTAACGACACCGCGGAAAATAAGTATGGCAATTTTCACTATTTTTTTTATAATTTCATCCGTAACGTGAATGTTATTATCATAGTTCCGTTTGATTTACGGAATTCTTAGCCAACGTCGAGATTTTAACGAAAATGTATTTTAATGTAAAATAGTAAAATAGAAAAAAGCGCCAAACAGAGATTAAATTTTTGCTACATCCAGCTGATATGGTGATGGAGGAACAAGATAGTCATAGCAACATTTCAATGGCTATCAGTAAACCCTTTAGTTTTGGCTTGTGTTATTTGTTTTAGTAAGTTTTTCCGTGAGGATTTGATGATAGAGGAGGAAGAAGATTATCGAAACCATTCAATGGTAAACGCATTGAGTTTGGGTCATTCGGCTTGGCTAAATTAGTCCTCTGGTTGTATAATGTAATCAAATAGGTCTAATAGTGGCGAAGAGAGATGATAATTGAAACTTTTAAACGTCTAACAATAACTTGAACATCGAATTTAGATTCGTTTCATTTTTCCACAATGAGTCTTTTGGCTCTGAAAGTGTGTTTTTAACTTTTTGTGAAACTACAAATTTTATTATCTTGTCAAAATTCAATATTTGTATGACCTAAATTTTGTTTACCCACGGAATCCAAGGATTTTTGGCACATATCTATTCTACTGCTTCTATGCAAAAGCCTTTAAACGTATTGTCCATGGTCAACTCGTTACTTTCTTCAATGCTCATAGGTCTCTAAATCTAATTCAATCTGGCTTTAAAGCTGGTTTCAGTACATCAACTGATTTTGTTAAAGTTATTGATGATATACGCTTGGCTATAGATAATACACAAGTCACTGTACTTGTGCTTCTTGATTTCAGCAATGCGTTCAACTTTTTGACTTCGATATTCTTCTTACCCGATTAAAATATCTTAATATATACCAACATTCACTTGAGTGGTTTAGTTCATATCTTCATGGACGCAGGCAATGGGTTAAGTCGTCAGATACGTATTCTGAGTGGACTGATCTTACAGCTGGTGTACCTCAAGGTGGAGTTTTATCTCCTCTCCTTTTGTCAGTATTTATTGATGATGTTGTTAAAAATATCTGTAGCAATTATCATCTCTATGCTGATTACCTACAAATCTATGGGCATTCGGATCTCCATTCCTTATCAAAAACCATCGACATCATCAATCGAGGTCTCGCTTCACTTGGTCAGTGGGTTCATGAAATGGGTCTTTTGGTTAACCCAAGCAAGTCTCAAGCTACAATCATTGGTAGTCAAATACTGATTTCTAAAGTAAATCTACCTGGTTTACCAAAATTACTACTGAATAGTACAATGATTGATATCATACGTCAATTATTAAAAACCTGAGTCTCCTGATCGATCAAAATTTTAGTTGGCGCCCTCAAGTAAATGATGTTAGTCATAGTGTTTTCAACAGGATGCACTTTTTAAAACGTCTTCAAAATTTTCTACCGACTAAAATGAAAATTTACCTTTATCAGACACTCCTGTTACCGCCAATTGATTGTGAGATAATTGAGATGTGTGCTATCCTGATCTTAATGAAGAATATTTGTGCAAGTTGGAACGTCTTCAAAATTGATGCATCCGGTACATATTCGGCCTCAGAAAATACGATCACATTTCTGAATTCAGGTCACTTCTCAAATGGCTTAAGATTCATAATCCACGCCAATTTCACATACTTACACTTCTTTTTAATATATCAAAAAATCGTCAAAGCCAATTATCTTACCGGCAAATTTAAAAATTTGTCTACTCACGGCGTTGGGCTACGACCTGAAAGTGCACTCACCACACTTATTCCTAAACATACCTCTACCACTTAAGAACAATTCTTCACTGTCCGAGCAGCAAAAAATTGGAAACCCCTGGATCCTGACATCAAGAAAATCACGTCCCTAAATATTTTCAAAGATTAAGTGAAAAAGTCCTATCATTCCTGGAACCTTTTCTTGTGCCCTTGTGCTTTCCCGTCTTTCCCATCCCAAATCATGTCACTATACTAGTGACATGATTTGGTACTTACATTTTTGTATTTTTTTAATTTTCTTTTGTGCGACCAAATTTCAACACCAATTGTTACGGTTGACTGAAAAAGATTGCTCATGTAGTAATAAGTCTGCGATATGTACTGTGCATAAAAGGTGATAAATAAATAAATAAATATTTTTCATGCAAAAATTTAATGAAATTTTCGTTTTTAATATAGGCTCCATCGATTTTATTTAAATTTTCCACGTTGTCAGTATCAGTTTCTGGGAATAATCTACATAGGATACCTCTAATACAAAACTGAGGCAAATTATGGCATCGAAGGGAGGGTTTAGTACCATATGCGCTAAGTATGTATAGCCCAAATTGTTGCCCTCTGTATATGGAGCCCAATAGCGTATATACTTTACAAGTCCAACAATAAAATACAAAATTGCAAATATGTTTATACACCATTACACGAGAAAATAAATTCAGCTTAGCTTTATCATTTGCTATATTAAGGAAGCTAATATATTTCCATGTTAATTGTGAAACTTGAACAGTTGCTAACAATTCTTTTAATGTGCGGCAAGTGTTTGATGCGCTATGCAATTGCTTGACAAACTTCAAATCAGTTTGAAATATTTAGTGCAACGGGAATGTTATGCAATAGGTTGTGTAGTATACGTATAAGTTTTATTTGTTTTTCAGTTTTTCAACAACATTCTTTTGTATGTATCGTATATATTTTTTTACTAACAATAGATTCGAAAGGCTCAAATTCTTTATTTCCGTTTCTTAGGGTCATCATCGCCAGCATCTAGGGTACACGCAATAATATTAGGTGGAATGGAAATATGTTTATCATGCAACTAGAAAGTAGTAACTAAAGTTTGAACAATTTTTTTTCAGATGTTTTAATATATAACTTTTGATATTATTAACATCACTCAAGTTATTAATATAAACAAGTTCAAATTACGAAAATTATAAGTCAGTAATTACACTATAAATAGTCGGTATCCCCGCGTATTTGTCCATGCTAA
Organism: Druceiella hillmani; assembly: GCA_039881145.1. Classification (NCBI taxonomy): domain Eukaryota; kingdom Metazoa; phylum Arthropoda; class Insecta; order Lepidoptera; family Hepialidae; genus Druceiella; species Druceiella hillmani. Next base: position 23,265,807 of record JAYKKI010000021.1, on the reverse strand, counting down.
AGACTTTTCTTATCGTTATACCATAAATGTTTTATTTGCCAGCAAATCTCTCAGCGCAAGAAAAAAATAATCTTTTATTTTGGTTAAGAACAAGTGTTACTTCGAAAGTATTTTAAGAAAAGTGAAATTTATCAGTTTGGACAAACAAATTTTCTTTATTAATTCTAGCTACTTTTGATTACGTAACGTTATATTAACATTGTTTTTAAATTTTGTACGCGGCAAGTATACGTTGGCACAATAATATTACTTAAGATATTTATTTTATAAATAACTTAGTTATAAAACATACCAACATGTACTAATAATACTATTAGTGTAATACAGAGTATTACTTATTGGAATCCCACGAAGGGGGACGCTTGGACCCACATTATTCTTATTTACGCGAAATAATAATTCAAACTTGATATTGGATTAGGTAATAGCATTCGGCAATGATATAGTTTTCTTTTATATTGGAAAGGTACTTTCCAATATGAAGACATAGCTAGACTACAACCTCTTAACTTATAAAATAATTAAAAATAAATGACATTTAGCGTTGACGAACGCCTAAAACCGCATAACTCTAAATTAATAATCTATGAATTTACGATATTGCAATGCCAGTATCCAAGCTGCTTGGAAAAATTAAGTAAAGTTAAATATTTGACTATGTACAATGAGCCCGGTTTAGGCTGGGATGTACGTATTGAAAAAACATAACAAAAAATAACTAAAACTAAAGTATATTTTTAAAAATATATTAAATATTTTAGTCAAATGACATTAAAATTATTTTATTACCCACTAGGATAATCTGTTAACCTATACGGACAAATAATTTTATGTGAACTAAAATAATATATCGAAGATTATTTAAAAAAAACACATCCTCATGTAAGACCGCAGAAAATCCTTCCCACCTAAGAAAATCTATCCATAAAAAAAGCAGTGAAAAAATGTTATCAGTAAGTCAGGTAAACAAATATATAAATTATTTCCATAGATTACACTGGAATGCAGTTAAGAAAATACTAAAAGTGTCTGAAGGAAATGAAGTAATTTGGACTACGCTACTTGTATAATCCAGACACCACTGACTTGATCTGCTACAGTGACGCAGACTACGCCAATGACATTTGTGTAGTCTGCTACGACGCAGTCTACGAAACTGAGCGCTTAGTACCTGGATATACATTTTCCAAGAATGGAGCCGCTGTCACTTGGTCCAGTCAGTAGCAGCAAAGTATGACCATGTCTGTTGCCGAAGCAGAGCTCCTAGCAGCTTGTTGCAGGTACTAAGGAGGCAATATAGTTGAAAAATTTACTGTGTAATCTAAGTGAGTTTAATACAAAAGTTATGTGCTGGAATATTGATGACCAAAGTGCTACAAATATTATTGAAAACGGTGAGCTTCACAAAACAAGTAATATATAGACGTGAAGTACAAATTTTTAACAAAAAAATTAATGAAAGTGTTATAGATTTTAATAATACATATAAGGATAGTTAATGTGCTGATAAATCTATTTACAAAGGCCTTACCTGGAATGAAAATAATAAAAGGAAAGTTTGGAATTTTAGAATTAAAAATAATCGTATAGATATAAACAAATGATTTAATGTGGTCATTGTTAATTTGATCTCAATTTTAAAATCATTGTTAATTTAAATAAATTTTTTAATATGGTCATTGTTAATTATTCAATCTTATTCGATATTGGAGCGATTTAGTACAATGTATTGCCAACTATCAATTCTTGATTCATCAACATTAATATGTATTAATTGTGGCCTATGTCATTAATTCTTAAATGTAAATATGTAACGTTAAAGAGAATTGTTTTATTTCATTCCCAACTTTCAACTTTCAATCTCTTTATACCATGTCAATACAAATTAATTAAAACTTTTAATGTTGAGTCCGTACTGTCGTTGTACAATATTTAGAAAATTGTTTAATTCTATAAATCGGTTCATACATATCTTAAATATATATAGTTTAAATTGATACATGAAATGTGTCAATTTACATTATAATTGTAATCTAAGGTAAATGAAAAGATATATTTTTATAAATTTAGTATATTGGTTTAGCCTAATATAAATTTACACATGACGAGTAAAATGTAGACTTAGGTAAAATCAAGATCCACATAAATATAGAATAATACTTGTATCCACATAAATATAGAATAAAGATTACTTTGAAAATTTCTGTTTAAAGGAAATTGATACATGATGTATAATATTTAACTCGAAGCAAAATGGAATACAAACTCAATTAAAAATATATCTATGTAAATATATCTTGCACATGGAATCTATTATTGTCAGAAAGATTCTCATTATGAGAGAATATTGATATAGTGAATTCTATATTGTAAAATGTAAATATATATCTTGTAAGATATAATACCTGTTAATACATATCTTGTAAGATGTAAAATGTAAATAGGCATATGAAATGTAAAATATAAATTCAGGCAAAACCCGATATTTATCTAGGTAGATTTGGAGAAGGGATTAATGTGTATTTTCAATAGATATATAAATATATGTTGTGAAGTGAACTTACAGTTGCCAGGAAAATTATGATTAGAAGGAAGGATTGACATTTTAGAATATGATAATCCTAATAGTATATGGTGAAGTGCCCATGAACCTTACTCAGTCACCGTACTTCCGATTAGGTTTCATTGTATGACATCTTCAGATGGGTAATTTGTAAAGATTTCAATCAATCTTTACAAATTGCCCACCAGAACAATTGAGATTATATTATTACGCCAACATCTTAGGAATGCCATGAAGTAAGTGTTAATGAGAAGTTTTAAAATCGCGTGTATTTGCATCTGTGACGAGCGAGTTATGAACTATTAAGAAGCGAGCAAAGTGAGATGACTGAACTGGCCTTTGTCTAACAATTTATGACTGCCAGTACAATTTTAGCACATAATATTATAACCTTTTGCAATTATTCATTTAAGCATAATACCATTTTAATGTTTATTCTCTAATTATTCACTTTGTTTGTTGTCTGAAACCTAGAGATGAGCCTTGTAAATTACTCTTTATAGACAAAACATTTTCAGAACCAGGTAATAAAAAATGTTACAAATCTTATACTAACGTGCGAACACGTTAATATTCAAAATGATATTAGAAAATTATATTAGAAAAATGGTCCGGTCTGAAATCAAGTCGTTTGTTCAAGACCTTGATAATAATTTCACAGCAACGACGAACTTTATCACCGCCGATCGTATTTCTGATAGAAATGGAATAATTAAAAACTTGAAGGCAAAAACAGCAAATTACAATCCGATATCCAACTAATTAGTAACCGTATCATAAACCTCAAAAATATTTCATGCGGCCTCGGCATAAAATTACAAGCTGTTCCTTGGATATAATCCCAGGATATGCTACAGGTATGTAAATAACTATGTTTTACTGTAAGTGTGAGTTCTGATGACACAAATATAGTTATGTTTAGGGATGCATGTAGGATGACACAAAATATTTTTAGACACATATCAATAACAAAAAAATCACACGTCAATTCCAATACCCATGAATAAAAATGACTCAGTATCTTTCAATGTTAACGACGTTTATGAAATGGTTTGTATTTCGGCTATATTTTTGAAAAGAAAGTCAATTCTAGCCACAATGTCTGAGACCTTCTGCTTCATTTTAAACGGCTGGAGTGATACAAATGTATATAAATAGTAGGGAATCCATCAATATAAACGTCAAACTTCTCGCCTGCAACGGATGCGTTGGGCTCGACGGGACTTCTAAATTTTTATTAAAAAGATTCTTGTAATAATTTGAGTTTCTGCTATGTATTCTATTAAAAAAATCTGTTAAATTAGGATTTGCTACCTACTGGAAAACTACTTTCAATATTTTTATTCATAAATTAGGCGACAAAGACTAATGTAAGAACTACGAACCTACTGGTATTATATATGTCTTCGCTAAATTATTTAAATCCGTTTTGGGTAAGACATTTTTTCCCATTTTGAAATGTTTATGTCTGTCAGATTTTTCCTTTCAAAAATGTGAACAGGGGGTAATCTATTACAATAAAAAAAACTATATTTGTGGTACATTTGCCAAAATAAATCAGATAGGCTCCATTTACACAGACGTTTCAAAAGCTGTTGTTAGGATCAGTCATTCGATACTCTGCACTAAACTCGAAGATTATGACATCTAAAGGAATTATTGGGGTAGATTAGTTTTTAATTAAATAACAGGAGTCAAATTGTGAGCATTAAGTCATCTTTCTGCATCCATAACAATAATTTATATGGAACCACAAGGCTCGTTTTTAAGGCCTCGTCTCTTTGCAATATTCATTAGCGATCTGGTACAACTACTTGCATATCCCTGTCTATATTATATAGATGATATTAAGATACACACTACTGTTAATGAATTTAAAGACTGTCTAATCTTAAAAAAAACTATTTTAAATAGCCAAGTCTCTTATAGAATATACCTGAATATCGACAATTATTTTATTATCTCTTCAAGATTTTAATACATAAAACCTTATTTTGCTACATATTAAATGGTTCTATGTTACAATTTAAGTCTGTTCTTTGAGTTTATTTCAATAAAAAACTGACATTTCAGTCTCACTATGATCGTGTTCTTCATATCCGATTTCTAGCATTTACCTATCTTTCCACTAAGTGATTTAAGGTTATACGAGAATAAGGATGTGTTAACATTTAGGGAAGGGTCCACGGGGGTGACATCATAATATCTTTAATTATGTATATATCTGCAAGTAATTTAATTTTCAATTTTTAAAGATAATTTTTCCTAAGTTTTATCGAAAATATCATATTTCATTCATATGAAGACAGGAAATGTTTATTTTGTACAGGATTGCTCTAAATTTTACTTAACATTTTAAAGTTGTGAAGCAAAGTTGTTTTGTGGCATAAATTATTATTAAAACTTAAAAAAATTATAGTTACAATTTTATCAAAACTAATGTCATACCTAAAGATTTTAGTGAATTAATTATATTAAAAACATAGATATAACGTAAATATTTACATTTATTATTATAAGAGGTATTATTTATAAGAGCTATGTCACTGTATAACGCATAATACACAATTTATGATGAAGACATCTGTATGGCTTAAAAAAGATTTGCGTGGAAATAGTTATGGAAAATGTTATAAATGTGTATAGTCCAAGTAAAACCTATTTCAGAAAATACAAAACAAAGCCTATGTTAGAATTAAAAGAAAGTCCGTTCGACTTAAAATCACCAAGTATACACAATAGGGAAGCATGGAAAAAATTAGAATGAACATCGCTTACTTTCGCCGCATGCTTCGCGCATGTTTTCAATTAAGGCGGCAGAATTCAGTTGCCTGTTTTGGATTCTCGAGACAAGTGAACATATTGTATTTTAATACATGGATTTAAGTTACTCCGAGAAGCGAATTACTCGCATGTTTAATCTACTCGCATGGAATCATGGAAGCGAATTACTCGCATGTTTAATCTACTCGCATGGAATCATGGAAGCGAATTACTCGCATGTTTAATCTACTCGCATGGAATCATGGAAGCGAATTACTCGCATGTTTAATCTACTCGCATGGAATCATGGAAGCGAATTACTCGCATGTTTAATCTACTCGCATGGTTCTGTACTCGCATGGAATCGATTCGTTGTTTAGTTAAACCACATAAAATATTAGAGTCTGCTAGACTATAACTGCTTGAAAACCATAACCAAAGGACGGAGTCTAATATTTAGATGTGTGATTTAATGCTAATGCATTAAGCAACATGTATATGAGTAAATATTAACATATAAACAATTAAAGGTAAACATTGTTTAAACTTACGAAAACTTTATTTGAAACTAAGCAGATTCCAACTTAGCCATTGTAATCACACAATACTAATATTTTTTTCACATTACTAATATTTTTGGTTAATTTTTAAAACTTATATTTTATGCTTTGATGTTATGTAATCAATAACATATACACGATAATAATTGAAATGTTTCATAACTGTAGATAGACACTTCAATTTTATTTATCCGCTTTACATTGAGAAACTGAAAGTATTTGACGAAAAAGGAAGTGATATTTAAAATCAAAATATTTTGGGTACTTCAGATGCCTAGACGTAGATCCTTAGACCTCAAGTAAAATCGTATATCAAATAATCTTTATTTAATATTATGTATTTAAAACTGCTTCAACAATTTCTTGTCAAACTTAGTTAGTAAAGCAAAATAAATGCTTGGAGCTCAAATAAAATCGTACATAAAATAAATTATGTATTAATAATATATTGTAAGTTTCATATAACCTTTAATGACTAATATACGTCTTTTTGTGCCTAATTACGTACCTGAATTAATCAGCGAACAAAAAACTTTAAATTGAGTACCAAAAGGTAGGTTGAAAATGACCTAATAGAAATAAATTAGCTGATAATAAACGAGTAGGTAACAATAGGATGAGAAGCCTGAAATGTGTCATAATCGAAACAACCTTAACTATCTTAAAATCCAAATCTACCCTATTTTTCTCTTAAAACGTTAACCGAACCAAAATTAATATAAACTGGCGTGGCACTCTTACGGTGGGACATTCGTGAAAACTTTCCAATTATTTTTTGTTAAGAATCCGTTCACAATCCATTTCCGAAAAAAATTTGTTTATTTCAATTGGTCATTCCCTAACTTATATAATTTTTTTTGAACACATCTACAGGTTCAGTATTCCCACATCATGTTAAATTGCAAACAAAAGTGTAACATAAACAATTTTCTTTTTCTGATGAAAATTTATTACACGCCTCTCAGTATATTTAAAGAACCAAGGACTTGCAAATGTTTATCAACTTATTAGTAAGTCCAAAATACAGTTGCGACTCTGGAATATATTAAAAATTAGATAATTTTTAATTATAAGAATTGAATTATATATTACAAAACAATGGCGATAAAATTGTAATGCGAAACAATCAACGTCATGCGATACATATCTTTGTAATGCAGTACCTGGCAATTTTCGATAAAAAACCTTATCACATTTAAAAGCACTGCGCCTAACCATTTTTAAGGATAATTTTTGTGTATAAACTATTTTCGTAAATATTGAAATTTTAAATAAAATTATCAAATTCACCGAAGTCGATCATTCAGCTTTTCAATATGGCTGGTGACAGTTAAGAAAACTTGAAACAAATGCGATCTCGCTCGGACTATTACAAGTAACGATGGAAGAATAGAAGGTAATTAAAATATGTCAGTCATTACGATTTTTGCTAGATATACTCCGATTATTTATACGATATCTGCTTCCTAATATTATATAAATCCTTGAGATGCAAAATTATCAGGGAGGTAACAAATTTACAATGTTAGTGGGATCGCGTAAAGCAATTGTTGATCAGAGCACAATGATTTTGTGCAATTTTTTGATCCGTATTTGATTGACACTGATATACTAATTGTTATATTGCCACAGAATGTTATTTTCAAAGTGGCTATTTAGTATTCAATACCCCTAAGCTTGACCTTTTGCAGAATTTTAACGGACAATTTTTCCACCGAAAATGGAATTGAATTAGCTTACGGTCAAATTTCAATAAAAATCAATTGTAATCTTCTTGATAAAATTATTCACTATCAACGGATGGCTGAACATAAAATAAATTCTTTTGCCTCTTTTTTTCTTTAAAGTCGTATGGAATAAAAACCTAAAAACATACTGTTCATTATTTTATTTCAAATAAAAACAATTTTTGTGCAGACTTCCAGCCATTAATATCCCTTCGTTATTATAAGAGAGACAACGAATATGTGAAGAAATGCCTAAAGAAAATACGATATTGCGTTTACAGAATATTTGACGAGTGTAGAAAAATCTGTGGAAACGTTTGACGTTACCAAGTAAATAACCATACTATGGTAAACGAGTTTATGATAAACGTATCTTACGTTGACAACAAGTTCCCTGTGGTACGGTATCATTCTAATGTTCTCGTACATTTTTAAAAAGCTAATTTAGGAAGGACTTGATGACAAAAGAATTAAATGAATATTGAAAACGAAAAATAAGTAAATCCATATAAACGTTTATTTTTCACTTTTATTAAATTGCAGTTTTTGGATGACCAATAACAAAGTTGTTATCAATACTAAGTGATCTCCTAAAGAAATTAATTTGAGCATTTGATATGTTTAGATTTTTCTGACGGACCACATATGGAGATTCTTGGAAATGCACATTGTATCAAATAAAATGTATTTATAATCAATATTACATGCTAATACAAAAATTATAATTAATTTTTCGTTTTAACGTAGGTGAAAGGAATGCTGAAATGTTTGGTGTAAAAGCTAAAAGAGCACATGCGAGTTGCATTTTAAACGAACTATCATCTATTGATAGATATGAATAAATTTATCTGCTGTGTGAATACATATTATAGCTGTTACAATCTGTTTTGGAGTACCATTCTTGTGTCTAGTTCTAATAAATTTTGTGACATAATTTTATATTTTTTGGTTATTAATTTGACAATTGTGCTTTCCAATATTTTTTAAAATGATCCGAATTATGGATTATTTTTAGTTTTCAATCAAATATTAAATGAGACTCTTTGCTCCAATCTGAAAATATATAGTTCGATATTTCTGTTTATTATGTATAAGATATCAGCGAGGTAGACTTAACAATTCCTGAAAGTAATAAGCTTATAATGATAATATTCTAAAACTCAACTCTCAGAAACTTTGATTAGTATCAGTTCTAGTCAATAATAATCAAAAAGATCCTATTAATTACTAAGGAAAACTTTAAAATACTAACGATCTGAAGGAACGTGAAGGTGTGGCATCTGTATTTTTAATCGCGTAACATCTGCAAGTAACTATTTTCATCGGCATACTATTTAATCTAGAAAGACATTCTAGTATTAGAATGACTCAAAAACAGTAAATGTTTACAATATTGGATGAAAAATGCTAATAGGTTAAATATAATTACGAAAAGACTTTTGTTAAATCGCCGGCTGGCTTAAAATGAAGACAGAGTATTCGTCTGACCGCAGTTTCAAGGAAATCGCATACATATTAAATTAAGAAATTGGCACCTTTTAAATAGAAACTTCCTTTAATCTTATTTAAAAAGAATGATAATATGATACTGGGTATAATGGAATTTTAATAACCATTTTTAAATTTTAAATATAACCTTATATATAAATTGAAGAATTCTTCTTAATTTTATGATGATTTATTCACTACTGTAATAGCAGTGTGACATAAATAAGGAAAAATATTGTAGGACGTATAATAACGTTAAGTGTCATGAAATAATATTTATTTCATTTAAAAAATTTTCACACATAATTTTATTTTCAGGACAGCCTCTACTCGCGAACTCAGAACAATCTAAATAACAGTAGATTTTTTAAAGTTACTGTACATTTTTGGAAGGGTGAGAAAAATAATTCCGATCAAAAAGTTATATGTACAGCGGACCATCACAGTCGAACGACTTAAGCCAACCCCATTTAAAATTAACTCATTAAAACCGAATAGCCCAACAATATATCGATTAATTATAAATAAAAAGTAAAAACTTGTGGACATACACACTTTTATTTCAACCACTTTATTGTCAATTAAAGAATGTTTATGTAAATAACAGACCAGATATATGTTGTATCTTTTTCCAAAGGATAAGTGTTCAAACGTAAAAATATGTTTGGTTATTTTTATTAGTAGTCCTAAAGACATAGGACGTATTAACTAACATTAACATATTTAAAAAACCTGTCAATAAAATATAAATTTATTAAACATGAAATTTTGGGAAAAACTGAAATTCTTAATCCTAGATATTCTGATTCAAATCGCGCGTGTATATATTGTGTGTGTGCGTGCGTGCGTGCGTGCGTGTGTGTGTGTGTGTATATATAAAAACATATATATGTATGGAAGAATATAATAAAAACCCCTGGTTAAAATTTAATAGAGAGTTTATTTATCTGTACCATTTTGAGTAATAAATCATGATTTAAAGATTTAAGGAAAACTTTCCGGTCAATGTAAATTCAATGAAAATACTCATTGCACGTTGCGACAATGTTCAGTTAACATTAAAGGACACATCTCTTATTACGTGGTATTTTATTGTAACATTATATAAAGTATTGTGCTTAAAACGTCTTTATATTTGGACTATGTCTACTGGCTGCATAAAGTTTGTAATTAAATCCAGTTTTTGCGGCTAATTATTGTTGGCTGGTCATTTTATTCGGTCAGTCGTAAGATGATGTCTGGGAACGCCAGTCTTTGAAGATGCCTAACAAGGACTTTCAAAACTGGCTAATGCAAAGTCATTCCATTTAATAAGCAAAGATTGAATGTGTCCGAAAAAAATTAAATGAAAATCGGAAATATCCTTGCAGAATCAGTTTGAAAGAAAAGTAAGGATGGGATAATAAAAAAGAATGGAAGAAAACAAGTGGGCGCTGAATAATGTGCTCCCTTGCAATAATCGAATTTTTCTGAATAATAAATGTATTTATTAAACACTGTTATTTTATAGATTACTGACTTACAAAAAGAAAACAATTAATTATGAGTGGCTACAAATTGTGACATGTGGTTTAAAGAAATATTAATAAGAACTGGACATAAGAGGGGTACCTCAAATTACATAGTGATGGAGTTGCGATAGGTTTTGTTCACAAAGTGGAAATAGTTATTTAAGAAAAATAAAAGCATTTACGTATCTTTCATGA